>JARHVA010005217.1:610000-695000 GCA_037957365.1 Torreya grandis | reverse complement strand
CCTCTAGATGATTACATATTTTATCATCATGTATACTACATTTTATAATGAGTCCTATTTGATCCTATTCAATCACTTGGAGAGATCCCCTTCCATCGTGCACCTTTCAAGACATCCTGACACTCCTTTTGAACTCTCACACCCTATGGGACATTTTTTATGCACTCTAAAGACCCTTTATGAGACTGTATGGCCTAGACCACTAATTTTCAGCTAGAATCCCATTTTATCTTATTTTCCATAGCCTGATAATAAATTTTCTTGAACAAACCATTTTATTCATTTCTATTGAATAATGACAAAAAATGTCTAGTTTGGCTTTGCTCACCCATTTTATCCCTATTTTAGTTGAGAACAATTGCCTCCCACTCTCACTTATTGAATCATCTTCTTTATTCATTATTTTAGTCATATAAAATATCCAAATTGGTAGTTTGAGTGTGGCTTGTGACACCATATCCATAAGTTCTTCTTGCATACTCTTATGACCCTTCTAGACACCTTTTCACTCTTTGGCAGTCATCCATAGTCTTCTAAATGGTGACTCCACCTTAACTAGACCCTATTTCCAAGGCTAATCCCACTCCCCAAGTCCCAAGCCTATAGTATGAGAGTGTCATAGGGTGTCCCATTTTTTACACTCATATCCCTTTGTAATTTGAGCCTCAACAGTCATTTTCATTTGACTCCTATCCTTCATTATATCAGCCTAGCATGAATACATTTGACCTATGACCAATTATTCTGTATAAAATCCAATCCAAAGTTCATTTAAAAATAGAGGTGACAAATCTAACAAATCAAGCAATAATACAAGAAAAATACTAAGGCAAATTTCACTATTCTTTGGATACAATCACCCAACACATCTAAAAAAATATTCAAACCCTCATACTAGTCCATATCCACCTAAAGCACTTTCAATTTGACATTTTTACATCCACATCACACTTTTCACAAAGCACATTATGTGGGATAACTACATATGTCTTGATCCATCTTCAAAGTATTCATATGTAGGTAGTTTTCCCACACAAGGGGTGTGGATCACACGTTCAGTGCATCTTACACACACTAACCCCCCCCCCCTTTCAAGTGATTCAAATCCTATTTTATAAAACATTATGGAGGGTTAGGGGTTTAATTTTAAATCATATCTATACCAAGATCCATCAAAATTCAACATTCAAGATTTCATAGGCAAGTTCACACAAGAACAATGTAAAGAACCCAGAAATGTTAGGTCTTTGTGACCAGTTTGGAAAATAATGACAGGAGTGGACAATAGTGCCAGAACCCAAATGAAAGACCTATCATTTCACCAAATGAAATCCATATTCTAATTTATGACACTATCCCAAACTTGCACAGCCAAATTTAGACCCTGTATCAGCCATCTCAGTCTATTTTAAGATAAGTTATATTTCCTTCTTTATTTCTATTTTTAGAAAGGTAAAAAACATAGATAAATTATACAAATTAGAATTGTGATTATTTAAATATTATTTAATGATTTATTAATCCAAATCATAAACTAAAATAGGAATAAAACTCCAATATTCTCAAAAAAATTAAATCATTTGGTGAACCCAACTTACTTTGTTTGTGCACAAAAACCCTAGAAACCCTAGGGAAAATTCTTTACTAATTTTTTATAGTATTTTTTTAACTTTTTTCCTACCTATTTAAATTATAATTTCATATTTAATTTTAAAATTTAACTTAGTAATTTTAAAAATCATTTCTTTCAAACCTTAGTTGAATTTACTAGGTCCCTTTGTTCTTGAGGTATCACCTTATATGTTTGTGAGCTTCATATCCTTTTTATGCATATTATAGTTTGTTTGTTTTAGGACTTTACATTTATTTTATTAATTAATTTCCTTTCATTTAATTTTTATTATTACAACTTATTTCAAAAAATTCAATCCATTTTTTATTTCTTTTCCTAATTTAACAATGGCCCCATATACCGGTTTTGATGAAACTGATAAGAGGGAACTTCAAGACCTTTTAACTAAACATCTTGGTATACAAGATGATATGATTAAAATAATATAATAATAAAAAAAAATCAAGCAATGTTCAATCCTCTCAAACCATGGAACAACTAGTTGCACATGACACTATAACGGCAACTATGTCTTAACAACCCCCTATAGCAGCCCAACCTTCCTATGAGGCACCACCAATTATGGCTAGTATATCTTTATCTCTTGATGTGGATGCCCTTGTGCAAGAGATAAAATATTTTCAATCCAAGGTGATACATCTCAAGTGATGAGGCCACTAATTACTCTATTTTATATCCTCATCCATATATAGTATATATCTTTTTCTATGCAAATCCCATAACCATCCATGACTCATACAAAAAAATGAATGAATTTATGATTTTGTGTGTGCATTGATATGTGTGTGTGTGTGTGTGTGTACACACACACACACACATATATAATATATATATATATATATATATATATATATGTATGTACATATACATATATATATATATGTGTGTGTGTGTGTATGTATATATATATATTTATGTCTATATATATATATGTATATACACACACATATATACATACATACATACATACATATATATATATATATATATATATATATATATATATATATGTATATGTATGTACATGTATATGTGTGTGTGTATATGTGTGTGTGTGTGTGTGTGTGTGTGTGTGTGTGTGTGTATGTGTGTGTGTAAATATATATATGTATATGTATATATATATATATATATGTATGTACATATATATATATATATGTATATATATATGTATATATATATGTACATATATATATATATATATATATGTATATATATATATATGCATATATATGTATACACATACACACACACATATATGTGTGTGTGTGTGTGTGTGTTTGTATATATATATATATATATATATGTATATATACATATGTATATATATATACACACATATATATATATATGTATATATACATATGTATATATACATACATACATATATATATACATATATACATATATATTTACATATATATATGAATTAATGATTCTTTTTATTTGATTATATTATATGTGTATGACTTTATTTAACAAACATTTGAAAGGTAAGGTAAGGCTACAAGAATTTTGTTTGGGCACAACACTTATAGGCTAGCCGTAGCAACTATAGGATTCCAACTATAGGTTGCTCATAGCCACTACAGATTGCTCATAGTAACTATGAGCTTCCACCTAAAGGTTTCCCATAGCCACTACAAATTGCTTGTAACAATTATAGGCTTTCACCTATAGATTGCCCATAGCCACTACATAAAACATAACTATTGTTGTGATCATATCTTAAGGATACATCCAACTATCTTGGGAATCAAATGGATTATTGAAAAGGACCATAGATATTATATGGACTCCCCACATGCAAGGAAACTTATATGTGATACCAAATATGAGAAAGACAAATATAATGGGAAGGAGACAAAAACAAGTAAAACAACAAAATAATATACATTGTCCTTAACCTAGTTAGGCCTAAAACAAGTAACTTTAGTAACTAACCACCTAAAAGTTGAATAGATTAGTTCCTAAGTATTTGTGTTTTCCATATTTTAGTGTTTTTGATTAAAATATAATAAACTACCTTATGTATTTCAGAACTTAGATCAGATTAGGAATTAGATAGATGATAACAAAATAGTATAATTATAAAAACCATTGCATTCTAAATATTGTAATATTTTTTAGTAGTCTTTAATTACTACATATTTGAGTAACGAGAAGGTTGATTCTATAATAATTTTTTTCATGTCTCTCAGAGAAGGATTGGAATTCAATTCTGAACGAGGAAAGGGCCCCTCAGATGGAGTTATAGTGAAGATCATAAACCTCCTTAATTAAGTGCATTATGTAAGTTGATTTCATTGTTAGTTTGATTATATAAAGTTTGATGCATGTTTGATTAATAAGTGTGAAGTATTTATCTATTTACATTATAATAGTTTCATAGTATAACTATCTAGTGAATTTAGTAAAATTTCATTGTACTGTAACTAGTAATCGAGATTATCTATGGATCAATAATGCATATATAGTGCTGACATATTTGAAAAGCATACATAGCCTAGGTTGATATTTAATGTTAATTAGACTCAAGAATCTATTATTAACTAGTTAATAAATCTACACAACATCAAGCAAGGTGCCTCTAGAAAAACATAGGATTTATACTCTTTTGTTCTATTTCATACACCATTGACACGTCATATTACTTCTACACCCTTGCTACCAAGTTTTATTCAACTCAAGCTAACTTTATATGATGGAAAAAGTGATCTAGAGATACACTTGAGAGATTTTCACACAATATGGTTGGACTATGTGCCAAATGACTAGTTACTAACCAAGCTATTTCCACAGAGTTTAAAGGATTATGCTCTACAATGGTTCTATAGCCTACCAAATCAATTAGTCAATGCATTTAATCCTTTAGCTTACATGTTCTTAGTTCATTTCATAATTACCATAGGTGACAAGGTTCCTTATTCCCAAGTTGTACAATAGAAACAAAGGTCAAATGAGCATCTCATAGATTATGTTCTTTGATATTTAAGACTATCTTGGCTAAAATGACTAGCCCCATGGCCGATCAAGAATTACAATATTTATTCAAATAGAGTCTTCTGTCAACTTTGCAAGAGTTGATAATTTTCAAAAATTTCTCTTCCTTTAGTGGATTATTTCATACACTAAATGAAAGGGAAGTTAAACTAATTTCAATGGGCAAACTCAAGTACACAAGCATATAAAAAAAACAAGAATAACAATAAAGTCCCATACAAATTAAAGGTTAATGATAGCAAAAATCAAAATAAACATATAATTAATGTGGCTTCAAAGCCTCCTTAATAAGTGGTTTTATCATCACCTCCTCGATGAGCCTTTACCAATCTTCCAATATCTCTAACTAGAGTCTTATAGTAGCTATTGGAATGCAATATCATATCTCTCCCTCTTGTTCAAGAAGTTGATACAAAAAAGCCTCTTCCACATGGATATGATCAAAATTAATTTTGTAATTTTCATAGGGCACTAGGTCACAGAAAAAAAATATGCATTAGTTCAAAACACAAGATATAGGAATTGATAGATGGTAACCTTATTGATCTTGGCACTCCAATTGAGCCTCCTCAGGAAAAGCAAACACAGGATAAAGCTTTGAAAATTTTCTTATATCCTTTCCCATAGAATTCTAAATAAGAGATAGAGGACACATCAGGTGTTCACCATGTATATCATACACACCCTCCACCAACTACATACTAGACACCTTTAGTTGAGTCACATCCTTTGAGAAATATTATTGGTGTGTACAATTCTAGAGTTCTAGCTAGACCTTGGATCTCCTTTTCAGAGTAGGAGATAGTTGAGGATGATTCAAATTACCATGCACTCTTTATCAGAGCTTACATTAAGCATCATCCTATTCATAGTGTTCTCATAGATAATGGATCTAGTGTGAACATGTGCACTATGACATTACTTCAGCATTTGGGATATTTAAAGCAAGATATTACCTTGATACACATAATTATTAGTAGATTTAATGGGCACATACAGAGTTCATTATGTGAGATTTTACTTCTTTTACAAGTTGGTCCAACACATGTGGCCACACCATTTACTATTGTTCTTAGTGCAGGAGTCTTTTATATGTTACTTGGTCAACCATGGATGCATAAACTTCATGTAGTTCATTCTAAAGTTCATATATGTATAAAATTCATTCATACTAATCAATTTATAGTTGGTAGAGTTTTGTATGAGTTACCACTCCCACTTCATAACAATCTACCACTATGTAGCCACCAATTATAGCTCCTCCATCATTTACATTTATTCCTCTAGTTTATAATTAGACACAGTCGATGCCTCCCTTGCCAGCACATAGAGTTCATACACTTCCATTGAGGCAGCTTTTAGAGAAACCATATTTTTAGGATTCTAGACAATTTTTAGCTATAGTGTTCACACCCAAGGCAGTATCATTGAGGTCTAATGCCTCTACACATAGATCACATGTTTAGAGAGATTATCTTACCAAAAAATGGGTCGTTAAGATCCCCTTAGTTGAATCCACTTTTCAAAGTTATATGGGTACCCCATAGTCAGTTTCCACTATAGAAATTTTAGAGCGCTTACAACATACACAACTTTTAGAGTCATAGTCTTAGCTCTTCCATCATGATTCATGATCACATGTTATCCCTTTCCTTGATATAGGACACCATGATAAGGAGTCTCTCATGAGACTCACTAATTAGTATCATTTCTCTCAACTTATTTTTACATAATTTCTTAGCTTACTTATACATAATTTCAAAGCTTACTTATACATAGTTTCAAAGCTTACTTGTACATAATTTCTTAACTTACTTGTATATAGATTGTTTTCAAATTTCTTATACATAGTTTTCTTATGATTACTTGTACATAGCTTATTTAAAAATACAACAAAATTAAAATAACTCAAAATAAAAAAATAATACAAAAATACAAAATACAAAAACATTCAAATAAATTAAAAACACCAAAAAAAATTCAACTATGTGCATTATCCATGCTTTACATTTATACTACCATACTAGACTTACATTTTATTATTTTATGCTATTGTTTGTCAATTTATCTACATTATCATTCTTCACTTGATATTCTTTGAGTGTGTACAGTGACACCCAAATCATTGATTGCTTCACTTTACCCAATGAGGGGGCATCCTAATTTTACATTCAAGACATACATCGACATATCTATCCATCAAGGGAATATTCTACATGTCTACACCATCTAGGTTATATCATTCCTACACCACACACTCTAGTTATCATGTTGATGTAAATTAATTACTATCTTACATAGATTACTCTATCGACACTCACTAGTATATAGCACTTATGTACTTATTAGCATTTACCTTGTCTTGTACTCCATGTTTTGCATACTTTCACTTCTTGCATTGATTAGTTAAATGTGATTGTATTTATAACATTTACATTCCTTCCTTTATTGCTTTACATAGATAGATGTGATTTCATTTCTTAGTTCCTATTTTATCTCTTGTGTGTGACTTATGACATTTTTCAATGTCCTTTGATTCTATTATTATGTGTACCTTAGGATATTTTCCAATGTCCTTTGCTTATACTCTTCTATGTGCCTATGGCCCTCGTGCCAACTTTGCTTATTTTCAATTGTGTGTGTATGTGGGATTTTGAACGTGCCTTTTATACTTGATTTCTAGTTTCAGTGACATGTTTCCATGTCCCTTGTTTTATTTGCCTCTTGGCCTCTTTTGTATGCTTCTCATTTCTTACTTTGTGTGCTTTTCTTCTTGTTTGCTTCTCAATTATTTAGAATGCCATGATACACATCATGCATTTTCTTTATTTCTTGGATGTCATGATGGACATCATGCTCCATCCCTCCTTGATAAATAATAGCTAAAATTTCTAGTTTCAATTCATTATATTTCACATGTTATTACATTGTTATATCTATCTAGGCATACCCTTATTGATCTAACAATCTATAATACATACTATGTTATATCTTGAGACATCTTTTGGATTACCATTATTATATATCATGTATTTAATATCATAACACAATTTTAGGGATTTTTATTCTAAGGGAAATCATTTTAGTATCTTCATTCCTACCCTTATAAGAGGGGGAAACAATTTGGGGTTTTTTCATAGAGATCAGAGCCTTCTACTGGTCAAAAACTAGTTTTTAGAACACTCAAAATAGCAATCAAAATCCAAAGTAGGTAGAAATGACCAAGAAAATAGTGATGAACATAGAAAAATGATATAAAAAAATAGAAAAGGGTAAGATTTATATAATTATACAATAGCATTAGATATCAAAGTGTCCTATTTTTAGTGCTCCTATTCAAGAAGTAGAAAAACTAGATTTTCCAAAAATAGATGGAAAGGTAAGTTTAGTTACAGTTTTGTCATCCATAGTTTAGTTAAAATTGGGTAATTTTAGTATAATTTTACTTAGAGTATCCAAACATGGGGGGAATCATGCGTGTCATGATGGACCTTGCTTCCAATTTTAGATTAGGCAGTTGGTACAACTTTTAGATCAAAAACCATATTATAGATACCAATGATCAGGGACAATGTGTGTGGCACATTTGCCTTATTTTATTTTTAGTTTATTTATTACCTAATTATTCTTAGTATTTTCATTCCTTATTCCATCTATAGATGGTTGGCATCATTTTAGAGTGGCTTTCATATAAGCCTAGTTCCTAGTTTTGGAGTGACTTTCATACAAGCCTAATCTCCATTTTTTGAAGTGGCCAAGATTGGCATAGTTCTCAACACACATTTGGATATCCATGCCACATTTTTAGATTATAGAGAATTCATGGTATTCAAGATCCATATCATACGACACACATTCATACTAGTATCAGTTCATAGCTTCACTTAATTTGCAATGATAGAGCCAAAGGACTAGCTAGCCTTTGTATTCTTGAGCCACCTACTCAAAGGGATTGGACACATAGTCTAAAAATTTATTAGCACATGCATGATCATTATCTTTACTTAGTGGGTAGTGATGGAGCCAAAGGGATAACCTTTATATTATTGATCCACCCTTAAGGAATTGATTACTTAGTTTCATTCACAATATTACTCTTGGTTTAACACATACCCAATATACACAACATCAATAAAACATCACTTAGAATCACAATAGGTTTTATATTGGTTCATGTACCTAGTGAGGTGTGTTTGTTCCTTTTTATTCCTCTCTTTTTTACCTAGCTTTTGTACATTCTTATTTTGGACATAGTGTGTCTAGTAAGAACTGGTCTACTCTTTATTTTCTCTTATAGATTCATGCTTCATGATGTGATCTCTCTACACACACTCATCATCACACATCTTCATCGGCTTCACCCTTGAAATTAATTTTACGTATGCTATCTATTTTTCTTTTATCCTAGTATTTTTCTTTGATATATCACTAGAATAAAGGGGGGGAAATGTAGTCATATAAAATGTCCAAATTGGTAGTTTAGTTTGGCTTGTGACACCTTATCCGTATGCTCTTATGACCCTTATATACACCTTTTTTATCCTTTCTAGTCATTTGTATCCTTCCAAATAGTCATTCCACCTTAGACAAACTCTATTTCCTAGGCCAATCCTATCCCCCCAAGTTTTGAGCCTGTACAATAGGAGTGATATACATGTATTATAACATCGGACCCTAGGGTGTCTCATTTTTGACACTCCTATCCCTTTGTAATTTGAGACTCAATTGTCATTTTCATCTAACCATTATCCTTCATTATGTTGGCCTAACATGAATACTTTTGACCTATGATCAGTTATTCCCTTTAGAATCCCATCCAAAGTTCATTTACAAAGGGAGGTGACAAATCTTACAAAGAAACAAGATTACAAGAAAACTACTAAGTAAAATTTCCCTATTCTTTGCATATAATCACCTAACACAACTGTAAACATATTCAAACCCTCATACCAATCCCTAGCCACCTCAAACACTCTTAATATAGAATTTTTGCATTCACATCACACTATTTTAAAAAGCACAATAGGTGGGAGAACTACATATAGATTCATCCATATTTGGAGTATTGATATGTAGGAAATGTGCCCACATAAGAGGTGTGGATCACATGTTCAGTTCATCTTACAAACACTAACCCCCCCCATTTCAAGTGATTCAAATCTTATTTTATCAAGCATGATGGAGGGTTAAGGTTTTAAGATTAAATTATCTCTATATCAATCTCCGTCAATATTCAACATTCAATATTTCATAGGTAGTCTCCCATAGGAATAATGAAAAGAACCCAAAATGTTTGGGTCTTTTTGATTAGTTTGGACAATAGCGGTAGGAGTAGAAAACAACATCAGATCCCAAAGTGTCTTGTTTTTTGTGGTCATGTCCTTTCAATGAATGAAATTTAGATTCTAATTTATGACACTATCCTAGTCTTTCACAGTCAGTTTCAAACCCTGTATTAGCCATCTTATCCTATTTTAAGATAAGTTATATTTCCTCCTTATTTATTGCTATTTTTAGAAAGGTAAAAAATGATAGATAATTATATAAATCAGGAATATAATTATTGAAATATTATTTACTGATTTATTAATATATACCTTTATCTAAAATAGGAATAAAACTCTAATATTACAAAAAATGTTAAATCAATTACCTTTGGATCATATGGAATCCTCTTGGATTTTCTTGGATCTCCTCTTGACAACTTGATAACTCTTCATCTTTCTTGAGTTGTTATTGATATCTAGGTATATCTTAATATCTTTTGAGCTCCTCTACTACACACTCACACTTGATTTCTCAATTTTATTCACCATTGATGCTCCATAGTTGTTCATGTCATCACTATTGCTTGCTATCATGCTCTTTCAATTATAATTGCACCTGATTTATGCACATAGATTGGTTTATCTATCTCTTACTTGGTCCTAATTGACCTTATCTCTAGGATTATTTTTTTTGGTTTGGACAAAGCTATAAACTGTAGCTTGGTCTCAACTCATTCAAGATTAAACTTTTAATCCTAGTTGGTATATTTATTTCATCATGTTTGAGCATGATTTGAAGGCACCTTGATTGTAAGTTGAAACTAGTTTGTTAGCTTAGGGTAATGTAATTTGTTAAGGTTAGAGATTATATGTTAGGGTTAGTTTTCATTACAAAAAATAATATATCTTATATTTATGAATTTTTACATGAATTTCCATTTTGAAATAATTTTCATTCAAAATTATCTTTCTTTTCCATATGAATCAATTTATTTACTCAGTAGTGTTCCTTTTTTAAAATAACTTGGTTTCATATTATATACACATTATTTATTTCCTTTAGATACTTGATTTACTATGGTTAGATCAGTTAGAGATACTTACATCCTTTGTTAACTAAGTGACACAATCCCTAACCTATTTTACACATCAATCTTAGTTGGGTGTAAGCTAGTAAATTTAATACCTACCTTATAATTCTAGTGGCTTCTTGTGTCCTTTGACCTAGTAGGTTCTTGATTATCACCTTTGATACCCACCTGATAAACCCTAATGGAGTTTTTGGATTTTTTGAGCTATATAACCTTGCATGGTGGCAATGGACCAGGTTAGATAACATTGGTTCACCAACATATGACTTATCATGTTATGGGTGATCGATATGGTTTTAGTGATACGACTATTTTTTTGTCAAACATTATATTATCTAATTTTCCACAAGTTTGTAAATTTGTCCATGAATTTTTGGCATCTTTTATTTCTATGGATGGAAGTGGTGTACCATCTCCTACAAGATGTACCAATTTATATAGTATATAGAGGATCATCAAAATATGTAATCTTGGGGATGTATTATGTTAGCCCACTTATCTTAAGAGGGATTTGGTGTAGGACTTGGTTTTCCCACATTGTCACACTATTTGGCCTATGAATATATTACTATTATTCAACCTATATGTATTCCTCATAGTGTATGGGTATATCCAAAGATGTACATTGAGAGATGGGTTATGGGTTAGTATTACTCTATGTTGAGGAGTAGTATGATGAAGTGTCATCATATACATAACTGGATAATAATAGATTTGATTATGTTGAAAGCTTACATGATTTTATGAGGGTGGTTTGAGGATGGATGTAGTTAAGACATATTCATGTTAGTTTTTAGTACCATGATTGGTGTCCAGATGCATTTGAATGATTTATTTTTGAGCATGTTACATGATAATTTGACATCAGACATGATGTGACACTGACAATTTTTTTATGGAGGAGATATATAATAGATCAACTATGTAAGCGGGGTAGGGTTCAACCTACTACAATTGATTTAGCACCAATTCTATTATTTAAGGTATAACATATTATCTATACTCTTAATGCAAACAAAATTAAGTGTATGCCAACATATACATGAGGTAGCCCAATTTATTTCCTATTATAGTAGAGGGTATCCCTAAGGCATAAGATGGAGTAGATATAGGTGTATTAGTAGCTACCATGCATCATTTTCCTCCTATGAGTATGTATATATTTTTTCAATTATTTTTAGAATTAATGGTTAATTTTTTATATTTGATATTTATATCACATATGGTTTATTTCTTAGGGGATGACAAGTATTGGAATACTATCATAGAGACACCCTTTCAAGATTTGATGTGACATATTATTAGTGAAGCAATTTCTAATGGGATATTAGAGCATACAACATATATTTTGGGTGAACATGTCTCCCTTTGATTGAGTAGTGATGGCTAATATCACATATGTTGTGTCTACATCAAAGCATGAGGACTTGAGAGTAAAGTAAGATGTGGTGATAATTAAAAGTGATCAACTTATGATGGAGTTGGTGAGACATTAAATACCCCCTCCTACTCTATCTGAGGACCTAGATCAAAGTCTATTTGACAAGTATGTATAGATATAATGTGAGTATGCTACTTTAAATTTATGTGTGGTTGTATATGAGGATTGTGATAGGAGGAATTGGTCTTGATCATGATCATGATAGGATTATAGTGGAGCATTACCTTTATGAGGTCCCTCATTGGTTGAGAAAGACATAGAGGGAGAAGTATCTAGATATGGACAAGGCTAGGAACCTATTATTGAGTAAATTTGCATATATTGTATTTATATCATGTTTATAGTTTTGATGTGTGTGTGTGTGTGTATGTATGTATATATATATATATATATATATATATATATATATATATATATATATATATATATATATATATATATATATATATATATATATATATATATATATATATATATATATATATATATATACATACATATACATATACATATGTATGTATGTATACACACACACACATATCTATATTTATATATGTGTATATTTATGTGTGTGTATCACAAATATGTGTATATACATATGTGATATATATATAGACACACATCACACACACACACACACACACACACACACACACACACACACACACACACACACAAACGTATAAACATATGTGTGTGTACACGTGTGTTATGCCCTTAGCCTTTGATGAACTCTTAATTTGTATTTACATTCATTACTTAATTATTACTTGAGGATAAATTATTAATATGTAAGGGTGGGATGAATGGGTGTGACTCTCCCCATTCATTCTATATATAAGGATGAGTGTGCCTCACTTAAAATGGGTTATATGTGAGTTATATCTTATTATAAGGATTTGGAGGTTGCCCCCTCAAAGTTGTTTATCATAAATTTTGTTATTTTTTATTTAGATTTTGATTTATTACTTTAATGTGAATAAATTTCATTACAAGTGGTATGAGAGCATCAATTTGGGCATAGACTTTTATTTTTTCTATATCTATCAATCCAATGTGATTTTTTAAATAATGTTTTTAATAGAGTTGGACCATCATATAAGACATCTAGAGTAAACATTTTGAGATTTAAAGATCCATTTTACAAGAGTTATCACCTTTTTACTATATTCATAAACTCTCTCTATAGTCTGTAATTTAAGTAGTTTTCTAATTTTATTATATTTTTAGGAATCTTGGAGAAATTTAGGGTAGTTCCATTAATAGTGTTTTCATATTTGAGGTCAAAATTGTTTCCAAATTGCTTGGTCAGTGTTGGGTCAATAGTGAAAATTAGGTTTGACACTGTCAAGCCTTGTTATTGCAAGACCACAAACTATGGGCCGAGTTAAGGGTGTTGAAACTCCAGGTAAAACTCCTTATAAAAAGATATGGATTTAGAAGTGGGTGATACTAAATTAGTTTTTCTAGGATTTTCTACAAAAATTCACAAAGTAAGCTAGATTGAGTATGATATACATAGTATACAATTTGAGGTACAAGGCCTACATTAATAAATAAAGACCATATGAGATACCTTGGCTGATTTGGTGATAATTTTGAATAATAATCAAACAAACCAACCACCTATAACCATGACACAACCCAAGCAAAGTCGATCTTTAATCCATCTCAATCTAGATCCAAGTACCTTAGAGTCAAGGAATATGATGCCAAAGTGGAAATGCAAAATTTTGATAGGAAGCATTCAATCACTTAGATCAGCCAAATAGAAATTTTTTATATACACTAGATTCTAAGTGGCCAAAAGGTGGTCATAACATACCTATATCTAGAACTAGAATAATTCATTTGTTATTAAAGGATTGTGTGCTCAAAACAAGAAGGCTCTCAATCTCACCTATTATTATTTTAAAAATGAGATACAACTACACCATAGAAATAATGTGAGTGATAACCACTTTAGTCAACTGGAAAAGCTACAATAAATAGGATCAGTCAAGGATTATGTTTATCAATTCAAAAAACTCTCTTTACATGTGTATAAAATTCTTGAGGAGCACCTAAATGACTTGTTTCTTGGAGGTGTCAAAGACTATATTGAATATGAGGTGCACATGTTTAATCTATATACTATCATTTCTCTCAATTTCAATTTATTCTCTAGTTAAAAAATAAATAAGAAACTAAATCTGGCTATGGTAGAAGAACCTATTTTTTTGTGTGCACATGATCTAGATAATTGTGAAGAGGTCCTATTTGTCTTGGGAATAATGATCTATAGATAATAAAGATATTAAAACAAAGGGGTTGTTAGATGGATAACAAGGAGGATTGCCTAACATGAGCTAGATAGAAGAAGCATGAGCTTACTATGAAGATGGCAATCCACTCTTTTAGAATAGTTAAGTTGAAAGAAATAAAGATGAAGTAGTTGAATAAAATGATAGAAAAGAATAAAAGGGATTTCAAGAAAAAATAAATGCTTGATAAAGGAAATATACTAATTATAGCAATAAACAGATCGATACTAATGCAAAAATAGGTGGAGATTCTATGAATAGTAAAAAAGGCAAAAACTAGAATTTGGTTGAGGTTAAATAGGTGGAAATATCTTGTTGTTATCCTACCATATTTACCATCGATGGTCAGGGTGACCATTAGTGGTTAAAGTGATCATCGATGGTTAGGTGACCATCAATGGTTGAAGGTGACCATCGATGATCATGGTGACCATCAATAGTTGTTGTGGGTTATGAGGGTATTCAAAAAAGGGTTTCAAAATGGATATAGTAAGGTGTTGAAGGTCTATTTGGAGTCAAGGGGTAATAAAAATAAGGGTTTGGTTTAGGTAAAGATGTTAGAAACCAAATAAACAAAACTTGAAATATGAAATGTACCTAGTTTGTTACTTGATGGCTGAAGATAAGCTGAGAAGCAATTTTGGTAGAGTAATGGTACTTTTGGTTATAGATCAATTTTGGTAGAGTAAAAAGTCTCTATTATGCTTATTTGTTGGATGGAAGGAAAACCTATAAATAAGTTCCTAATGAATAAAATCTTGATATTTTATTGACCTAGTTGCTAGATGATTAATCACTAAATTGATTGCCTGAGTGCTAATTGCTTAATTCTTAGATCCTCTTTCACCTTTTACTCCCCTCCTTTAATATGAAAAGAGAGATGGAGGTAGAATGTTCCATAGGAGGTTTGGTTAGTTGTTGTGCTATGTTATCTTGTCATCCATATTAAATTTTGACATGTTAGTTTGCACACAACTCAAGTTGTCTTCATTCAGATGGGGAAGACCAGATCATCGGTAGTTAGGGTGACCATCAATAGTTAAGGTGAACATCGATAGTAGAGGTTCAAGGTTAAGTGGGGTAAAAGGGTAGGTTAGTGAGTTGGGTTTAAATAGGTAGCTAAATTGACTTAGGGTCATGGTCAGAGGTTGGGTAAGGGTCTAATCTAGGGGTGTTTCAACATCTAGAACCATCATGTACAATTTTTCAGTGTCTACATTTTTCCCCTTTTTTATTTAGTTTATGTTAGCAAGATATAAAGAAACAAATTATGGATCAAAGGTTTAGTTACCCCAAGTATGGGAGGAGGTGTTCCCACTCAAACTAGGAGTTGATGAGGTGAAACTGAATTGAGTGTGAGTTTGATGAGCATTTTATGGTGAGTCATGAGGTTAGTGATAATGGTGGTTGGGAATTTGAAGAAAAAACATGCACACAAAATATGAGTAAGTATGATAGCTGAGATTGTACATAGACTAAGTTACCATGATTAGTAAAAATAAGGTTGGTTCTAGAAGAACTGGTGGTGGGGTAATCAGGGCACAGTATTAGGCATAGTTGATCAAGTTATTCTTATCAAGTCTCCTAGATAGGGTCAGTGTTTTCATAGGTATTTGAGGTAGGAATTTATCTTGGGAAAGACACAAATGGTTTGTTTACATGAGGTGGTGAAATTTTAAATGGTCAATATGATAATGTATGTTGATGTAGTAAAAAAAGGCCAAAGCATGGTTGGCATAAAATATGCTATAGTTTGGATCAAAATGGCCAATGTCAAGGTGTATGTGTTTGGTAGGGTAGGTGGAGAAGGTTATATCCAAAAGGTGGGTACTAAAGTGAGTGTGCCAAAATTCTAAGAAGGTTAACAACCTAATTATCAATGGTCAAGGGTCCTGAATATAACTATCAATGGTCACCCTAATTATCAATGGTCGAGGACAAAACCCTAAAAGTCTAGAGGTTAAAACTAAAAAGTTGAGTCATTTTTACTCATTTGACTTTTGACTCTTAACTCTTGATAGTGAGTTTTTGGACTTTACTATTTTTTGTGAGAGTGTTGATAAGGTGGTTGTTAATTAGTTGAGTGTGAGATTTATATTGATTTTACCATTGTTGGAACAAAGATGTAGGGTAGCCATGGGCATGATTAGGCAATGGGACCCAAGATTCCTCCTTGAAGATAGTCAAAGAATGAAGTAGGGGTTGCATTGAATTGATAGATTAGATTAATTTTATCATTGTTAGTTGAATTTTATTGATTTGTGATTGGTTTGGGGATGGTTTTAGGTTTGGCCTAGGTTTTTAGGTTATATGTTTTTTTAATTGAATTTTAAAGTAAAAAAGAAATTTGAAGAGTGTGGTGGGTTGAGGGAGGGTAGTTTAAGTATTAGTTAGGTGTATTTTAAGTTGGGATGGGGTTTTAGGTGTTTTGTGGGTAGGATAAGGTTGGGTTTTTTCATCAATGGTCACACACAATGATCATCAGTAGTCATTCCCAACCATCAGTGGTCATATCTAATCATTGATGGTCAATGACCATTGACCAAATAGGGGCCTAAATATTGGTGGTCAAAGTGACCATCAATAGTAGATCAATTGGCTAAGTATTGTGATGAAAGGTTAAGGCTAGTGTTTTTGATACAAAGGTTAAAGCAAGTGTAGCTAGAGTGGGAGGGTAGGTTTTTAAAAAAAGGTTGATGTAGTTTATATAGGATAAAATAGGTGTTTACTAGGTAGGTGAGTGATGGGGAAAAAAGGTGAATGTTCATGGGTAGAGTAGTTTATATAAAAATTAAGTGTGTTTTATAAGGAATTTTGTAGGCATATGATCAGATCCAAATGTAAGATCAGGTTCCTTATATATTTATAGAGATCCATCAAGGGATGATAGATGAGGACTAGTATCACATAGAGATGGTTGGCCTTAAAGTGATGATGCATTACCAGTATGTGTTATGAGATGTAGTGATGATTATGACCCTCATCAAGAGATGGGATCTGGCCATAAGCACTTTTCTCCTACTAATTAGAGAGATGAATATCTTAATAAATGACATACATAGGATCATACCGTTTCTCATTCAAGGGGACTTGATATATCACATACAGAGGGAAGAGATAAATGAGCACACGGAACTCCTATATGATGAGGATCAGGTTATCACATGGAGCTCCTATATGGTATGAATCAGGCATTCACTAGGTGGCATATTGGAGACTTAGTTATAGGCCTTTGTATCAAAGGGCTAGAAATTATCAAAGGTTGATGACTATGATGATGATATCCTACTTTATGATTCTAGATTCAAGTAGTCAGAGGTTTCTATATCTATTATTGGGAGTTTTGGTGGAGATGTTACTAGGTTGTATAGTGTTTGGGTGGGTACCTATATTATTAGTTTATATATACAGAGAGCTATAGGGATTTAGAGTGCATAAGACATATGACATCAATGTGGGTTTCATGATACACTACTGGGCCTATGGGCATATATAAGTTTTGAGGTTGATGGGGTTGCCATGAAAGGGATATGCCTAGATGGACTTTAGGGTAAGTTTCATATAGTGGAGGAGTGATTATGTGGTCATAGGAGCTAGAGGAGGTGTACGAGACATTGATTGGTTCATAGGGGCACTAGAGGCCCTGGTGGTTAGAGATGTAGTTTGGAGGCCATATATTGGATTTTTGAGGTGGGCCCAATCTACTCAACATATTTTATCAATGTAGAGATATAGGTGGATTTTTTGGTGGAGAGAGGGCAAGACTGAGCTCATCCCTTTTGATAGTTTTTTATTTAGTTTGGCTTAATACATGGGGATTTTGGATTCATTACTAAGGTATAAGTTTTAGGATGCTAATTTTTTGCTTCTAGAACCATAACTAGTTGAGATAGTTTTTGATTATGAGGATTTTCCCACTAGAGTAGAGATTTATGATGTAGTTTTTGTTGATGGTTACACAGTGTTACCTTTTGAGTCACCCTTATTCAATTTTTCATGAATTTTTCCATAAAATAAGTTCACCTTCTTAATGCCTTTTGTGTGTAAATTCTTAAAATAATTGAACCTTTGAACCAGAACCTTTCTCGGAGTTCAAGAGTTCAATAAGTTCAACGGTTCAATAGGTTTAATGGTTCAAAGATTCTCAAAGTGAACTATTTGTCCCTTTGTGTATTTCAATTATGATTTTGAACCTTTCAGTTGAACTTGAACGCCTTTTTGGAGCTCAAAATTTCAACGGTTCAAGAGTTCAACGGTTCAATAATTCAATACTCGATATTTTGTAAATAGTCATGTTCACTCAGTTCCCTTGTATAAATTAATGTATCATTGAACCTACCAATTGAACCTAACATTTTAACCTACGTAGCAGAGTTCAAAAGTTCAACATTTTAATGTTTCAAAGTTTAAAGTTTTTGGAAAGATCATATGACTATTGGTCAATCTGTGTTGTTTATCTCATATCATTAAACCTCAAAGTTGAATCACATTTTCAAAAATTCAATGGTTTAATGACTATACTCTCATCTCACCCTAAGGCTTTCTCTAAGTTAAAATTAGCAAGAGATTTAGAGGAGAATGTATCCTAAACTCATTATAAAGTGAAAAAATTTTAATTTTCATGAGGTTACAAATAATCATTACTCATCAAAATCACATGTAAAAAATGCTTGCCATTAATGCATATGTCAGAATGCATGTCTTATCAAGCATGTTTAGCATGAATTGTTTCAGTTTAATCATTTGATCTAGTTAATATCTATATCAAAAGAGAACAATTCAAATTTAGCAAACAAGCATACTAGGTGATACAAAGGATAACAACATAGGTGGTATAAGATAGTTGATAGGTCAAATTTGTAGTGATTTCAGATAAATTTAAAGGTGAGTTTTACTCTTACTATAAGTTGTTTCCTTTACTTGGTTAGAAATAAGGATCCTTTTGAGTTTATAACATTATTTAAGGAGTTTAAAACATTTTATTTTCATTATATCCTCCAACCTATAACCATGAAATCTGCATGTCTTGATTACGAGCATGGTCTTGGTCTCATATGTTCTCCTCCTGAAATTGAGGACACTTCTTTGGTCCAATATGACTTAGAAGATATTAAGGGAAGGGCTAGAAATCTTGTGTTAAATCTTATGATGTAGAAAATAGTAGAAAGTTAGCTTGGTTAAAGCTATAGCCTTTCCCATGGCTATCTAATGCCCTAAAGTAGTCCTTAAATGCATGATTAGATATGAACCTCAGAATAGGTGCAACAAGACTGTAGATGGTAATGTTTTGTTGCATATCAATAGACAAACCTTAATGTATGTAATGATAATTCTTCCCAAGAAAACATACTCTGAACCTCAGTATAACTTCTTCCTATGGTTATTTTTCATTAAAGAAAGCAATTTACAAGAGCATGATTGCTAGGAATTAGCTTTTGAAATTCCAAAAAGGGTGTTCAAGACTATCCAAACTATTAACAAGAAATCGTATGATTTTATAAGTACAAGATATTATAGAATTACTACACAGACTAAAAGGCAATGCTCATGCATATTATTAGGAAGACTGGATGTACTTCTTCATATTAGTGATCTTCCAAGGAGAGCAATATTTGGATTGGGTAGAAATTGTAGTAGAATGTTTACATCTAGGTTTAAGTAATTGTTTGGGAAATAAAGAGTTTTATATGTCTTCATACCTATTCTATTGCCTAGAATCTACAAGACAATGGGTAGGATTACCACATGCACCCTTGGCTGAAGATAGTAAAATTCATGAATATTACTCATAATTGCAAATACATAATTGCTATGAGGATTACAAGAGAGTCAATGATGTTTTTACTGGGACGATGACTTTCTAATTGTCAAACAACATCAATAAAATGTTTTCTGATGAAGTAATGTAATTAATCAACATTTATGTTAGTTTCTTTACTCTATTTTCCAAGTTCACTTATATCAGAGTTGTGGGTTTTGATAGTGAACCTTTAAGGTTACCTAGGTATGTTTTTGACTGATTTGTATTAATAGAAGTCTGTAGACAATTAGCACATGTAGATAAAAAATTCCTAATGAAAAATAAATATGGTATATCTTTTCCTATTGAACTTAGATGTTATTCATGCAAGTCAAATTTTGATGCTTTGAATTTAGAATTAGATCTTAAGAAATTCAATTTTCAATACATCATAGCCAGATCATAATTTGACAGTAAAGGTTTTGCCTGAGATAACTTGGATCTTAGAATAGGGTTGTCACATACTCCTCAATTAGAGGATTATTGGGAGGATTGTTCAGATGAATTTGAAGTCAGAAAAAGACCATAGTCTAGGTTCTCCTTAGGGCAAATTATTACCCTCAATTTAAATATGGATATTTATAAATTTTTTGACAATGATGATTAGGTAACTAATATACAATTTGAGCAAATAAAATAATCACCTATTCTATAAATTGATTGGGAGAAAAATGAAAAAGATATAATTGAGGTTAAGACCCTCCCAGTGATAAGGAGAATTGAGAAATGGTTGAGAGAGCAAAAATTGGTGGAGGTCAAAACATAGCTTCCCAATAATGTACATCAATAATTGAATCACCATTCCCAATAAGTTCCTCTAATCAGCTTATTTCTATTTGTGATGCAAGTACTTCCAAAGCAAAAACTAGAAGGGATCCTATCATCAAAGAATTTGAGAAGGCCCTTATAAGTACTCTGCCTCCTTGTGCCACCAAATCAAGGACCTAAAGTAAGAGAAAGAGTCAAATTTTTGAAAAGGTAATTGTGGATTTAAATTATGAAGAAGATTTAAGAGAAGCTAAAGGTGATAAAGAATCTAGTTCACTAATGGTGGAAGAGGTTAGTGCAGATCAATAGATAGTAATTATTTTGGATTCTATCGAACTAATGACTATTTCAAATGTACCTTCTGATCAACCAAATCTTGATAAAGAAGCTCATCCTCTACACCCAAGTGGCTAGAAAGCTCAATCAACAACAAAAGGAAAGTAGTACCATTTTATTTTCCCTTAGAGGATATGGTGAGTAAATGTTTAGGGAAAACTCCTAAATCCAAAAATTTAAAAACAACATCTAGGGTAGACGTTGACCCTAATACAGGGAATTGGAATGCAGAAATAGCCAAACCAAGAACTAATGAATAAGTTCAAGATCCTATAGTTTAGGATTTTACAATTGAAAATATGGATCTTGGGACTACATCACATGCTACAGATGTGCATCACCTTAAAGTGTCTACCAAAAGGATAGTCAACAGAACCTAGAAGGACAAAAAAGATAAAAGAAAATTAAAATAGACTATGCAGTCCATGGCAGAGTACATTGATGCTATTCATAGTCCATATCCACAACCGATCACCCAACTACCCCTATATTTTGATCCAAAATCACTTGTCAATCAAATGATGTTGGACTAGATACATAGAGGCAAAATGGTTACTAGAGTATTTGATAATTGGTTGGATAAAATCATTCAAAAAGGTATGGAATTCATCCATAAATTGAAGAATGTATATGATCTAACTACAATTATTGTTGAAGATTTGAAGACTCAAAACACTTTGTGGATAAAATATGAAGGAAAATGGATGAGAATGATGAACCATATTGATGAAGTACAAAAGTATGGAATAAAAAAGTTTTTGTTAGAGAAGAGCTTGATAGGTCTGGATGAAGATGTATTATATGTAAGTAAGAAAAATATTGAATGGAGAAATTCAGTATCCTAACAAGGATGAATGGAAATCATAAAAATGATCAAGGAAATAACTGAATTCATTCAATCATTACAACATGATCTATAGAGTATTGATATCAAATACATAAAAGATGATGGAAAACTAGAAAAAAAACATCAATTTTGTGATTCAATCATATAGGGAAAAGATAAAAATCATTAAATAAAGTGACAACTTATCAACTGAAGATTTTTCTCAAATTTCAAAGGTAAATTCACTTATTTATCACTGCATCAACACTCTCCTAGAGCACATAGAAAAGATGGGGAAAATTTAGAAAGAAGAAAACATCTAGAAAGCAAGGATAAAACACATCACCATTCCCAATATTACAAAAATTTAGGAGTTTATTATGGCATTTCAGGAGTGGAAAGGTCATACTGTCTACCCAACTAAATAAAGAAAATTTGGAGATCCTAATATGTCACTTCAGCAATGGTTTTACTTACATAGTTTCTTTTATTCAGTTATTTAGTTGCTTTTCTATTCAAAAACTGATCTTTAAGTGAATTTGTTTAAAAACTAAATATCGTATGGGTTAGAGTTACTTTAACTCTAGTTTATTTTGATAGGTGGATTAGTTATGGAAACTATACATATTTTTAATGGTAAAAGATGGAAGGAGATAGAAAAGAAGAGGAATTAAAAAAATTCAAAATTGGACCACTGTTGTTGACAATATATGTGATGTTTGTCTGAAACATTTTTCATCTATGAATTAAAGGGAGAATTAATTATTGAATACTTATATACATGTTTTAGTATTTGAAATTAGGTTTTCTATTCTTTTATACATTAATTACTCTTCCATTAGTTCATTGTATGTGTTTTATCCTTTACTGATTCAGCTATATATATATATATATAGCTGAATCAGTAAAGGATAAAACACATATAATGAATTGTCTAATGGAAGAGTAATTACTATATAAAAGAATATTTCACATATAAAACCTAATTTCAAATTAAAACATGTAGATATAAGTATTCAATAATTAATTCTCCCTTTAATTCATAGATGAAAAATGTTTCAGACAAACATCACATATATTGTCAACAACAGTGGTCATTGTATGTGTTTTATCCTTTACTGATTCAACTATATATATATATATATATATATATATATATATATATATATATATATATATATATTTATATATATACATATATATATACATATATATATATATATATATATATATGTTTATCTATTTATTGTTATTGAAAATATAATCTATGTATTCTATTATCCATTGTTGTTATAAAATCTCACATTCATAACATGATGATGTGTGGATGTTAGTCTACCTTTAAAACACTTTCTAGTAAAAAGTCTATCTGAATATTTCAATTCATTGAAAATCTTAAAAGGAGTTGTACCTTAATTCAAAGGGGAACTAGTCTTAACAGTTCACCCATTTATTTTTTAACTTATTTGTTCTTGAAAGAAGGGTATGGAGTCAAAATAAAACATTTTTAGATAAGGACAAATCTATTAGCCAATAGTTTTTAGCCACTTCGCCGGGGAGTCAAAATTGAAATCTTTACTGAAAAATTAGTCACCTTAATATGAGACAAAAATGGTGCTTCCACATGAAAATATAATTCTTATTTTTTTACCCTAATATTAGTTTTCAAGATGAATAGGAAGATATAATTAGTCAGTTAAATACTCTTGCTTGGCATGCTCATTGAAATATTGATGATTATAGAATAGCAAGTAGAATATTATAAAAAGAAGAAGAATTTTTTAATAATACAAGATTGTTGTTACTCAAGAAAAGGAGATAAGCAAAAAATGCAGAAAGGAATTAATCCCCCTAAAGTGCAAAGTTAATAATTATAATATCATAAGCTATATTTCAGAAGATACACAAGTTCTTTGAAAAGATAAGGAATTAAAGATTCTACTTTTCAAGCATTACAAAACTTAAATTTCCCTTATATTCCTACCCTCATTAGAAAAAATAGAAGTAGACCTCCTAGCCCTTCTAAACCATCTGCATCATCTATTTGTCTATCAAGTCTTAACTCTTTCTAGTACTATCTTTCCTTCTACCCTAAGTTTTCTTCCTATGGCCCAACCTTGGGGCATAGCCATAAGACCTCTAAATTTAGGGGCCAACCTAAATCCTTTGCCTTAAAATGTAAGGGAAAATTTACCCAAATTTAAATGAGATGGAAGACAATCAACAGAGGAACATCTGAGTGCCTTTGCAATGGCATGTGGTGTGTTAGGCGTGCAACATCAAGATGTAGCCATAAGGCTTTTTATGCAAACTCTAACTGATATTGTAACATAATGGTTTTATCATCTAACTGATTCCTCATTCATAAAATGGAATGATATTCAAACTATGTTTGAAAATAAGTTCAAAAGTGTAGAAGATGAACATTCCATTCTTTCTCAATTGACTCAGCTCAAGAAGGAGAGACATGAACCCATGAGGGAATTTATAACCAAATTTAATAGAATTGTACACAAGATTTATACTAATAAAAGACCAATTGCTGAGAATCATAAATACTTATTTATTAATTATATACCTCTTGATATAAATTTTCATCTCAAAAGAGGTGTAATTATCGATTTAATAGATGCAAATCATTGGCAGTTGAGTTCGAGGATGATCTTATTATGGCTAGAAAATGGAAGAAATAAGTCAAGTACCTAATTCTCATCCCTCATCCTCTATGGATCCTATAGTTCAAAGGCTAGTCAATGATATGATTGCCCTCAAAAGACAATTCTTGAAGACTAGTACTTCATTCCAACAATCGTATCAAGATATTGGCAGGAGAAATCAACAAAAAAATGATGGTAAGACATTACCACTTGCATCAACACAAAAAATATTGACTATTAAAGCCCCTCCTAGAAGAAATAACATGTATGTCTTTCATTTGACTACTAATCATGATGGAGATTCTTATCCAGAGATGCCTAGATATACTTAAATGACTACTACTCAAGATGTCTTAGGGGAGATTACTGAAGAAGAAAGGAGCTTTGAAAGACCTGGTGACTCTAAAATACACTTCCTAGAATATGATTTCGATTCAGAAAGAGGAGGTGAAATATTGGTTACTCTTGAAGATCCTTCATGTGCTGTACTTACCATAAGTCAAAAGAATATGAAGTTTTCTAATACTCAAGAAGTTCCCACTAAATGTAAACAATCTTTTACTAAAACTTCTGATGCTAAGACACAAGAAATTAAATTGTTACATAGAAATGATTATGAGACTTCTTTTGATATTTTAAAAATTTCTAAGTGTATAAAAAAATAAATATCCTCTATTGAATACCTCAAGTTGAAACCCAAAGAACTTGATAAATTGGTTAAATATGTCAAAAATGGTCCTACACAAGTTGAACCTAAAAGTCAATTAAACATTAACATTGAGTCTCCCATTGCCCAAGTATTTACTTCTCCACCTAAATCAACCACTCATACTTCTAGAATGATCCTCATTTCATCTGATGATACTCCTTATACAACTGATATGAAAACCAACCCATTTTATGTTTCTTTATTCATAAATGGTCATAAACTCAACAATTATATCATAGACTTAGGTGTTTCTAATAATATAATGCCTTCTTTTGTAGCAAAATCCTTAGGCTTATCCCTTACAAAAACATTTGGTAGATGTTATTCCATTGATGGAAAATAGATTTTTTTGCTTAGACAAATTAAAGATGTATGAGTTGCTCTTGCAACCTATCCTACTAAAAAGGTGAAGTTGACTATTTTAGTAGCAGATATTCCTACTAGTTATGGGATGTTTTTGAGTAAGACTTTTTGCAAAGATTTTGGAAGGAAAATTAAATTGGATTGGTCAAAAGCCACAATTCTAGTGGGAAAGTAGAAAGTTAAGCTAGAACCTAAACCTAAATGCAAGTTTACAGTATAGCCTTCTGATGATCCTAAGTCTCATATTCTATTTGAAGAATGTGAATTTGGTAATTATTTTCTCTCCTTTGAATATTTTAAGGAAGAATCTGTCCCAAAGTCTCTTCATTCAGATGATCTATGGACCATGGAATTTGTTGGTAGTTGTGATACCACTAGTTCAGGAGCAGGAGTTGTGTTAATCTCACCTAAAGGTGAAACTTTTCCTTACTCTTTCAAGCTAGAATTTAAAAACACTAATAATACTTTAGAATATGAAGCTTTATTGCTTGGGTTAAATGAAGCTAAAGGAAAAGGTATAAAAATAAACGAGGTAAAAGGAGATGCTGAATTAATTTTCAAACAAGTGAGAGGCATTTTCTCAGTTAAAAATGATAGATTAAGACATTATAGAAATAGAGTTTGGGATGAGATATAATGTTTTAATGCCTTTTATATTAAAGAAATTCATAGAGACCAAAACACTTAGGTAGATTCTCTAGCAGTATTAGCTTCTCTTCTTCTCCCACACCTTTTTTTCAAAAGGGATTCATATAGAATAGAACTAGTCTATCATCCTAATGTCCTAGATAATGTTGAAAATTGGCAAGTTTTTGAGAGTAATAAATAGATCAAATTTTTTTTGGAGAATGTTGATATATTCTTGGGGAATTATTTTGAAGGTTCTAAAATAGAATGTAAAGAAATCAGTCCTGATCTAGGGATAAATCCAAAAGATGATATAATTTAATTAAAAAGAAACAAAATCCCTAAAGGATTGGTCTTTCTAGAACATTTGTTCACTAGATAAGATGAATATACTAATGGAAAACTTGTCCAGAATCCTAACAAAATGGATGACTATGAGAAAATCAATATTTGAAGTGAGATTGAACCTAAATGGATCTCCATTAGTAGGTGTTGTTCACCAGAGGAGAAAAATGAATTAATTAATCTATTGATTATGTATAAGGATGTCTTTGCTTGGTGCTATGATGACCTTAAAGATTTTATATGTGGAAAATTTTATCATCATATTCCTTTGAAAGCAAATGCAACTCCTTTCAGGCAGAAGCAATGAAATTATAACCCAAAAGTTGCTAAAGCTATCTTTAAAGAGATTGACAAGATGTTGAAGGCTAGGATTATTTATCCAATTCATCACTCCACCTGGGTGGTGAAAATTATTTTATTATGTAAAAATAATGGAGAAATAAGAATATATGTTGACTTCAAAAATTTGAATCAAGCCAGTTTAAAAGATAATTATCCCTTACCTATGATGGATCACATCTTGCAAACTATTGTTGGGTCAGAAATGATGTCCATGTTAGATGGGTTCTTAGGTTATATCAAATAAGTGTGGCTATAGATGACCAACATAAAACTACTTTCACTACACCTTGAGGAACTTTTGTTTATAACTGTATGCCTTTCAATTTGATTAATGCTGGTGAAAATTTTCAATGGGCGATAGATTCATCCTTTAAAGATTTGAAAGATAAAATTATTGTCATTTATCTTGATGATTTGATTATTTTCTCTAGAAAAAGAGAAGATCATTTGCAATATCTACAGACCATCTTAAAAAGATGCCTGAGTCATGGGATATAGCTCAATCTTAAGAAGTCAGTTTTCTATGTTATAGAAGGAAAATTATTAGGACACCTAGTGTCAAAAAGTGGAATCAAAATTGACCTAGAAAGAGTTACAGCAATACAACAACTAAGCCTTCCTTCTAATAAAAGACTGGAGTCAATTCTTTCTTTGGTCAAATTAATTTTCTCAAAAGGTTCATTCCTAATTTTGCTGAGATTCCAAAACATATTGTAGGAATGATGAGTGAAAAACAAGTATTCATATGGAATGAAGCTACTAAAAAAGCATTTGAAGATATTAAAGAGGTGATTTCACAAACACCTACTTTGGTAACTCCTGATTTCCAAAAAGATTTTATTATTTACTGTTATGCTTTGGAATATACCATGTTGGGTATCTTGTTATAGAAAAATGAAATAAATATAGAAGCCCCAATAGCCATTATGAGTGTTCCTCTCGAGAAGCATGAAGTTAAATATTCTTTGGTTGAAAAACAAGCTTTTGTTGTAGTAAAGGCTATTAAACAATTCAGATATTATATACTTCATTCTCATTTAGTTGTATTTGTTCCTAGTTTGGATGTGAAAAGCATTTTGACTCAGCAAGAGGTTGGGATGAATAATAGAGCAACATGGGTTGCTAAAATTCAAGAATATGACCTAAAAATTAAGCCAACCAAATTAGTTAGAGGTCAAGGTTTATGCAAATTGATATCAAGAAGTAAAGAATAAGAAGAAGAACTTCCTACTATCCTATTGGTGAGTGTACAAGATCCATGGTTGCTAAACATGGCACACTATCTTACTTATGGAGACTACCCTAGTCATTTATCCTTGAAGGAGGAAAGAAATCTGAAGTTAAAATCAATAAAATTTGTGATTTGGGGTGATGTCCTATACAAAAAGGGATTAGATGGAAGCTTTCTGAGGTGTGTAGATAAGGAAAAACAATCTGAACTATTAGAAGTTTTTCATAATGAATCATGTGTTAGACATTTCTCTTCTTCGATCACAGCCTTCAAAATCCTTAGAAATTGTTATTATTGGCCAAGTATGTTCAAAGATGCATATAAATGGGTCACTAACTATGAAAATGCAAATTATTTTTAGGAAGACCACAACTTGTAGCATTACCTCTGAGACCTATCATTACTAAAGAATCTTTCAAACAATGGGGATTAGACTTCATTGGGCCTCTTTCACCTCCATCAAGTGTTGGCCATACACACATTTTAACAGCAACTGATTATTTTATGAAATGGGTTGAAGCAGCCCCTGTGAAGAGAACCACTTCAGAAGTGGTATGTAATTTTCTCAAAGAAAATATACTAGTATATTTTGGTGTTCCTCAAAATATTGTGGTAGATAACACTACCAATTTTTCTTCAATGGAACTTACTTCATTTTACTATGAACATAGTATCTCTCTTTCTCACTCATCAGATTATTACCCTCAAGGGAATGGATAAGTAGAGTCTAGTAATAAAAATTTGATATCCATCATGAAGAAATTGGTGAGTGATAACCCCAGAGATTGGCATAAGAAACTATATGAAGCACTTTGGGCTGATAGGGTAACCCCAAAAAGAGAAATAGGGAAGGCACTTTTTGAGCTAGTTTATAGGATAGGAGGACAATTATCATTACCTCTAGAATTATCTACAGCTAAATCGTAAAATGTTATTGAAGATCAGTACTTTCAAGATTCTTTAGAGAAAAGAGTTATGTATTTAACTAGGATTGAGGAAGAGAGGAATGAGCTGGTTGATTAGATTAATTCTCATCACACCAGGGTTAAAAAGATTTTTGATAAGAAACTAGGCCTAGAAAGTTCATGGAAGGAGATGAAGTATTGTTATGGGATAGAAGGAGAGAACCTAAATGAGCACATGGAAGATTTGATTCACTTTAGAAAGGACCTTTCAAAATTCATCAGGTACTTGGTCCTAATTATTTTAAATTGGAATATCTAAATGGAGTTGTTTTACCCCTGTCCTATAATGGATAAGATCTTAAGTTGTATCGACTATGAAATAGGTATCCCCTATTTTTTACATAGCCTTTCCTTTGTTGTCACATTTTGTGTTTTCCTTTCCCACTTTTGGTTTGTCTTTCTCCTTTTCTTTCATTTCTATGTTTTAGTATGTGTAACTAGAGTTTCTAAGTTCTCTATATTTTGTCATAAATACAATCCCCAATCAGAGCCAATTTTACCTTTTGAGTTGCCCTTATTCAATTTTTTGTGAATTTTACCATAAAAGAAATTCAACTGCTTATCACCTTTTGTGTGTAAATTATTAAAAGAATTGAACCTTTGAACCTAAACCTTTATCAGAGTTCAAGAGTTCAATAAGTTCAATGGCTCAATAGGTTTAATGGTTCAAAGTTTCTCAAAGTAAACTGTTTGTCCCTTTGTGTATTTCAATTATGATTTTGAACCTTTTAGTTGAACTTGAACCCTTTTTCAGAGTTTAAAAGTTCAATAGTTCAAGATTCTAATGGTTCAAGAATTCAATACTCAATGTTTTGTAAAGAGTTATGTTCACTCAGTTCCCTTGTATAAATTAATGTATTGTTGAACCTACCAATTGAACCTAACGTTTGAACCTACATAGCAGAGTTTAAAAGTTCAACAGTTCAATGTTTCAAAGTTTGAAGTTTATAGAAAGATCATATGACTATTGGTCAGTCTGTGTAGTTCATCTTACATCATTTAACCCCGAAGTTGAACCACATTTTCAAAAATTCAGTGGTTCAATGGTTCAATGACTATACTCTCATCTCGCCCTAAGGCTTTCTCTAAGTTAAAATTAGCATGAGATTTAGAGGAGAACATATCTGAAACTCATTATAAAGTGGAAAATATTGAAATTTAATGAGGTTACAGATAATCATTACTCATCAAAATCACACGTAAAAAAATGCTTGCCATTAATGTCTATGTCAAAATGTGTGTCTTATCAATCATGTTTAGCATGTATTATTTTAGTTTAATCACTTGATATGGTTAATATATGTATCAAAAGAGAACATTTCAAATTTAGTAAACAAGAATACTAGGTGATACAAAGGAGAACAACACATATGGTATAAGATATTTGATTTCTTGAATTCATAGTGATTTTAGATAAACTTAAAGGTGAGTTTTACTCTTACTATAAGCTATTTCCTTTACTTGGTTGGAAAGGAGGATCCTTTTGAGTTTAAGACATTATTTAAGGAGTTTAAAACATTTTATTTTCATTATATCCTCTAACCTATAACCATGAAATCTGCATGTCTTGATTACGAGCATGGTCCTGGTCTCATATGTTCTCCTCCTAAAATTGGGGACACTTCTCTGGGCCAATATGACTTGAAATATTTTAAGTGAAGAGCTACAAATCCTATGTCAAATATTATGATGTAGAAGATAGTATAAAGTGGCTTGGTTGAAGCTGTGGCCTTTCCCATGGCTATCCAATACCCCAAATTAGTCCTTGAATACATGAATAGATATGAACCTCAGAATAAGTGTATCAAAAATACAGATGGAAATGTTTTGATACGTATCAATAGACAAACCCTAATGTTTGTAATGAGAATTCCTCCCAAGGAACCATACTCTGACCTCAGTATTACTTCATCATATGGTTATTTTTCATTGAAGAAAGAAATTTAAAAGAGCATGATTGCTAGGAATTGGCTTTTGAAATTCCAAAAAGGGGGTTTAAGACTACCCATACCATCAACAAGAAATAATATGATTCCATAAGTACAAGATATTATAGTATTACTACACAGACTAAAAGGCAATGTTCATGCATATTATTGGGAAGATTGGATGTACTTCTTCATACTAGTGATCCTCCAAGGAGAGCAATATTTGGATTGGGTAGTAATTATGGCAAAATGTTTATATCTAGGTTTAAGTAATTGTTTGAGAAATAAATATTTTTATGTGTCTTCATACCTCTTATATTACCTAGCATCTACAAGAGAATGGGTAGGATTACCACATGCACCCTTGGCTGAAGATAGTAAAATTTATGAATATTATTCACAGTTGCAAATGCATAATTGCTATGATGATTACAGGAGAGTCAATGATGATTTTACTAGGAGGATTAATTTTGAATTGTCAAACAACATCTATAAAAGGTTTTCTAATGAAGCTATGCAATTAATCAACATTTATGGTAGTTTATTCACTCTGTTTTCCAAGTTAACTTATATCAGAGTTGGGGGTTTTGACAGTGAACCTTTAAGGTTACCTAGGTATGTTTTTGATTAATTTGTGTTAATAGAAGTCTATAGACAATTATCAAATGCAGATAAAAAATTCCTAATGAAAAATAAATATAGTATATCTTTTCCTATTGAACTTGGACATTATTCATGCAAGTCAACTTTTGATGCTTTGAATTTAGAATTGGATCTTAAGAAATTCAATTTTCAATACTTCACAGCCATATCATAATTTGATAGAAAAGGTTTTGCTAGATATAACTTGGATCTTAGAATAGGGTTGTCACATATTTCTCAATTGGAGGATTATTGAGATGATTGTTCAGATAAATTTGAAGTTATAAAAAGACTATGGTCCAAGTTCTCCTTAGGGAAAATTATTACCCTCAATTTAAATATGAACATTTCTAGAATTTTTGACAATGATGAATAGGTAAATGATCCATAATTTAAGCAAGTAAAAAAATCACCTATTCCATAAATTTACTGAGAGAAAAATGAAGAAGATAGAATTGAGGTTAAGACCCTCCTAGTGATAAGGGGAACTAAGAAATGGTTGAGAGATAAAAAAATTGGTGGGAGGTCAAAACATAGAATCCCAGCAATGTACATCAATAATTGAATCACCACTCTCAATAAGCTCCTCTAATCAGCTTATTACTATTTGTGATGTAAGTACTTCCAGAGAAAAAATTGGAAGGGATCATATCATCAAAGAATTTGAGAAGGCCCTTATAACTACTCTACCTCCTCATGCCACTAGATCAAGGACCCAAAGCAAGAAAAAGAGTCAGATTTTTGAAAAGGTAATTGTGGATTTGAATTCTGAAGAAGATTCAGGAGAAGCCAAAGGTGATAAAGAATCTAGTTCACCAATGGTGGAAGAGGTTAGTATAGATCAACATACACTGATTCCTTCTAATTCTATTGAACTAATGATTATTTTTAATGTACCTTTTGATCAACCAAATCCTAATAAAGAATCCTCAACCTCTGCACCTAAGTGGCTGGAAAGCTCAATTAGAAACAAAAGGAAAGTAGTACCATTTTTTGTCCCTTGAAGGATATGGTGAGTAAATGTTTAGGGAAAACTCCTAAATCCAAAAATTTAAAAACAACATCCAGGATAGACATCGACCCTAATACAGGGAATTAAAATACATAAATAGCCAGGCCAAGAACCAATAAAAAAATGTTCAGGATCCTATAGTTTAGGATTTTACAATTGAAAATGTGGATCTTGGGACTTCATCCCGTGCCACAGATGTGCATCACCTTGAAGAATCCACCAAAAGGATAGTCAGCAAAACCTAGAAGGATAAAAAAGATAAAAGAGAATTAAAATAGACTATGTGGTCAATGGTAGAGTACATTAACACCATTCATAGTCCATATCCACAACTGATCACCTAATTGACCCTATCTTTTAATCTAAAATCACTTATCAATCAAAAATGTTGGACCAGATACACAGAGGCAAAATGGTTACCAGGGTATTTGATAATTGGTTGGATCACATCATTCAGAAAGGTATGGAATTCATCCATAAATTGAATAATGTATATGATCTAACCACAATTACTATTGAAGATTTGAATACTCAAAATGCTTTGTGGATAAAATATGAAGGAAAATGGATGAGCATGATGAACCAGATTGATGAAGTACAAAAGTATGGAATAACAAAGTTTTTATTAGAGAAGAGCATAACAACTCTAGATGAAGATGTATTATATGTAAGTAAAAAATAAATAAATGGAGAAATTTAGTATCCAGACAAGGATGAATGGAAATCACAAAAATGATCAAGGAAATAACTAAATTCATTCATTCATTACAACATGATCTACAAAGTATTGATATCAAATACATAAAAGATGATGGAATTTAGAAAAAGACATCATTATTGTGATTCAATCCTTTATGGAAAAGATCAACATCATTAAATAAAGTGACAACTTATCAACTGAAGATTTTTCTCAAACTTCAAAGGTAAATTCACTTCTTTGTCACTGCATTGAAACTCTCCCAGAGCATATAGAAAATATAGGGAAAATTGGGAGGGAAGAAAACATCTAGAAAGCAAGGATAAAACATGTCAGCATTCCCAATCTTACAAAAATTCAAAAGTTTGTTACAACATTTCATGAGTGGAAAGCTCAATGTGTCTACCCAACTGAACAAAGAAAATTTGAAGATCCTAATCCACCACTTTAGTAATGATTTTACCTACATAGTTTCTTTTATTCAGTTGCTTTTCTATTCTAAACTTGATCTTTAAGTGAATTTTTTTTTAAACTAAATCCTGTATGGGTCAGGTTACTTTAACTCTAGTTTAGTTTGATAGGTGGATTATTTATGGAAAAAAAAATATTTTTAATGGTAAAAGATGAAAGGAGATATAAAAGAGGAGTTAAAAAAATTTCAAAACTAGAACACTGTTGTTGACAATATATGTGATGTTTGTCTGAAACATTTTTCATCTATGAATGAAAAGGAGAATTAATTATTGAATACTTAAATCTATGCATTTGAGTATTTGAAATTAGGTTTTCTATGTGAAATCTTATTTTATACAGTAATTACTCTTCCATTTGATAATTCATTATATGTGTTTTATCCTTTACTGGTTCAGCTATATGTTTATCTATTTAATTGTTATTGAAAATAGAATTTGTGTATTCTATTATCCATTATTGTTATAAAATCTTGCATTCATAACATGATGACGTGTGGATGTTAGACTACCTTTAAACCACTTTCTAGTTAAAAGTGTATCTGAATATTTCAATTCATTGAAAATCTAAAAGGGAGATGTATGTTAATTCAGAGGGGAACTAGTCTTAACAATTCACCCATTTGTTGTTTAACTTATTTGTTCTTGAAAGAAGAAGGGTATGAAGTCAAAATAAAACATTTTTAGATAAGAAAAAATTTGTTAGTCAACACATGATATGGTATCAAGCCCTCTATACAACATCAAATTTTGGATGGGATGATGGGGGAGGCAACCCATGGATGTTGACCCAGCTAGTGGGGGTCCACATGTATAAGTATAGGGAGGTGGCCATGATGGATAGGTAGGAGTAGTGATAGCTACTACATAGGCATAGATCATAGCTTTGTAGGTTTAAGTGGCTATATTATAGGGCTAGGTTATGACATTACAAGTTGCCACTATGATGGAGAGAGGGACCAGGCTAAGGGCACATTAGTATAGGTCACCCAAGAGAGAGAATCTTTGAGATAGACTAGAGGAGCACTAGTACTAATAGTAGGTCCAATAAGGACCATCGATATGTAGAGGTATATAGCCACTATATATGAGTTACAGTATTATGAGGTGATATTATTCATGCACTATTTAGTAGGCCCTTGATGGGGTGAGTATATAACTATCTTGGTAGGTGGTGCCAATGTGGTGACACTACGTCTGTGGGATACATCTATAGTAGGATAGGTAGGCACCTCAGGGGGTAGGCACCAGATGGAAGCACTGCCATAGGGGCATATATTATGATATGTATAGGTGTATATGATTTTTATACTAGCCTACATGCTGAGTAGCGAGATGTATATGTTTTGAGAGAAAGATGCACATTATTACATGTACTATTTTATTTTGATGAGACATGATGTATATGAAGTGATGATGATATATAGATGTTATTTGTATAGTTTATGGTTCATGTTTTTAATGTTTATGGTTTATTATGATGATGCTTATGAGATGTAGACTCACTAGCTTAGACATGTGATGATTATGGATGAGGCTTATGATGAGTTATGGTTATGGTATTTATGATGATGTGATGATTTATTTTATACATGGTTATGATGTTTATGGTTGTGGTTATGATCATAGATATGTGATGTAGTTTATTTAGTTGATTATGATAGTTATGATGTTTTTATTATGTGATGATTATGGTTTATAGTTATTTTGTTGATGATAACACATAAATTAAGTTAGATAACGAGACTAGATGTGGGAAATAGATGAAAAACATGGGACATATGTCTATGTCAATACATGAACCAATTATGAGAGGATACATAAAAGGCATAATACTTATTCATTGGTAAGGACTAAATAAAACTAAATTTAGATTGACTTAAGAAACATAAGTCTTTTTAATGATTCACATTAGCATGTGATGGTTGGTAAAATGGTATCTTGATCACATCATGTCAAGTAAGCTCATGAATCCCTTGATTTGTAGATGGTACAAAGGTGAAATGGATGATATGTGGTGTGAATGGTAGTGTAACCTCTTGTGGGTTGGTTTTCCCCTTTTATAGGTGACCTAAGAACCATAATAGATAGTCCATGTCTTAATTCAAGGTGTAGATTAATCGATGCAGGAAGTCTATTGATATTATATGTGATAACTAATTGTAGCTTTCTTAAGATAGTTTGTTATAATTTTGATATAGGGTCTTTTTATTACTTTATTTTTATAAGTTTATGAATATGATAAATGTGGGAAGCCTCAAATGATTGCTTTTACAAATTTGACTTAGTCATCCTTCAAGTGAGTGGTCTGAGTTTGGATTTGTTTTTTTTGGTAGTTATTATTCAATGGAGTAGTCTATCTTTTTAAGCAATTTAGATTATGGGCATTTGTCCTTGAAGGGAGAAATCTACATGATAGAGGTTTTTTAAATACATGATATTTATGTATCTAAAATTATTTTGATGTTAGGTTAGACATGGACAAGTCTATTTAGGATTGGAGCTTTACTTTTATGAGTCCTCAAGGGGATAGGATGTAAATGTGTCATGGGTAGGCCATAGTACCCATAGTTAATATTAGGTTATGACTGTGACAGTTAATCACATGTGAGGAAGGTGAAAATCTTGTAAATCAAGGGACAAACTTAAGTTATAAAAAAAGGTGAGTTTGATCCTTATTTTAACAAAAGAAAGGATGCAAGTACAAATCATTGAGAGGCTCAGGTTCTAGTTTGCCTTCAAAAGAGGACAAATGGTAATCTCTTGAGCCATATTTATGGGTTATGATGTAGGGTCTAAGCCAATTGAAAGAAAACTTGCCTCACTTGATTTTATCCATATTGTTCACATGTTTATTTTCCTTTAGAATGAGGTCTTTAATGCTTAATTCTTATTCTTTTAGGGTCTTGTTATAAGCACACTTAACTCACTCTTGAGAGAAATGAAGATGGTTAAGTACAGCTAGGTAGTGATCATCAAGTATCTCGAGTCATTCCAGATGCTCTTGACAATAGTTACTCTCAAAAATGATGTCTTGTAGGGATATGAAAAGAGAGGTAATCTATACTTCAAGAGGAAAAATCACTTCCACTCTAAATACTAGGGAGAAAGGGGTATCACCCATAAAGGTTTGAATGCCAATATGATAGGCCCACAGAGTAAAAAGGATGTGCAAATGCCAATCCCAACCCAAAGCATTGACCATTTTGGTTAACATATTATTGAGGGTTTTGTTAGAGTCTTCTACATGTGCATTTAATTATGGATGGTAAGGTGAGGAAAAGCTTAACATGATGCTAAATGCATCGCAAAGAAATTATAATTACTTGTTTGTGAATGACTTGCCATTATCAGTGATGATCTTATGGGGAACACTGAAATGATAGATGCTATTATGATTGATGCAGTCGACTATCTTTTCAACTTTAGTCAAGATGAGAGGAATATCTTCCACCCACTTGGTGAAATACTTAGTGGCAGTGATGATGGAGTGATGTCACTATGAAGAATAAGGATTAATTTCCCCAATGATATCTAGTCCCCATTGTGAGAAAGGCCAAAATTTTATTGGATACTTGGAGACCATGGGCCAACATGTGATGTAAATTGGCATGTTGTTAAAATTTAACACACTTCTTTACTTAATCATAGTAGTCTTATTTGAGGGTGGGCCAAAAGTATTTGAGGTGAAGGATATGTTTAATAATGGCTAGACCACTAATGTGTCTCCCATAGATCCCATCATGTGTTTCCTTTATGCCATGGGAAGCCTCATGACTATGTAAGTAATGGAGAAGGATTCCATTGAAACCACATTTGTAAGGGATTTCCCATAGTGTGGTATAATGATAGGTACTCTAAACAAATGTCTTTTGGCATTCCTAGAGAGGCTAGGAAGAATGATTTTAAGGTTAAGGTATTCAAAGGTTCACTCATACCAAATGTCTGATAGAAATTCCTCCACACTAAAAATGGTATGAAGGTATAAATGTATATAAGAGGGTGTGATAAAATGATGAATGGTGACAAAGAGCTTAGAATCAAAAGGCATAGATGGGATCTAAGAAGTAGAAGAAGCCATTGTATCTACAAACTTATTGATAGATCATGGAATAGATTGGATAATATAATGATCAAATGATGTTAAGAGTACATATACTAGGAATTTATAGTATTACAAGACATTATTATTACATTGGTAAGATCCATTTATCTGGTTAACCACAAGTTGGGAATCACTAAAGATACTGATAATCTTAACTCTCAAAGCTAGAATAGTCTAGAGACCTATTATTAAGGCTTCATAATCAACCATATTGTTGGTATATCAAAATAAAGCTTGAAATAAAGAGTTACCATCAAGGGGAATGTGAATAACTCTGGCACCTCCATCATGCTATCACTTTATCCATCAAAAAACATGGTAATTTGGTAGGTGATGTCCTCTTGAGAAAAAGTCATGATGGAATCATCTAGAAACACAGGAGGAAATGGTTGGTTATCTAACAAAGAATATTTGGCCAATTGATCAGTGATGAATTGCCCCTTAATTAACTTTTTCTAGAGGAACTCAAAGTCAAACATAGCTAGGAACATGAGCCACTTATCCATATGTTTGTTTTGGTATGGTTTAGAGTTTATGTACTTGAGTGGGTCAGTTTGGGTGATGATGAAGGTTTTCTGATTAAGGAGGTAATGCTAAAGTTTGGAAGCCATAAAGAATAAGGTGAGGAAAATCTTCTCTATGTGGGTTTATCAAGCCTCATACTCTTTAAGTGTTTAACTATATAGTAACCAACTCATTCTTTATTTTGTTCATCATGGTGAATAAGAATTTCCACTAAGGAATGGTCAGTGGTGGAGATATAAAGGTAGAAGGGCTGATCCTATTTAAGAGGGATAAGAATGGGTGAAGAAATAAGATACTCTTTGAGTAAATCAAAGGCTTTTTGATAGTCTTTAGTTCATTTAAAAGATGTATCTTTCTTGAGAAGATGGTGAAAAGGTTGACATCTATTTGACAATTGAGAGATGAAGCAACAGATGAATTGGAGCTTCCCTTGTAGGCTATAGAGTTTTTTAAGGTGGGTTAGAGGTGGAATGTCAAGGATTACTTTGAATTTTGTAGGGTATAATTTGATTCCTTTAAGAGAGTTGATAAAGCTAAGAAACTTTCCAAATAGAACCCAAAAACACATTTCTTAGGGTTGAGTTGGACATGAAAATGGATTAGGTACTCAAAGATAATCTTGAGAAATTTTAGATGATCCTTGTGATATTTGGATTTCTTAAGGAGATCATCTACATAGTCCTCTATGATTTTTTGGATGAGGTCATCAAAGATGTAGGTCATCACATGTTTATAGGTTGCCCTATGATTATTTAGACCTAATGACATGACCCTATAGAAGAAGGCTCCCCATGGGGTGGTGAAATAAGTCTTATGTTGGTCTTTAGGGGCAATCAAAATTTGATTATATCCTGAGAAACCATCCATGAAAGATAACATCTTGTATCTAGCTATAAGATCAACAAGTCAACCTTTGATTTAGATACAAGATGGATACTTTAAAGGAGATGGGGTTGGTGATGATGGAATTTAACCTCAATGGTGGTAATGATACAAGATGAATTAGTAGATTCTTTTGGTGGGATGAACCCAGGGCAAAATAGCTCATGAGGTTTTTAGTTTTTGGTCAAAGGTACCTCATGGGATTCATGTTCATAATGATCAAGGTTGAATCCCTTATAAGCACACCAATGAAGGTAAAATTTGGAAAATTCTATTTTGTCCAAATAGGAGAAATCAAAGGTGAATAGTCAGGTAGAAGAGATGATAGAGGAAGCAAGAAGTAGATGATCAAGTCCCCCATAGATGAAATTAGTTTGGTGGTTGGGAATCCCAAAAGGAATGATGTTTTTTTTATTAGGATCATAACTAGGATTATGGTCAAGGTTCCCATACTCTTGATGAATAGGGAATGCATCTAAGGCCAAAAGATGATACTCTCCTAGTGAGAGATATTGGAACATAAGTTCTAATGAGTCCTCTATAGGGATCTAAAAAGGGATATATGAGCTAGTTGAAGATTCATCAATAGTAGGGGTGGAGTTATTAATGGTTAGTGATGAGGTGGATGAGTGAGGAAGAAGAACGTCATTGGGTTGATATGTCACATTACAAGATGAAAAAGGACTTGGGTTAGCTTGTATGGTGATGACTTGACCCTCATGTTCAAACTTGACACATTGATGCAAGGTGGATGGGACACAACTCATGGAGTAAATCCAAGGGCATCCAAGTAATGTGTTATATTGGAACTCACCTTCTATGATATAGAAGATCTTTGAAAGTTTGTGAGGTCCCAATTGGATGTGGAGGATGACTGTTCCTAAGGTTGTGGTCATATTATCATTAAAAGAATCAAGGACTATGTTGGTTTCTAACATGATATTCTTTGGTAGCTAGAGTCGATCATAAGCATAAGAGGAGATAATATTAATACTAGCTCCTCCATCAATCATCACCATTTTAATGTGGGTTTGATTGATGTATGTAGTGATGAAGATAGGTGGATCAAGATCTTAAGGATGAACATAAGCTATTTTTGAATCCTTAAATGTGACAAGGGTGGAAAGACAAAGAGATCTGATAAAGGCTGCAAGAGATTGAAGGTCTTCAGATTAGACACACACACACACACACACACACACACACACACACACACACACACACACACATATATATATATATATATATATTGGGCCTCTATAAATTATTATGGTTTATTGGGTGAGGTGTTGATCAATTCATAAAGGCTCATCTTCATCAGTGTCTGGTGAAGCTATTTCAAAATGACTCACTACATAGATTTTGAAGGGTTAGAGGGAGAGGTACCCAAAATGGATATTTTGGGTTTTGGTGAAGGTGAAGGTGAAGGTGATTGATTTTGATTAGAAGGTTGAGGTGTGGAAGTATATGTCTATGGAATGGACACTTTATCCTTTCCCTTATCCTTTCGTTGGGCCCAAGATCAAGTGACCATATGGATGGTGTGGATGAGGGGAGGCATTGGGTTGAAAGGTTGCTTCAGCTCCTCTTCACCCTTGGATGAGAGTAAGGGAGTGGGTAAGTGTTGGATAGGTTCATTTAGCAGTTGGGTTGATAATGGGATTAAGAGGGGTTCATCTATTAATATATCCTCCTCATCCCATAGGCTATGGACAAGTGCTTAGAGATATTTGCAGTTCTATATGTTGTGTCTAGGTGTCCTATGGTATGAGAAAATTAAACTATCATTAAACCAAGATGGTTTAGGATTTTAAGGGTCAAAGGGTTTGATAAGTGGTAGGTTTAAGGAATAATTATGTAAAAACCTTTGTAAAATGGTCAAATAATATTTTAGCAAAGGTGTTAAGGGTGATGGGCTTTTGGATTTTGGGGTGGGAGCCTTCTTAGAGGTAGGCTTCATTGTATAAGTTGTGGGTGATGGAATGGTTTTCGTAGGTGGGTTTGATTGATACTGTTTGGTGTTGGATGGTTTTGAGGTGGAAGGTTTAAAGGTGAAAAATATGGAGGTGGGTGATTGAGATGATGAAGGTTAGAGATAGGTGGGTAGGTGGAGGTAGATAGTTTGGTTAAGAATGATGGGGAGTTTGATGTTTTTGAGGGGGTGGGTAAAGGTAGGATAAAAGGAGGAAGTCTAGTTTGGGTAGTTTTTGGAGGGTTGGCCTTCTTGATAGAAGGGTGAGCTCCTAGGATGGAAAAAGGATGGAATCCCAAGATAGAAGGTAAGAGGCAAGGGGGTGGTATGGTGCTAGTTCTAGGTGGGAGTTTGGGTGGCTCCACCTTCTAAGTTGGTTTGGTTAAGTTTTTTTATGATGGACTAGATGGTTTTAAATCCAACTTCAAAGATGGTTGGATAAGGCTAGGAGTAAGAAGTACTCATAGGTTCTTGATAGGTTTGATTAAAGAGGTGTAAGGGGATTTGATAATTTTGAATGGAGGTGGTTTGGATGGTTCCCCCATGGTTTTGGAGGGAGAGGTATTTGATGAAGGGATTGAGGTGATAATAGGTTTAATGGTGGATGAAAGTGAGCTTGAAGGTTAATTTTTTTTATATGAGATCCCAAGATGGTGCCAAAAGGTGGATCAATCCAAATCAGGTTGAGAAGAGAATTCTAGGCTTTAGACTAGTCTAGAAAAGGGTTTGTAAACTGGTTTGGTTCATTGGGCATCAGATTCAAATAGTAGGTCATAGGTTGAGGTAATGGAATGGTTTTTTAACCCTTATCCTTGATGTTTACTCCATGGAAGAAGTAGGTAAGGTGATCTCTCCTTATGTAATGGTTTCCAAAGAGAGAGTGGGTGATTCCATAATGGGGGGAGGAAGATGTGATGGCAATGGTTGCCTCCTTTAGTATTTCTATCAAAGGAGAGGTGGGTAAGTCTATTATCTCCTCATGTAAATGAAAGGAAGTGGTTTATTCCTTTATTTGGGTATCCAAAGGAATGGGGGTTAATTCTACGACTTCAATAAGTGGAGTGGAGGAAGAGGTAGTTGAGGCAGTGGTTTCCTCAATGATAGGTTCACTAATACTTACATTTATCATATGGACCTCATGAGTGTGAGATGATTCTAGTTTTTTATCATCATGGTTGGTAGAAAGGGAATGATTAGGAAAATGTTATCAAAATATGTTGAGTGACTGATTCAGAGGTGTATTGGGATTTTCTAATGCAAGTTCTCCTTTATCGATCAATTTTTGGACAATGGTTTTGAAGGTGTTACACCTACTAACACCATGGCCAATGACATAATGGAAGTCAAATAGATCATTCTCATTATACCAACCAGGCACAGGGTGAGAAGTATTGAGTTAATGAGGAGGCTTGATGGGGGGAAGCTATATGATGTTGGCTTTGAACAACTTGTCCAAAACTAATGCATACAACTCTCCTAGTAGAGTGTATTATTTTGGGGTAACACAATTTTTATTTCAATTTTGTTGATTGAAGGAGTTAGAGGAGTTGGTTTGGTTCGTTTAGTTGACAACCAAAGGTGGAGTAGTTTTATGGATAACCATGTTTGTGGTTGCCTTTGGTTTGGTATTAGGGTAGTTGGGGAAGGGTTGTTGGATTTGAAGCAATAACTTTTATTTCTTAGTTTCAACTTCCCCTCATTGATGGCTCTAATTTCCAGTTTGTGTGCCATTATGAAAACATCGTCAAAGGTTCTAAGAGTTTGAAACTATAGAGTGAGGGTGATGTGTTTGGTACAATCCTAGGAAAATTTTTCAATCAACTTGAGTTGGGGAAAAAAGAAAGAGAGCTAGTTGATAACACATCTCTATCGATCTATGAAACTGGTAATTGATTCATCATCAAATTACCTAATGGAGTAGAATTTGGTGATGGATACCTTCTTAGATATATTGATCAAAAAGTGGTCTAAAAAGGTTTGGGAGAATTTGGAAAAAAAAAGATGGAGTGCTTGGTGAAAGCACTATACCAATCTAATGTTGGTCTAGATAAACACATTGGAAAGGTGTGAAGGAGAAGAGAACCATCATAGGAAATCAAGTAATAAAAATGTAGAAATGCTCTTAGGTATTGTTGGGGGTCCTTCTTGCTTTGAAATTTATAAAATTTGGGTGGTTCCCATTGAGGAGGGTAAGGTTGGATAGGGATGGATGGGTGAATAGGTTCATTACAGATTTCATTGTAATACAAGAGGTTATGATCCCTAAAGATAGATGACTCTTTGTTGATCATTTTGTCCATCAAAATTTTGACCAAATCTATCTGGGGTTGGGGAGTTCCATGATTATATGGTAAGTTTATCTAAGGTTGGGTGGATGTAATTTATGGATAATTTGTATAAGGTTGAGAAGTTTCCATATGTTATTATGTGGTCATTAAGGGTTGGGATGATTCTAAATAAGGTTTAATGTGCACAAGAGGTTGGGTAGAAGATGGAACTATGTATACTTGTGGATTAGGAACATAGCATGGGTAGGGAATCATAGGTATTTATTGAGGAGTTGATGTGGGTTGGTTCATATGTATGATCGTATTGAGAGATTGGGTAATTGATATGGATTGGGTTGGAGGTATGCATGGGTTAATGGGTTGGGGATGAGTGGTAACTCTTGTAATACTAGGTGGAAGGGTATAAGGTATAGAAAGCACCACCCTTTGAAATGGGATGGAGATTGTTGGGTTAGTGTAAATATGGGTATGAGTTATCCCCACAGTGGATGGATTATGCGTAACAAAATGTGAGGTTACCCCTATATTGGAAGAATTGTTGGTTGGTATAGGGGTTGTTTGGTTATTGATTGGGTTGTTTGATTGAGTTTGGGTGGAGGTAGTGGATGGGTTATTTTTAGAGGAAGATGTTTGAGTGATTATAGGTTGGGTAGAGTTAATGGAAACCATACGATGGGGAGGAATCCCATAAAGGGGATTAATAATAAAAACCAAAGTAGGGGTATAGTGAGATAATGTGTTGAGGTAATGTTGGAAGGCCATGGGGTTGTTATCAAGGAAGGTGGTGAAATCTGCATCACCTTAGATAATAACCTAAGGCATGATAAGGCTAGTAGAAGGATGGGGAGAACCTTCAACATTTGAGGTATATTCCATGGATGATGAAGAAGAAGAAGGTGGATCCTAGTTGGTTTAGTTCCTTAACTATTGTCTAGTAAAAACCACACGAGGAATAAAAAAGAATAAAGGAAAGCTCACAACTCAAACACAAAAAAACAAAACAAAAAGATATTTAGGAAATCAAAAATATACACTAGATTGTGTTTAAAATATTAGGATACCTTTTATATTGCTTTTGGCTTATGCTTTAGTTAGAAAGTGTGAAGAAGAAGTTGGTTTGTATAATAATTAATAGAAAAGGAGTCTATGGTTGGTTTTAGGTGTTTAAGTCTCTCAAAAGAATCTATGTTGGAAATCAATATGTGGCTTGGTATTCAGTCCTACACCCTCACTTCACACACCAAATGATAAGGGTATCGTGTGCTTAGCTAGTATATACTAATTTATAGATTTTAGACACAACCAAAGAGGTGAGTTTTGGTTTCTCTTCTTGGTAATGACCTCCAAGCAAGATAATCAAAGGGTGAAGGTGATCTAGTAGGAGATAAAATCCTATTTGGCCCTTATGTTAGTTTTTATTATGTTTTAATTGATTTAAGTGGTTCATTATGGTGTGTGATAAAGAAGTAAATCTATTATTTAATTACTTAGCCTTTAATTTTAGCTACATGAGTTAAACATGCAAGAAATCAAGGTATAGAAGGTTTATTTTTTACCCAAAATAATTTTTTTATTTCTTTATATGATCATAGAATAGGGAAGAAAAGGGTACCTAGATGCTACTAGGTCCCAATAGGCATGCCAAAATATTTCTTTTAATTTTATTTTATTCTCTAGTTAAAAAAGATGTAAGAAACTAAATATGGGCATGGTAGAAGAACATTTTTGTTTATATGCATGTGATCTAGATGATTATGAAGAGACCCTCTTTGTCTTTGGAAAAATGAATTATAAATAAGAAAGATACTCAAAAAGCAAGGTGGATTGCCTAGCATGATCTACATCTAAGAAGCATGATCTTATTAGGAGGCTATCAATCCACTCTTTTAGAATAGTTAAGTTGAAAGAAATAAATATGAAGTAATTACATCAAATGATAGAAAAGACTAAAAGGGAATGCAAGAAGAAATAAATGTTTGATAAAGGAAATAAAGTAATTATAGCAATAAGTGGGTCGATACTAATACTAAAATAGGTCAGGTTGGGTTCAAAAAATAGGTGGGCATTTTGTGAATAGGTAGAAAATCAAAAAGTGGAATTTGGTTGAGGGTAAGTAGGTGGAAATAGATTGTAATTATTTCCTACCATAGTGACCATCGGTAGTCAAGGTGACCATCATTAGTTAAGGTGACCATCGATGATTGGGTGATCATCAGTGATTAAAAGTGATCATCGATTATTAGGTGATTGTCAGTGATTGAAGGTGACCACCGATGGTTAGGGTGACTATCGGTAGTTGATGTGGGTTTTGAGGGTATTCAAAAAATGGTTGCAGAATGGATACAACAAGGTGATAAAGGTATATTTTGAGTCAAGGGATAATAAGCAGAAGGGTGCGGTTCAAGTAAATATGTCAGAAATAAAATAAATAAAACTTGAAATATGAAATGTACCTAATTTTTTTCTTGATGGATGAAGATAGGCTTAGAATCAATTTTAGCAGAGTAATGGTACATTTAGTTATAGAGCAATTTTGGTAGAGTAACAAGTCTTTGTTATGCTTAATGGATAGATAGAAGGAAGACCTACAAAGAAGTTCTCAATGATGAAACTCTTGATATTTTACTAGTATGGTAGTTGGATAATTGATCATTAGATTGATTTCTTGAGTTTTGATTACTTAATTCTTGGATCTTATTTCACTTCCTACTCCCATCCTTTTATAGGAAAAGATAAATAGAGGTAGAAGGTTCCATAAGAGGTTTGGTTGGTTATTATTATGCATTAGCTTGTCATCCATATTAAATTTTGACATGTTAGCTTTGAGTCATCTTCATTCACATGGGGAATACCTGACCATTGGTGGTCAGGATAACCATCGGTGGTCAAGGTGATTGTCAGTGGTTGAGGATTGAAGGTTAAGTGGGGTAAAAGGCTAAGTTAGTGAGTTGGGTTTAGCTAGCTAGATAAACTAACTCAAGGCCATGGTTAAAGGTTGGGTAATGGTTTGATCTAGGGGTGTTTCAACATATAAAACCATCATGTGTGGTTTTATAGTGTCTACAACTATCTCTACATCCATTCTCAAGGCTCATAGGGTAGAGGAAAGAGATATGGTCAACCAAATGGATTTTACTACTACTTAAGACTGTTTGGGTCCTATACACATATATCACACACACACACACACACACACACACACACACACACACACACACACACACACACACACACACACACACACACACACACACACACACACACACACACACACACACACACACACACACACACACACACACACACACACACACACACACACACACACACACACGTGTCTATGTCACATACATAGAAACATGTATATATATACATATATGTGACACACACACACACACACATATGTATATCAATATATGTGTGTGATATGTGTGTGTGTGTTGTTGTCTACTCTAATTTGCTCCTTCTCATAAAATTCCCATGAGATTGGGTGTTCCCTAAAGAGGGTAAGGTGAGGACATTTATAGACTTTCATCCTCCATTTTAGGACTGATATTGGATCATTCTAGGGTATATTTATAGGTATTTGACTTCACAAATAGAATATTCATGAATATTTCAAAGATGTGCAATATCACCATCAAAAATTAAATCTAATATCTTATACATAGGTCAAAGATTTTTATGAGAGTATGAGTATTGGGTTTATAATTTATAAATACAAGGGAAAGGGGAGTTCAATTCTAATGAACAAACGCAAAACAGAGGGAAGGTTAAGTCAAAAAAGGGGAGCCTGTAGTTCTAAAATGAACTCAATATATTGATCATTGAACCAAGTGACTTTTCCATAATTATAACACTATAGACCAAGTTTCATTAATTTTCTACCTCCAAGAACATATAGTTGGAATATTTTAAGGGAACTATGAATATGACTTCAATATGATCTCTCACTAATGATGGGTACTAGGAGTCTATTGTTGAAAACACAAACACCATATGAGAATTTTTAGATTGACACACAAATTATTAGCACTACCAAAGGAAAAATGAAAGAACTTACATAGTGATTATAATAGCTAATATCATCATAACCATGGCATACATAAAGCAACAAAATGTTGATCCAATTAACCCAACATTAATGACATTCAAACATGAAGATGAAACAAAATTGAAATGTAAGACAAACTGTCTTGCATAAAATATACATTATATTTATTAAAAATATTAAATATTATTAAAATAATCTATCTAAGTTGATTTTACAATCTAGAGTGACGAAGGAAAAGAAGGTGAAATCCTAGACATAATCTGATAGCACTTTTGAGCAATTTCTAATTGACCCTTTAATACAATATGGATCTTACTTATATAGATAAGGATGGGACTCACCTATAAATATCATGAGGATCCCATCCTAGGCCATGATGGCCACTCATTATAGTTACAACTATGTTTCAAAATTTAAACAAAATAATCCCAAAAAACCTACAACAGATCTATAAAGACCACTCAATTGACACGAGGAGGTGGCTGAGTGGGTCTAGGTCCTAATTTTTTTGATTAGGTGTTCCTATTTTCCAAAATAGATACAACGAGTTAAAACTCCTTGTCTATCTTGGCAAGGTTCATTAGGGGTTCCCCAAATATTACCTCAGTCTGAGTTGTAGTCTCTAGGAAACTTGAAAGGGTGCTTCCATTAACGCTTGGACTCTAGAGACCTAGTTGATGCTTTCTTAAACTATGTTGACATATCTAACACCTCCTAGGCCTCTTTCTAGTTTTCCTTGGCCACTTTCTCCCTCATAACCTAGTCAAATTAACCCAGATGGACTCTGAATTTGCTTTGGTCAAGTAAGGTGCCATCTAAATGGAATAGCACTCAGATGTTAAAATATTTTCAGTAGGTTAATATCTTCTCATTTCCCTCTTAAAAAGGTACCATTGTAGTAAAAACTAAGGAAAACCACTCCTCCATTATATCTCTCATATTCTTGGCATATATTTAGTACAACCCTAAGTCTGAGGTTAGCATTAGTTTGAGCTTCACAAACATTCCTTTGTTGACCACGACTTGTATCTTTTGACATTTCCCATCAAACTCTATAATCCTCTCCATGTAAGCCTAAGTACACTGGATAAGTATGTTGGTCCCAGCCAGAGTCTCCACTACTTTCCCAACGACTAAGAAAAGTAGTAGGAGGGCAACCTTGACCTACCCAATTAGCTCAACTAGAAATGTGATCTTCACTTAGGATTATAAAGTTTATACTTAGCTCTATGTGTCCTCATGGAACTTCTCAAACATATAATTGGTGATTAGGAGAATTGATAGTTATTCCTAGGCCATCCTTTCTTCCCTAGTGGAGGTCCTCATTATGGGGAGGGAGAATAGATATTTATGGGTTTACCACACCACCAAATTTCCCTCCTAGATAAAACTTTACATGAGTGTTCTTTTCATGTTCTCATAGGCTCAGTTGAAACTTAATTACATGTTTAGATCAACCTAGATAGTAATCTATGGTGCATGTGACCTTTGGACCATCCTATGAGTTACAAGAAGGGTGGATGAATAGTGAAGGGTGGATAATGAGGTGGAGGGGAGATGGAGGAAGTGGAATGAGTGAATGAGGAAAATAGTGGAGGCATAGGGAACATGGGAGAGAAATGAGGGGAAAAAAATTGGAGGCCCAAAGGATCATTTTCACCCACCAATATTCTTGAGTTAGGTTCACCTGAGGTGGAGTTACCCCTAGAAATGGGTCATTAAATAATAGGGAATAAATGGTATGCTTGAAGGCTAGTCCTATGGCACCTTAGGTAATGGAAAGTGGGGACCAAGGATATAATAATTGAGATGCTATAGATGGGGCTAGAGGAGATACTAAGGCATATAAAGAGGATAAATAAGATTAGAGGGCATTTAGGCTAGATCTAGACTATGGGTTAACTTTTATTTCTTCTTCAACCTATTACCTGAATTGGCTCCAAATACTGGACTAATTAGTCTGACCAAGATGGTAAGAGTTATAGGGGATGATGATGGAGGACTTGGAGCTGTTAAATAATCATTATAATAATTTGAGTAGGTATTAATAAGGTCCCTAATACAAGTGGTATACTCTGAAAATTTATATTCATGTATATTGATAAAGGCACACCCAAAGAAGGTATTAGGAGGACTCTAGGTTGTGAGATAGAGGAAGATGAAGGTAATGATGATACAAGGATTTTCAAGAGGATAGAGGCCAAAGGTACTTTGCTGAAATATGGAGGGGGAAAAATGGGGAACATAAGAGGCACCACTTGAGCTATATGTGGGGGCAGATTAGAATTGGTGGGTTTGAGACCAGGAGGTAGAAACTAGTGAGAATAAGGGGTGGAAGGGAAACTAAAGGAGATGGAGGTATAATATGGGTAACCTAGATAGGTTCCAATTAGTATCCTTACTTTAGGCTCACTCTTGGGTTACTAACCATATCAAAATGCATGGTTTATATGGCCGAGGGCTGAGGTGTTGATAGCTGAGTGGTTTACACCTAGGATGTTTATCGTAAAGTAGTCTAAGACTAGCTCTACCATGGCCTAGTTATTAGAACTATTGGAGGATGTTGAGGTGGGGGTGGATCATGAGGATAAACTAGAGGAGGAATATCAGGGGGGGAAATGGAGGAGGTAGAGTAAGAGTTGAAACATGGGGAATAAGGGCTACTAGTGGAAGTGGAGCTAGACTTAGAGCTTAAGGAGGAGAAGGTGGTACAATGCCTTAGAGTATCCTCTAATAAATAACTAGAGATATTATATTTTGGTCATCCATATACCATGTAAGAGATAAAAGAGGTATAGATGGGCCCATTTGATCCTTATTTCCCTTCTTTTTCTTGGCCATAATCTAAGATAACACCTTCTAGTCATTAGTGGCATTTATATAAATCTCATCATAATGTTTGGTTTGATGACCATAGTTGATGTTGAGGTGGGTTGAATATCATGCCAAGTGAGCTTGAATTACCCCTTTAGAATCCCACTATCAGATCTTGAAATTTATAAAGATGAAGGAGTCTCACCCAACTACCATATTTTGAATTGAATGGTAGGTATTGTAGATGTGGAGCCTTATGGTGATCAAATTTTTTGAGCATGTATTTAGATGTCATTATATGTAGATCCTAAATATGACATCCACTAGCTAATAGGCAATCTCTTTTTTGACTAAGTGGTCTAGAATGTAATTTCACAAGAGAATAGGGTCCTTGAGGAAACCTATGATCTAGATCATAATGTCACCTTTCTACATCTAGTAGTCTCTAATCATAAATATAGAGTCCATGATTGCCTTCAAGAGCCAAGGCATCGTAGACTCATTTTTGGCTTAGTAGACCACCATTTAGAATTGCTCACATATTTCCTAGATATGATAGTGTAATTAGTGACCATATAGTTTGTAAAAGACTACATGTATTGATTATCCCCTAGGACCCCATATATGAAATGTTGAAGTCTTGAAAGAGAGTATCCTATAGGCCACATGTAATAGGTAGTTCATCATGTATAAATTTACCTTGGCTTGAGCATATGTGATGGCATGGACTAGATTAAAGTTGATCAATCCTCTCATGTCTAAGACCTCTAAGTTCATCAAGATCATATGCATGAGAGGCACCCATAGTTCATTGATGTGTTGGTAGTCTTGGGACATAAATATCCAATTTAGTAAGATCATGCCTACCTAGACATCCTCTTAGAAGGTACAAACTATGTAAGCATTGATATCCTCCTCGTTAACCCACGTATAATATGGGTTATTATCCCAATCATGGAGAACATCATATATCTGGTAGGTCACCATCTAAAACATTATTGTTACTATATCATAGGAGAAATTATATTTTGGGAAGGAGTAGTATTCCTTGAATTCATTCACAAAAATGTTGATAATATGGTGTCAAGAGTTGGGAAAGTATACCTAGTTATTGACCCCATCTTTTACATGGATGGTGTTGTCACTTGAAATTACACCCTATGAGGATATGGTACTAACTTATCCTCATTTAAATTGGCACCATGGAAACACTCTAGGGTTTTGGGTATCCCTATCATGGATTGAATCTCTAGATTAGGGGCTAGCTCCCCTTGATGCATCATTTAAGCTCTTGCTCCTACTTCTAAAGACTTTTGGGGTGAAAAAGGGTTAGAAAAACTGAAAAAAAAATCCTAATAAATTTTATGTACCAAATATAATTTATTACTTCAAACCAACTTGTATTCAACACTTAAAACCAATGAAAACAACTAGACATACACTTTCCCAAATCTATGTCTTCTTGCATCAATACTACATTGTGGGGTTCTAGATGATATATAAGGTTAGGATAAATAGAAAAGAGATATTAGGTGATAGTAATGAAAATATTAGTCACTTAAACCATAAAAATATATTGAATACTTCACATGCCCTACAAGAAAATACTAATTATAGGTACAAGAATGAAGGACAAAGCTAAGGAATCCATAGTTTTCACTAGGCAAAATCCACATTCAATTATAAAACACTATGAAAAAATGAGATATTTAAAAACATATTAATTTTATTGATTTTAGTGTAAAATTGAGTATGGATTCACCATACTTTGGTGGAGCATCCAAACAATGCCAAAATGGCCAACTCTTATAGAGCTTGAGAGAAGGAGAGAGAGAAAGAAGTCCAAGGGTCACTTGAAAATGTGTAAATCTGAGAATTTTATTTAATATTGCATGTGTAAGAGAGTTGGGTTGATATATTCCAATTAATACTACATACTTGTCCAAGGCAAGTCATAAAGATGGTGAAAAGTGGCACAAAACTGCCATTTTGACATTAGAAACTACCCACCTGAGTTGCCTTCCAAAACTCCTCTTTTTTCTACAAAAACTAAATTATGATGATTTTATATGATATGAGGGGTTATAAAAAACATCATCCATGCATTCATTTGGTCTCTGATCATTCCTAGTATTGTGGACATGCATAATCATCTTAGCCAATTTTTAAAAGACCCCTTTCTATGCACCCTTACCACTTGGCACTCTAAACCTTCAAAACCTAAAAATTAATTCATTAAAAAGGGGAATTAAATATTTAAAAGTATTTCATACCATCATTTTTAAAATAAATCCTTAAAAATGTCTCCCCAATCAATTTTCATCACTTTCCCAAGTGTTCACTATTCTGGCTCACTAGACTCGCTGAAAGTGTGAGTCTAGTTAGGAAACTTAGATTCTGATTCAGAAGATGAGATTAATTTTTAGAGTTAGATAATGTGTATAAATTTCTTCCAAAACTTGTTTCATCCTCTAAATCCTCTTGTATCTTTCACAGCACTCAAAATGGCAAAAATAAGCTTGGTTTTCCCCTATTCCATACAAACAAAGTACATTTCTATAATCCTCTAATATTCCTCTACAACCTATAGGTGGTTTCATGTCCATACCCTTGAATTTGGATGCTTAAAATTCTCTATCTCTCCAATCGGGTTCCAATAAGGGTTTAGTGAGGGTTTTGAGTGACCTGGACTCTTAACCTTTGTTCATAAAGGTCAGACATTTAAACCATTTAAAAATTTCACTAAGATATCCTTAAGGACCCTTCCTAACATTTTTAATTGACTCAAGATCCCATGAAAATGTTTGGGAGAGATATGAGTGATTGAAAATAGCCATTCGAGCTTATCTTCTTGTTTCCTTGCATGGCAGATGGGTTTCAAGGTTCAAAGTGAGTTTCCTTGGTTATTTCTATACTCTTAAATACGTAACACCTCTTTTTAGGACCCATAAACATGATTCAATAGGTTTCAAAGCATGTCCAAATTTGAAAATGTGAAATTCCCTCAATTTGAGCATAGGCCTTATCCTTACCTAGTAGGCATGTTTCAAGCTTAGGCTTAAAATGATCTCTTATGATGTCTTTCCTTCACTTCAATGGTTTTATAACCTCTTATTTGACCTCAAGGGCATGTTTTAATAGGTTACTAATTTTTTCTCTTGCTAAAATGGTGGATGATCCTCTAATTGGCCTTAGGCCTAGTGTTTTCCATATAGCCTATTTGTACATCAAGGTCCAAAAATGACCTATTAAAGCTTTATTTGCTTCTCAATATCTCAATTAAATTTAATGTATCTTTATTAACATGCTTATATAAGTTTGAATGCCTTTGTTAGGCTAGAAATGGCATTGGTACTTCATTGGTCTCTAGGCCTTAAACCTTGCTCTCATGTCATGACTACAATATTTGGTATCTAAACCAATTTATTGGGGTCATTTCCTATGTGAAAATTTTATATCCTTCCTCTAGGTTTATTCCAACTTTCAAAACCTCCTTTAATGATCTCCTTAGATTCTAGTTCACCTTTCTATCTCCATTTTCCAAACCCTACTAGTTTTGACCATTAGGGAAGTACCCCCTATCTAAGACAAAATAGGGGGTACCTCCCCTATTATATAAAATAATTTGTTCATTTGAGGGTCCCAATAAAATTTTAATTCTTCTCTCCATTAAATTTTAACCCTTTATTCTAGGTGTAGACCCTTCAAAAACATAGAGATATGAACCAGACTTGTTAGAGAACTGTGTGCAAGATCTTCCTTATAAGGACTGTGTTTGTTATGTTTATATATTTTCCCATTGATTTTTTTTCAAATAAATAAGTATTTATATATTTCCATGATATACATGATATTTATTTTTGTCCATTTAATAATTCACATTCTCCATGTAACCCTTCCATCCTAGAATCTTCAAGACTAGTTCTCATTTGACTGACTATTGGCCTATTTAGTGTTCTTAGGTATGGACTTGTAGGTGTGTTTTGTATTATATATATAATTATGGGTTATTATCAACATCCATAAAATATTATTTAATCACTTTATTCACTTTACCAAGATTTTGTCTATCCCTTTGAACCTTACTCTGCTTACTATTTGCATCACAGTCGCCTAATTGACTATAGGTGTTTATGTATAATTAGATTTAAAAGGCAATGATTAATACATATTTTAACTCTATATTAGTCATTTATATTATTTTTATTCACCTTTTCTATGTAAATATCCACCAAACATAGTCCTCTTTTGCTCAGTATCTTACCAACATCTAGCTAACTGAGACAACCATGTTTTCTAACATGTCTGTAGGTTTCATGGGATTCAAATGGGTTGCTTATAGCACTGTTAGATTCCTTTGAATTATCTCAAGTGACATAATTTATTTTATACATTACCTTATGCCTTTAATTCTCCTTAAACATCATTAAAACTTCAAGGAGTTCACTATCTACCCCTGCTAGTTGTAGATGGGTGCTTGGGTCATTTGTATTCGTCATGATGGAGTAAAATCACCCTATGAGCATGAGATCCATTCATCAATTACCCATGAATTTATTTAACTTGAAATAGATAAACCCCACTTCAAGTAATAATATTGCAACTCTATCCTCATACTCAACTATACGTACATGGCAATCATGTTGTAGGGATAGGGGGTGTGCTAGTGAAGCACGAAAAGACTATATCATCCTCTCCTTTGATGATATTGGGTCACAAAAACTCCTTGAATATATTATAAACACTTTAAAATTATATTAAGTACATTATAAAAATTTAATGGAAAAATAAATCCTTTTAGCTCCAGACCTATAGATATCATTGTTTAGTTATAGTGACTTTTTTGCCATTTTTGGAGGATCTCAAAACCAACCTTTCACTTAGACTTTGGTTGCAAAATTTGGCATGGTTATAGTAGGTTGATAGGTATACCAAAATATATAAGTGGAAGACTTGGATCATATATAAAGTGAATTTTTTAAGGTCCTCAAAAACCTTTAAGGCCTCTATTTGAAATTTTTGGGGTAAAAGGGCCTGAGCATAGTCCAAGGTTTCAATTGATGTTTTGACACTTCCCCTGCCAATTTGGTATGATAAATAGGCATGTTTAGGAATTATATATGGAATTTAACCTCAAAATGGATTGACCATTTCAATATAACACCTCCAAAATGCTTGTTTATGTCCTCAATTGTAGATGTTTATCTTCTCCCATATAGGCAGACTTAAACCACGCTCCAAGTTTGCAAGTTTGAAGTGCTTACATGCCTTCATCCAAAATTTCAATGTTAATTAGTGATATAAAGAGGCTAAAAATCATGTCAAATCTTCAAACTCATACTTTTGACATCAGCATGCTCTTATATATGGATTTTTTACTGTTGCACATAGGTAGGAAGATGAAGAAGCAAGATTTTACAAGGGTAAGACTCTCCAAACACTAAAAATGCATATGTTAATCCTTCCATATAAACTAAAATTTATTATCATCTTATAATCAACATCAAATCACTTTTGTCGATGTGGAGAGTCATTTTCAAAATAACCAAGATGATTGTTAGTGTAGACTAGGCATTTTACAAGCCTAGAAGAGGTTTAATCACACAATTGAAACCAACAAAGAAAATAGGAGCATTAAAACATCATGAAAACAATTTTGGAACACATAAAACACCAAAAATCATTAATCCAAATCAATAAAAAATGAATAGGTTCACAAGGAGACCCCCTTTCAATGCAATCCTATAATAGGCTGCTTGTAGTGTTAATGATTGTTCATAAATAAAAATGAATCAATATGAGACTTATTTAAATTAAAGTTAAGTAGACTCACATTTATATCCACCCCCAATACCATTACTCTTGATTCCATCTGTACGGTCCATGGTGAGCATTTGAATTTGAGCTTTCTTTGCATGCTAATAGGAGAGAATGAGAAAATGAGTTGCAGAAGCCAATTTTATGAAATTTATTCAATTAAAACATGTATATGACCTTTGTTAATGTGAAGAGTCATACCACCATGTTTTCCAAGTGGCACACTTCCCAAGGAACTATACAAGTGTCTTTTTTTCACTCTTTGGTTAAGAAAACTACCCTTTTCTAAATAGCCTACCATTTATTTAATTATGTTAGATTATTATAGACTTATAAGGACTCATGGAGGATGAAATAAGTATATGTAACTTGTAAAAATCCTAAGAAACCCATACATGGCATTAAATGCACCTAAAATGACCTCTAAATGACCCAAAAATGATAAATAGACTTGGGGGACTAATAACCAAAGGTAGTATAACATGAAATGGAATTAATTGACCCTTTATACACCTTAAAACATCTATTTAAACCCCTTATAGACCTAAAAAAATCAAGTGTTTACCTATAGGTGCCCTAATTGACTAGAAAGTCAAACTTGGTCAACAGATGCTATTGTGCAAGATGTCTCTCAATAGGTGAGCACAGGGGAATGCCTCTTGTTTGGTTATGACCCTATGGATTCTACACTTTTTTATAATATAATTGCATCCTCATATTTAGCCTTCTATTCATCATCTAAGCCTAAATCCTTGGGTACTTTCTTGACTTCTTTAATTATATCATTATAGTTTTTGAACTTAATCGAGACATCTAGGAATATGGTGTCCTCGTACTTAGGTTTAGCCTTTAATTTTATGGATTATGAAGCCATTGTAGTAGGATAGAGTGGAAATTAGAATGATTAATTTCATAAGGCATGTAATACAAGGGTGCTCTATGGAAATTTGAAAGCAAGGAGTTAGAGATTTATTTTAAGGTAGTAATGGTAACCTTTAACAAGATTTTCTTGGGAATTTATAAATGCATGCATACAACCCCCTATATTAATAGTTCTTGGTATCTCACCTACTACAAATGTGAATTTGAATTGGTAGCTATATTTTCTCTCTTTATTTCTAAATTAATAATTCAATTTAGATCCCATGATCCTCTGTCACCAGTAGGATATAGTAATGGTGATGGGATGTTCTTAAAATTGTCCAATGGGCCCAACTTCCCATTTTATTAATTCCCAATGAATGATAGGCATGTGGTCACATCTATTAAAAGATTCTCAATTAACTCCTATTTTATGACACATGTCATATGCTCATTAATCTTCTTAATAATAGTCAGTACCTAAACATGGATCTGTACTCCATGCATTCTCTTAAGAAGAGTGATGTGTCACTTAGGGACAAGTCAAATCTTGATTGGATTTCCAATATGTATGTACCTTATTATTACCTTCCTAGGGACTTAGGTAGATACTATTTCATACATATATTTGGTGACATGGTGCATTTTCATTTATTTAGGCTCTCCTAGGCTTTGACATCTTTGACACATCTAGGGGACTGGTAACTCTAAAGCATGATGACATTATACCCTCCCATTCAACTTAGCTCTCCTAGGCTTTGACATCTATGATATATCTAGGGGACTAGCTACTATAACAAGTGTTGATGTGGTGCCTTCTCATTTGGTTGGGATCTCTTGAGTTCTAACATATCTGATAGTTATAGGGGACTATCCACTCTGACACATGGTAACATGGAGCCTTCTCATTTGACTAAGCTCTCCCAGGATCTAACATATCTGACAGGTCTAGGGGACTATTTTCTCTGACACTCACCAACATGGCACCTTTTCATTTGGTCAGGTTCTCCTAGGATCTGACACCTCTAATAGGTCTGGGGGACTAGATGCTCTAACCATAGAAACATGTCACCTTCTCATTTAGTCAGGGTCTCTTAGGGTTTGACATCTCTAACAAGTCTAGGGAACTAGACACTTTGACATTTAGTGATGTGTCACCTTATCATTTGGATGGAATCTACAAAATTAAAAAAAAAATACTAAGAAAATGAAAAGTAACATGAGACATTAAAACTTACTTCTCAGTTACAAATATTATGATTTGCCATAGATAGAGATGAGTCTATTTCCATGAAAATGGAGTGAGACTCTAGGATATTTTACTGAAGGCCAACATTCAATGTTAGAAACTTGATTTATAAAAATAAAAAACAATCCTTAGTCCTAAAAGAAATAAAAGATGCCTATTGATTATTATAAAAATTAGAGTGATGTACATTCTAAAGATTTAAGCAAGTGTTGTCAATGAGAACAAAAGAAATTTCCCTAATGCCCTAGTTCATGAATTTTTTAGAGAGGTCCCCCATTTATTCTAAAAGGGGGCATGGTGGCCATAATAAATGGATAATTCCATAGAGAAAGTGATGATAATCACTTATAACCCTATCAGTTTATTCTCTTTTCCTTACTTATGATAGAGATTGTAGGAGGAATATTTATTGACCACTGAAAAGATGAGGTACTAGAGTCTCATAATAGTAAGTGGCATACTAAGCTTCCATCTTATAGACAGCCACTAATGTGTGTAAGAAGTGATTTTCATTTTCCATTTCACTCTTGGATCTTATCTGAGTAATCAAGGTTGCGATGGTTATTAGGCTTCATCAAGGGCATTATTGGTTGAATGGATTGGGGGAAATTATTGGGGAATTGCTATTCTACCAAATGGGTGTCCATAACCCCAAAATGGATGGATCTAGTCCTATTCATGGCCTTTTCCATTTCCACTTAGGTCAGAATCCCTGTGGTAGATATTTATTGTATATCTCTTTCGAGGTAGACTCAAAGTTTAGATTTTGCATATTTTCTTTCTTCTTTTATAAGCTTCCCATGAAAATATCATCATTTATTATTCTTATCCATTGAGGGTTTCATACCAAGCCAAGGGTGGATGGATAATGAAGAATTTATAAATATCTAACTAGTCTTTGATCAACTCAAATAATCTAGTATCTTCTTGATTCATTATTTTATGTACAGTTTGTTGGCTCTATTAAGGTATAGGTTGTTCTAAAATCCACCAATTTCTCTTAGAATCATTGGCACCTCAAATATGGGATGTCAAAATTTTCCATTACTATATCAAAAGAACTTAGATCAAAGGTTTCAACTTAGGTCTTCATACTTCTTAAAAACCCTTATGCGCTTCAACCATCACCTGATGTAATTACTAACAAGGGCTAGGCATTAGAGGAACATCACAAAATAAATAGGGAGTAGGAGGGGAAGGACACAAAGCAAAATAAAAACACTTATAAAAATAAAACACACAATGAAATCAAATCAATCTAATATATACATTACCACCTCTCATTTAGGCTACTCATAAATTAAATTAGATGGGACAACCAAAAAATAGTGCTTCAATAACTGCATATTTACTAGGAGAGGTATCTCATTTCCCTCAAGATCTTTGAGATAAAAGGCATTCTAGCTAAACATTTTGGCTATTTGGTACAAGTGAATTCAGATGGGATCAAATTTTGAATGTTTGCCTTTATTTTCATGGGCCTTCTCCCACATTAGGACCAAGTTAGATATTTTGAAGGTCTTGATCTTTCCTCTCTTATTGAACCACCTTATGACTCTATCTTGATGTTTGCTAAAGCTTAATAGAGCTTCATCCAATGCTTCCTCTAACAGAATCAAGTCCAAGAGTCTAGAATTCACCTTATCATCTAGATCCATGAATTATTGTGTGAACTTATAATTCAAGAATGTGTACATGATTGGCATGATTGGCTCCAATCCATAAACTAGAAGGAAAAGAGATATTTTGAGGGCTTATTTATACCTAGTGTGGTCTACCCATAGGGTAAAATTTATCAATGAGTGTCATTCATGAGGATTTTATCTAGTTAATTTATTGATGGCATCAATCAAGTTCTTATTGGTGGAATCTTCTAATCCATTCCCTTAAGGGTACTAAATTGATGAGAGACTTCAACATAATCTCATTATCATAGGCCCATTATGTGAATTTTTTAGATTGAAGGGTGGGGCCATTATCACACACTCGAGAAATGGGAACCCCAAAATGCATGGTTATGGTATTCTTAAGGAACTTGATGACTTCAGAAGTGATGCTCCTTTTGGTTGTAACTAGCTTAGACCACTTCGTGCATTAGTTTGTGCCTGTAAGAATGAACTTATAACTAGATGATGAATTATGGTTAATAACCCCTATGAAATCCTATCCCCATTGTATAAATGGTGTAGAAGCTATAAAAAGTTGTAGTAGCATTACACCATGTTTTTATCTCTTAACAATGGTTTGGCACTAGTGGAAGAAATAGATGTGAGCATGAACATCTTTGAAATTTTTTGGCTAATAGTAATCTTCTTAAAGAACTTTGTGAGCCATGGAATTTTTTTCAAGATGGTAGACTCTCATTTTTTCATGGAAACATGGTATTATCTCTTTATCCTCTTCATATGATACACACCAAATGTATATTTACTCATGGTATGTTCTGAAGAGAATTCCTATCTTTACCATATATTGTGTAACCTTTAATTAGAATGCCCTTATTTGTGTATGGTTAAGTCCCGATGGTGTATTTAAATAGAGTATAAAGTGCATGACTAGGGTGTACTAGTTTGACTTTAGCATCCTCTATTGGTCCACTTGGTATATTGTAACTCGTAAGTCTATTTTTTTTATTAGATGAGTAAAGTCTTGTCCTCTAACTAATTTGTCTAGCATGATTTCCAAGTCAAAATCTTGTATTTTTATCATCCATTGGCCTCTTCTTTTACCTAGCTCATTATGCCCCAAACTTTAATTTATATCTAGATCTAGAACAATGGCATGTAATCTATTCTAAAAGATGTAAAGCTTGAATTTCTTCACTACCTTGACCATGACATAGGTGTGTTTGTCTAGAGTAGAATATCTAAGCTTGACATCCTTAATATTAGTGTTCATGAAATACATGGGGTGTTCTTCTCCTTATAACCTTTGAGCTAGATAAGTGACAATGGTGTGATCTGAAGTAATGGGATAGACATATAAGTCTTACATATGGTCTAGGATAATGAGGATTTAAGATCACATGATTGCATATTTATATCCTAGAAAGCTTTATTTTACTCTACATGTCATTCCACTTTAGAATCATAGTTCAAAATTTCATTCAAAGGATTAATTATTTTAGTAAATCCAAAAATAAACTTATGTACAAAATTGATTTTCCCAAAGAAATATTTTATTTCCTTCTTGATATTAGGTAGAGCTAATTTAGAAATCTCATTCACCCTATTGGGGTCAATAACAATACCTTCTTTCATGACAATGTGACTGATAATCTTACCTTTGGTGACACCAAACATGCTTTTCTTTGGGTTTACGTAAATTCCATACCTTCTACATCTTTCAAAGACCCTTTCCAAGTGGTGCATGTGATCTAACCTATATTTTGAAACTTAGTTAGGTCATCCACATAAATTATTATACATTTACCCATCAATCATTTGAAAGTGAAGTCCATCACCCTTTAGAAAGTGGCACCAATGTTGATTAACCTAAAAGGCATCTATTTATAAGCGAATGTGCCTCACTTGGTGGTGAAATTTGTTTTATTTCTATCTCAAAGGTTGACCAAAACCTATTTGTATCTTGAGAATCCATCCAAGAAAGACATCATTTGAGACCCATTCACCATTTGGATCACCTTGTCTAGGGAAGGTAGTGGGTAGTTATCTATATCTAAGGCCTAGTTCAAGTTCTATAAGTCCATGCATAGGTAGATTTCTCCATTCTTCTTTCACATCGGGACTAGGATAGTCACCCAAGTAGAGTGGTGAACTAGTAATATTATCCTTATAGAGAGTAACTTATAGACTTCCTTATGTATCAAGGGTTCAAATATTGGGTTCATCAACCTCTACCTTTACTTGAAGAGTTTTTTATAAGGTTTAAAGGGGATAATATGAGTAATTACTCTTGGTTCAAAAACCTTAAGGCCTCCATATACCCAAACAATCATGTCCTTATATCTCATTAGTAACCTCCATAATTGATCTAGTTTATGGTCTATCTAATCTATACCCACATTGACCATTTTGGGATTCTCTATAAGGATAAGATTAATAAGTTATCACTTTTGGTCCTTGAACTTGGGTTTATTCACCTAGAAAGTGGAGTCTAATGTATATAATGCTCTTTCTATTGAAATTATCCCCTTTGATATCTAGTTTCTATGAATGTTCAAGACCCCATCCTTATCCAAATTATTCCTAGGTTTATCTCTATCTTTCTCATATATGATTAGGGCCTCAAATATACCCTCATTATGGAGGAACTAGATGATTTGTTGATCATCCTCAAAATCCTAGAAGTTAGTTACATTATCAAGCATTGAGGAACATAAGACAAGTTTCACAGATAAATATTTCAACTCAGTGTCATCTAAAGGTGTTAGGTTTGTTGTCACCAATAATAGTGATTCTGTTACTTGGTTTTCCTCCTAGGGAATATCAATGATATTGAACATGTTAAACATTTTGATTAGGTACAAAGCCCTGTCAGGAACCTAGAACAATAAACATGCTCTGATACCACGTGTCAGGAACTTGCTCCAATAATAGAGCACATATGATTACTTCTTGTATTAGCAACTAAACACGGAATTTAACTAGAATCAATAAGTAACTAGAAATATGAAACAACACAGGAATTGAGAGACAATACAAAATTGTACTAATAATCACTCAGAAGAATATACAATAAGGAAGATGCCACTTCTTCCTCCACCTCAAAGGTTTGCCACACCTCAAGACCTTCTTCCCTCTCTCTCTTGGTCCCAACAATCAACTCCAATACAGAATTGATGTTCACCTCTCCAACTAGTCAGTAACACGCTGCCAAAATGTCAAGTACACAACTATACTCCAAGTAGATCTCCTGCTCTCTACTGCTACCTGCAAATCACTAGACCTTACTCACCATTGTAGATCTCCAAAAGAAGCCATGCTATCCTGCTGACTAAGATCATAAAAATATGAAGAACCCTACTGATTCTCCAAACCAGTACCCACCTTGGTACTGTGGCACTAGGAGGAACACACCATTACTCTCTTCTCTCAGAAGGAGCTTATTGCTCTCTTACTCCCTAGTTACACTTTTACACTACAGCCTATGAGTTTATTATATAGATCTCATGCATACAATAATTAGACTATTCTAATTACAATAATTAGACACGTAACTCAAGACCAAAAATAGCCTTTGCATGCAAACACTCAGTTCAATGAACTAACTGTCTGTGGAACAAGCAGTTTTAGAACTGCCACAGGTGACTGACGTCAGTCCCTGTCTACTTGGAGGTGACCGACATCAGCTAACATCCTGTCGATGTCAGTTTTATTCCTATCCACCCTGCTATCATCAGTTTCCTTGTGCACTGCACTCTGCCAATGCCGGTCTCCCTGGAACTCAGCTACCTCCTCCCTATTTGCACCAGTTGAAGCTTTTAGCTCCACATCCTAACAATCTCCCACTTGGAGATAAATAGTTGTAACTATACCTATAACTGTACACTGTCTAATTTGTACCCTGGCTTGTATCCCTCTTCAAGATCAATCCTGAAGACTAACCACCACACCCTGTGATGCTCTAACCTTTGTGCCTTTATCATCCAAGTAACTTGCCACATCCACATCTAAAAACCTATGTAGAAAATAACTTGGCCTTGCATAGCATGTCGACCTGCTGCTGATCCCTATAAGAATCCACTGAATTTCCCTTTAGTACCTCTTCCTCGAATTGGCTCCATACTTTTTGACAACTCCCACTGCTTGGGAAAACTCAGGTCTACACTAGACCTCATGTGATTTCAAACACTTGTTCTAAGCTCTGCTTGAACTATCCAGCCCTTGGTGTTCTTTCTGATTCTGCATCCTGCTGCTTGAACCCACCCAACACCTTCACATCAGCTTCTTATTTGAGACAAAATCAACCTGTGATCCTCTATGTCTCTTATGCTAAAGAATTTTGCTGCTACCAAATTCTTCATAACATACCTCTGAAACTAACTTTACCTTTTAGCTCATAGAACTCCCTGCATATGTAAACCTGTAATAAGCAACCACTCCACATACAGTAACAAGATGATGTCGCGACTCATCATCCACTTGGTAAAGAAAAGAACACAATAGTTACACTGACATTGACTAAAGCCATGCTTAGTCACCCACCTGTCAAAACCTGTACCACTGTCCTATAGTTACCTCAAGACCATGTACCTTGGCCTTCTGTCTCACTTATCCATTCACTCTCTTCTCTAATAAGGGAATCCACTCCTCTCCCAGTCTCTCTCTTAGCTAACAAATCTACCAAATCTCCTGCTTGGTTCTCTTCTGAAGAATTCATGCCATGCTCCCACTATTTTTGGATTCTACCTACATGCCTCTATACATCTTCCTAGTTCTCAACCATCAGTAAGCAATAATAAAGAAGGTGAACAACAAATATGAGGTTCACTTACCATTTCTAACCTCTACATGAGCGTTTGAGACTTATTGATAGCTTGCTGTCCACCCAACATTTGTTCCAGTGACTGATCTCGGCCATCTCCCAGCCTACACCCGACCGATGTCAATTCCCTGCGACTGCTTCCTCACTGACATCGATCCTCGTGACCGACGCCAATTTTTACCTGTCCCTATTTTGCTGACATCGGTCTACACATAGCCGATGTTGGTCACTGTGAGGACGCTGACATCGATTTTATAACTGACATCAGTTTTTGTGTTTTCCTTATGAGTGACAAATTTTACTCGTGAGTTCCTTTTGGGTTAAAAACCTGTTAAAATTAACACAGCCCTGCTCAGAATAAATCAGTTTCCTCACCTAATCTCTGTCCATTATCTCCTCCATGAAAACCAAGGCTTTCCAGTTCTTTAGTTTGTCAAAGACATCTGACTTCTGCTTCAAAACTTGCATTCTCCTACATATGTGACTAAGCCTACAAAGCCACATCTCTGCAACAGAAGGTGAATCAACAATATAAGTAGATAGATAAAGGATACCTACTTTCTTACCACCATCTAATTCAAGTGTATCCACTGTGAGAGTTATAGTGCATCTCCCATCACCCAAATTTCCTAAAGAAATTAGACTTATCTCCAAGACTAGTACCTGCATGACTTCCTTCAACCATTGTGTGTCATCCGTATGCAATTTCAGCTTCACTTCCCCTTTGTCAATAATCTGACAAGGCTCTCCAACCCCTAAATAAATATCTCCAAAGTCTCCAAAGACATACCCATGAAAAGATGCTCTATTACAGGCTGCATGGAAAGAGGCAAAAGAATCTGTAAACAAAGATTCTACTTTATCCAGAGCAACCTATGCAACGTCACCTACAACATCTGCTTCTACACACTGATCTTCTATCGACCAACAATCTCTTTTTACCTGCTCTTTCTTTCCATCAATCAGACCATTCATGCTATTCAGTTTCTCTATTCATAGCTTACTATATTCTACCATTGCTATACTCCCACTCAATCTAAAACCCCTGTGAGTGACCTGCAATAAAAAACATTACCAGATCTGAACCACCTATTAGTCAACCCAACCAAAAGCTCTGATACCAACTGTCAGGAACCTAGAACAATAAATATGCTCTGATACCACGGTCAGGATCTTGCTCCAAAAATAGAGCACATATGATTACTTCTTGTATTAGCAACTAAACACAAAATTTAACTAGAATCAATAAGTAACTAGAAATATGAAACAACATAGGAATTGAGAAACAATACACAATTGTCTTAATAATCACTCAGAAGAATATAAAATAAGGAAGATGCCACTTCTTCCTCCACCTCAAAGGTTCGCCACACCTCAAGACCTTCTTCCCTCTCTCTCTTGGTCCCAACAATCAACTCCAATATAGAATTGATGTTCACCTCTCCAACCAGTCAGTAACACGCTGCCAGTATGTCAAGTACACAACTGTACTCCAAGTAGATCTCCTACTCTCTACTGTTACCTGCAAATCACTAGACCTTACTCACCATTGTAGATCTCCAAAAGAAGCCATGCTATTCTACTGACTAAGATCATACAAATATGAAGAACCCTGCTGATTCTCCAAACCAGTACCCACCTTGGTACTATGGCACTAGGAGGAACACACCATTGCTCTCTTCTCTCAGAAGGAGCTTATTGCTCTCTTACTCCCTAGCTACACTTTTACACTACAGCCTATGAGTCTATTATATAGATCTCATGCATACAATAATTAGACTATTCTAATTACAATAATTAGACACGCAACTCAAGACCAAAAATAGCCTTTACATGCAAACACTCGGTTTAACAAACTACCTGTCCATGGAACAAGCAGTTCTAGAACTACCACAGGCAACCGACATCGGTCCCTGTCTGCCTGGAGGTGACTAACATCGGCCGACATCCTACCGATGTCAATTTTTTTCCTGTCCACCCTGCCATCATTGATTTCCTTGTGCACTGCACTCTGCCGATGCCGGTCTCCCTGGAACTCAGCAACCTCCTCCCTGTTTGCACCAGTTGAAGCTTTTAGCTCCACATCCTAACAAGCCCTATGTTTATACCTTCTAAGGTATGATAGTTTTCATTGAAACTTAGTCCTAATTTGGTTGACCACTAGTTTAGAGTCATTGTATTCTCTTAGTTCATTTTCCTTATGTATTAATTCAAATAATAATCTGAAGACTAGAGCTTCATACTCAGCTAGGTTATTCATGCAAGGAAACTACAACTTATATGATGATAGATGTTTTCTTCCTAAGGGGTATATAATAAAAACACCTACTAAATTACATTATTTGTAGTGATATTTGTCTATATAAAGAGATCATATGCCAAATATACTTGGGTTGTGAATGGTTTGTTTGTTGGGAGGCTTGGTACTTAGCATGTAGATACCTAGGTTTAAAAAAACAAGGTTTATCTTCTCATTAATGGTTTTATATTTAGTTATCATATGTTTCATGTGTGGTTATATGTATACACTTATTTATTTGGTACTCCTCTCTATTGTAACCATGAATGGGATAAATATGTGGCCATATACCCATTTAGGGCTTTGGACTAGTCTCTACTAAGAAGCATGCCATATGCTTCTTGGATATCCGCCACTTAGATGTCTATTAAGTGTTTAGTCATAAGCTTAAATTATAATTGTATGTGTATGTTTATCAACTCATATATCACTTTCACTTCTAACTTGTCTAACTAGACCACTACCTTCTCTGATTTTATGGGAGCTAGACTGAGTTTTCAACATATGCCTACTGACATCACATTGGCTAAGGATCTTAAATATACTAAGTAGTTATGAATATTATTTTTGAAAAACTAGATGGTTAAAATTAAAGGGGATACCTCCATCTTATTCTTATGAATGAGCACATTGGTGTGTACTTCTCTCAGTTTTGGCTAGGCCTATGGGGTTAGCTTTTGAGTCAAATATTTTAGTAAGAGATCCCATTGCTCTATGATTTGAGAAATTTCATGAAAGGTAATGTTAACCTTGATCATTTTCATATCCTAAATTATGTTTTAACCTCCTTTAATTTGGATAGGTGGTTTTCTAAAGGTTTCTTGGGTTATTGACGACTTAGAGGTGTGGGCTCATTCCTAGCATTTTGGTCATGTGGGGTGGCACCATTATTGGGGGGTTTTGAGGTAGTAAGGGGATATTATTGTTTCATATTCCTAAGGGCATAATTTCTCCTTTAGAAATTATAAAATTATTTCACCTCACTAATACCCTTCTTTAGCTCATTTTCTTCTAATCTAAGGAAATCCATGTTTTTTAACACCATAGAAGTACTATGGGCTTTACCCAAGATAGAGTATTTAGGATGATTGAGGAACACTTCATATTATTCCATTTCCTTTTGGAAGATGTATAAATCAAAACCAAACCCCATGCATCCTAGTTCTCCATGTGCTATTGTGTTATGTACTTGACACTAGTTAGGTAAGGCTATCTTAAAGATATTAATCTCAAGTAGCCTTTTAGGTGAAGGTTCTGGGGTGTTGTGAGGACAACTATAACTCTTGTTTGTTCTTTGATATGTGAATTTTTTATTTAACTTTTTGAATTAGAGTTACTTACCTACCTTTATAGCCCTATGAAGTCATTGTTGATTTTTTTACCATCCATTGAATAGTGTCTAACTAAGTCTTAGTTGAATCTTGAGGTATGGTTTGGGTATTGTTAACCATGGCTAACATTACTTGATGTTGATTTTAAGGAATCAGTTCTTGGCTCCATGGGTTTAGGAAACCCAATTATTGGTTTAAAGTTAGATGACCTAGTGGGATTTGATGCATTATAGGCAGTAGTTAAAGCATACATGCATTCTAAGTAGTGTTTGGCAAGAAGTTTAATGCAGGCATCTATGGTAGCATATCAAGAGTGGGGGTCATAGTGTGACATTAAGGGTTTAGTTTCCTATCCACTTTGATGGCCCCTATATAATATAAGGATAGGTATATTATGATTGTGTCTTTCCTTATAAACATTGTTATCTAAGGGTCTAGTGCATTATTATACATTTCAAGTGCTAGTTGAGGGTTAGGATTATAAAACATGGTTACCCATATATACATCCTTTCAAACATAGAATTGAATTTTTTGATGAGATCATTGAGCTCTCTCTTAATGTAATAAAACTATTGGTACATAACACTAGGGTCTATCACCTACCCAAATTGGGTGAGGAAATAAGAACTAAAATAGTCCCAACTTGGAATGAAGTCTTCAATAAGGTTAAAAAACTAATCATATGAAGAGTACATTTAGGTGAAGTGGAAAATACTACATACCACATCCTCATGTACTAAATTTAAGAGTATTAGGGTGGTATTGTAGGATGTTATGTGTTCCTCCATGGTTTGTCCCATGTTAGGGGTAAAATGAGGGAAATACATCTCAGGTTTCTTGGGTAAATCATGGATGAATCCCATGATGTTAATGGATGAGTCAGCTAATGAGGCCATCATAAGATATAAATATGGAGTAGATTATGGGGATGAATGAATAGGTATCATGGTGGATCTAGGTTGGTTGTACATGGGTTTTATATGGAAAAGTAGGGGGATTTACCAATTTACCTAAATAGGACCTAGCCCTGGTAATAGGTGAACTAGTCTATAGGATGTTTCACCATCAAATAATAGTTAGCACATTATTACCAATAAACCAAACTCAACATATTCATAAAACAAATAAATAAAAAGCATGAAGTATTATAAAATGGCCCTCCTTCTAGTGCCATCTATTATTCACTCTAATTTACTCCTCATGAAACACCCATGAGATTGGTCATTCCCTAAATAAGAGATGATGGGGAAAACTACAGACTTTTATCCTCCATTTTAGGACTAATCTTGAATCAGCCTAGGGTATGAATACATGTATTTGACCTCACAAATGGAGTATACATGAAAATTCTCTAAGAGATGCACTATCACCACCAAAAGTTCTATATAATGCCTTACACATAGGTCCAAGATTGTTATGAGAGTTTGACTATTGAGTTTATCATTTCAAAACACAAGGGGAAAGGGTAGTTAAATTACAAGTAACAAAAACAAAAGAGAGGGAAGGGTAAGGTATAAAATGGGAGCCTTTGGGTCTAAAATAAACTGAATGCATTTATCGTTAAACTGAGTGACTCTACCATAGTTATACCAATATAGATAGAGTTTCACTAAAGTTCTACCTCTAAGATCATATAGAGGGAAGAGTCCGAGAGAACTGGGAGTATGTCTTTAATATGATCTCTAGATAATTATTAGTACTATGAATATAATACCAAAAACACATAAATTCCATATGAGAATTTTTAGATTGACACACAAATTATCAACACTACCAAAGGGGAAATGAAATAACTCACACAATGATTATAATATCTAAGCACATCATATCCATGACATACATAGATCAACAAAGTGTTACTCTAATTAACCTTGCATTGATTATCATTCAAACATGAAGATGAAATAACATTAAAATGTAGGACAAACCCTATAGCATAAAATATATATTGTATTCATTAAAAAGATTAAATATTGTTACAATAATTTTTCTAGGTTGATTTTATAGTCTAGAATAATGAAGAAAAAGTAGGTGAAATCATAGCTATAATCTAAAATCACTTTTAAGTGATTTCTAATTGACCCTATAATACAATACTTCTCTTCCTTATATAGATAAGGATGGATCTCACCTCCAAATATCGTGACAATTCCATCTTGGTCCATGATGTCCATTCATTATAATTACAACTATATTTCAAAATATAAACAAAATAATCCCTACAAACCTAAAAAAATATATGGGGGACCATTTAATTGACATGAAGAGATAGATAAAAGGGCCTAGCTCCTAACTAATTTAATTGGGAACTCTTAGCTTCCAATGTAGGTTCCATGAGATCAAACTCCTTGTTGAGCTTGGCAAGGTTCATTAAGGACTCCTTAAAGATTACCTCAACCTAAAGCTGCAAGTCTTCAAGAGACTTAGAAGGATTTTTTCATTGATCCTTGGACTCTGAAGACCTATTTGATGCTCTACCATGGAATGTGTTAAAATATCTAGTACCATTCAGGCCCCTTTCTAGTTTTCTTTAGCCATTGTTTCCCTCATAACTTGGTGGAATTTACCCAAGTGAAATCTAAATTCTCCTTGGTCAAGTAAGGTGCCATTTAGGTGGAATAATACTAAGATATTGACCTCTTTATATTAGGTCAATATATTCTTATTTCCCTCTTCCCAGGGTCTCATTATAGTGAGAGCCAAGGCCAACCACTCATCCATTGCAACTCTCATGTTCCCAACGTATGTTTGGTACAACCCCATGCCCGAGGTCAACATAGGTTTGAGATCTAAGAACATTCCTTTATTGACCACCAATTGTAGCTTCTAACATTTCCCATCAATCTATGTAATCCTCTCCATATTGGCCTGAGTCCACTGGATAAGTGCATTGGTCTCATTTAGAGTCTCCACTACTTTCTTAAGGATTGATAAAAGTAGTAAGAGGGCATCCTTGACCTTCCCAATTATCCCAATTGGAAATGTGCTTATCACATGAGATTATAAAGTTTGGACTTAGTTATACATGTTCTCAAGGAGATTCTCAGACATATCATTTGTGTCTTAGAGAACTGATAGTGGGTACTCAACCATCCTTTCCTCCCTAATGGAGGTATTCACCTTAGTGACAGAGAATAGATCCTGATGGACCTATCACACCATCAATTTCTCCTCCTAGACAAACCTCTATGTGAGTGTTCTTTTCATGCTCCTAGAAGCTCGATAGAAACTCTATTACACATCTAGGTCACCCTATATAATAATTTGTAGTGTTTGCTTCCTTGGGACTATCCAAAAAGTTACAAGAGGGATATGAGGGGTGGTTGAAATCATAGTGAAGGGTGAAGGACAAGGTGGAGGGGAGACAGAGTAAATGGAAGGAGTGAATGAGTAAAGGAGCAAAAGAAGGGCAAACAAAAGGGGAGAACCAAGGGAAATTTTATACCCACCATGTTTTTTGAGTTAGCTTAACTGATGTATAATTACCCCTAAGAATGGGTCATTAAATAATAGGTAAGAGATGGGTTGGTTAAAGGCTAGTCCCATGGTGCCCTATGCAATGAAAAGAGGGGGCCAAGGAGCTAAGTGCCAAGATGTTGTCATAGGGGATAGAGGAGCTACTAAGGACTGTGGGGGAGGTTGAATCAAAGTAGATGGCCTTTGGGTTGGATATTGAATAGGGGTTGCCTTTTGTTTCTTAATTGGCCTCTTACCTAAGTTAGTTATAAATACTATAGTAGTTAGTCTAACCAAGATGGTAGGATACATAGGGGAAATGGTGGAGGACTTGGAACTAATGAGGGGAGAATCACACTGACTAAATTTGGCACTAAGAAGGTCCCCACTACAAATGATATGCTCTTGAAAGTTGTAATCATACCTACTACTAAAGGCACACCCAAAGGAGGCATTAGAAGGACTCCAAATTGTAAGATGGAGGGAGTGGAAGGGAATGAAGAGGAAAATATGCTCAAGAATATTGAGTCTAAAGGAACTTCAGTGGAATATGGAGGGGAGCAATAAGGAACATAGGAGGCACTACTTGAAGGATTTTTGGGGGTAAAGTAGAACTGATGGGTACAAAAATTAGGAGTTAGAAAGTACCATGACTGAGGGGTAGAAGGGAAACCAAAGGAGATAGAGGTGTGAGAGGGGAAACCTAGATGGGTACATATTGTGAGATTTGCTCTGGGATTGCTACTAGGATATCAACAACATCAAATCTTGAGGTTTATGCAGCTTGGGGTTGAGGCACCAGTGGTTGAGTGGGTTATTCTTGGGCTACCTAGCATCAAGTAGTTTGGGACTAGTTCTACCATGGCATGGATATTAGAGATGCCAGAGTATATGGAGGCATGGGTAGAGTGCAAGGAGAAACTAGAGGATGCATAATAGGAGGAACAACTAGAAGAGGCATAATAGGAGATGAAGCATGGGGAATAGGGGATGCTAGTAGAAGGAAAGCTAGACTTGGAGATTGAGGTGGAGAAAGTGGTAAAATACCTTGTAGGATCCTTTGAGAGATGGTTGGAGATATTGAATTTGGGTCATCCATGGACTGAGAATGAGCTAGAGGAGTTGTGGAGGGTCCTAATTATGCCTTATTTCCCTTATTCATTTTTTTCCCATAATTTTGGATAGCACCTCCTATTCATCGATAACATTTAGCTAAATTTCATCATCATCTTTAGCCTTATGACCATAGTTGATGTTAAGGTAGGTTAATTACTATGCCAGTCAATCTCATATTAACCCTTTAAGGTCCCAATTACATATATTTTACTTTTTAAGGGTGAAGGAATCTCACCCAACCACCATCTTTTGAATTGAAGGGTATGTTTTGTATATATGGTGCCTTATGGTGATTGGGAGTTATGAGAACACCTTCTATTGACATTGTATACATAACCCAAAGATGAATTCATCTTATTGATAGGAGATCTACTATTTTCTTAAGCTATCTAGAATGTCAAAGGTAGGTGGAGAGGGTCCTTAAGAAAACTTACAATCTAGATCATAGTGTCAAATTTGTATATCTAGTAGTCTCTGATGGATATGATAGATTCCCTAATATCATTCAAGAGCTAGGTCATCATGGCCTCATTTATGGATTGGTAGACCACTAGGTAGAAGTGATTGTATATGTCATAGATGTGATGGTGGTACTAGTGACCATATAGTTTTTGAAATATTATGTGTAGCTTTGAGCACCATATAACCCACACAAGAAATGTGAAAGGCTTGAAAGAGAGCATCATATAGACTACATCTAACAAGTATCTCATCATGTATAAACTATCCCCAACTTAGGCATCTACAATGGTATGGACCAACTTAAATTTGACTAATACTCTAATGTATGGGACATCTAAGCATGTCAGAATCATGTGTAGGAGAGGCATACATAGATTATTTATGTGTTGGTAGTCATAGCCCCCAAATAACCAACTCAATAGGATCATTCCTACCCAAACCTCCTCCCAAAAGGTGTAGACTATGTAAGCATTGATATCTTCATTATTAACCCACTTAGAATATGGATTATTATCCTAGTCATCAAGAACATCATATATCTGGTAGGTCCCCATCTAGACCATTAGCACCATTGTATCATAGGATAAAGTGTAGTCTAGGAGGGAGTAGTATGCCTTGTAGGTAGTCTTATAGATGTTGACAATTTGGTGCTAAGAGTTAGGTGATCATACTTATTCATTGACCCCATATTGCACATGGATATGATTGTGCAATATGTCACTCAATAGGTAAATGTAGGGGAGTACCTCTGGTTTGGCTATGGCCCTATGGATTTTATAGGTTTTATAGGATCTAAGAGCATCCTCATATTCATATTGCTAGTCATCATGTGAGCTTGAATCCCTAGGGACTTGCTCTACTGATTTGAATATATCATTATATTTCTTGAACTTAGTAAATCTAGCTAGGAATGTGGTGTCCTGATACTTAGGTTCAATCTTCAGATTTGAGGAAGATGTAGCCACTATAATAGGATGGAGGGGTAATCAAGAAGCTTGAGTGTAGAAGGCATATAATACAAGGGTGCTCTATGGAAATTTAAAAGAAAATATTTATATATTTCTTCAAAGGAAATAATGGTAACTATTAACAAGGTTTTATTGGGATTTTATAAATGCATGCACACAACCCCATATATTAATTGTGTTTGGTAGCTCACTTTCTATGAATTTGAATTTGAGTTAGTAGATGGATTTTCTCTCTTTATTTATCAATTTAGAATTGAATTTAGAGCCCATGATCCTCCACCACCTATCAGACATATAAATGACAATGGGATGTTTTTAAAATTATCCAATCAGGACCAAATTCCCATTTTATTAATGACCATCATGTGGTAAGCATGTGGTCACATATGTTATAAGCTTGTTAATTGACTCCTAATTTTTGACATGTGTCATGTTCTCATTGGTCTTGATAATAATGGTCAGTACCTAGACATAGGTTTATATTCCACATCATTCTCTTAAGAAGGGTGATGAGTCACCTAGGGACATGTGGCATGTCTTAATTAGGATTTTAGTCTCATCTATACCTTATCCTAAACTTCTTAGGGCCTTAGGTGGCTATTAGTTCATCTATATACTAGGTGATGTGGCACCTTATCATTCGATTAGGCTCTCCTGAGATCTAACATCTCTAATAGTATTAGGGGATTAGATGCTCTAACACATGGTGATGTGGCACTTTATCATTTGGCTAGGATCTAACATATCTGATAGGTCTATGGGACTAGCTACTATGACACATGGTGATGTGGTGCTTTCTCATTTGGCTGAGCTATCCTAGGTTCTAACATATTTGATAGGTATAGGGGATTGCCCATTCTAACACATGGTGATATGGCACCTTTTTATTTGGTTAGGGTCTCTTGGGTTCTAACATCTCTTATAGGTCTAGGGGACTAGCCACTCTAAAACTTGTATTGTGGTTCATTCTAATTCAATCAGGGTATCCTAGGTTCTGACATCTCTAATAGGTCTAGGGTACTTGCCATTCTAACACATGGTAATATGGCATCTTCTCATTTAGTCAGACTCTTTAGAGATCTACCATCTCTAATAGGTCTGGGGGAATGTTTGATCTAATACTCATTGATATGTCACCTTCTCATTTGGTTAGGCTCTATGAAATTCACAAAAAAAGGTAAGAAAATGAAAAGAAATGCAAGACTTTTAAAACTTACTAGTTAGCTATAGAGATTTCCATTTTCCATAGATAATAAAAATTCCATTGCCCTAAGAATGGAATGAAACTCTGGGATATTTCAGCAAAGCCCAACATGCAATGTTAGCAACCTGATTTATAAAAATAACAAACACTCTTTAGTCCTAAAAATAAATAAAAGAGGCATGTTACTTAGGGAAATAAGAGAAATATGCATTCCAAGGATTTAAGCAGGTGTTGTCGATAAGAATAAAAAATATCCTAAAGCTTTGATTCTTTCTAAAAATTTTAGAGGGGTCCCCTATTTCTTCAAAAATGAGGTGTGTTAGCCATAACATATATATCTTGAACATAGACACATATTTATGTGTGTGTGTGATATATATATATATATATATATATATATATATATATATATATATATATATATATATATATATATATATATATATATATATTTCACACACAAACACACACATGTATATGTGTGGGTGTGTGGGTGTGTGTGTGTGTGTGTGTGTGTGTGTGTGTGTGTGTGTGTGTGTATATATATATATATATATATCACACATATATTTATATACATAAGTGTGAGTGATATATATATATATACATATACATATATACATATATATGTATATATATATACATATATGCATACATACATACATATATATGTTAGGTTGTGGAGCTAAAAGCTTCAACCTTTGCAAACTGAGGAACAGATGGTTGCTGAGTTCTACAGTAACCGGCGTCGGCATCAGGACCGACGTCGGCAGAGTCCAGTGCAGAAGGCCACCGGCGACGGCAGGAAGTCAGCCGACGTCGGCAGAACCAGACAAGCAGGGACCGACGTCGGTCGCCTGTGTGTTCCAGAACTGCCCGTTTCACGGACAATTAGTTAAGTGAACAAAGAGTTTGCATGTTGAGACCAGTTAGAGTCTTGTGCTGCGAGGACAATTGTCTAAATTAAGAGTCTAAGTTAGTGTTTGAGTTAGGGATCTATTTATAGACCCATTGGCATGTATTGTATAAGGCATGAGATAGAAAGGAAGAGTTCCTTCTAGTTGTAAGATCTATGAGTTGCAGGTTATTGCAAGCTCATTGGGGATCTACATGTAAGTTTGGTCTTTGAATTGCAGGTTGCAGGTTCATGAGAGATCAGCTTGAAGTGCTATAGAGTGCTTGATGTACCGGCAGGGTTATTACTGACTGGTTGGTGAGGTGAACACCAATTCTATGTGTGAGTTGGTTGTTGGGACCGTTTTTGTGTAGGAGAGTGTGTGTGAGAAGAATTACTGAACACTTGAGGTGTGGCGAATCTCTGTAAGGTGAAAGAGTGTGGCGGCTCTTTGTTGTATTCTTTTCTGTCAGTGTTAATACAAGATAGTGTATTGTCTCTCATATTCTGTGCTATTGGTGAATTCTAGTTACTTGTGTTTCTGGTTATTTCCGCATATTCAATTGCTTATACTTGGTAATCATACTGTGCTTTTTCTGAGAAGCAAGATCCCAACTAGTGGCATCAGAGCATGTTTGTTGTTCTAGATTCCTGAAAACTGGTATCAGAGCCTTGGTTGTAGGTTCTTAAGCTTGATACCAACAATTGGTATCAGAGCTTTTGGTTGGGATACTAACAGATTGGTGTAGATCTGGGTAGTGTGTTTTGATTACAGGTTACTCACAGGGTTTCTGTTTGAGTGGGAGTTGAGCAATGACAGAAAGCAGTCAACTACGAATGGAAAAGTTCAATGGCAAGAACTACCAATTATGGAGGATGCAGATTGAGGACTATCTGTATCAGAAAGATTTGTACTTACCATTGGGTGGGGTTGCTAGCAAACCCTTGGATATGAAAGATGAAGAATGGGAGGTTCTTGATCGGAAGGCTCTGGGATCTGTTAGATTGAGTCTTGCATCATTTGTGATTTCCAGCTTATCACAGTGTAAGACAACGGTGGAGTTGATGGAATCTTTGGCAAATTTATATGAAAAACCCTCAGCTTCGAATAAGGTATTTCTTATGAAGCATTTATTTAATTTGCAAATGTTGGAAGGTGGATCTGTTCATAGCCATCTTAGTGATTTCCATGGTTTAGTAAACCAGTTAAGTTCAGTCAATATTGTATTTGATGATGAAATAAGAGCTCTCTTAATCTTGTGTTCATTACCTAAAAGTTGGGAAGGTATGGTAATGGCAGTTTCTAATACTGTGTCTCCTTCAAAAGTCTTAAAAGTGGATGATATTGTGAGTGTAATCTTGAACGAAGAGATACGCAAGAAAAGCACAGGTGAATCATCTGGAGATGCTTTGAGTGTTGAAGGAAGAGGAAGGCCAAGAGAGAAGATAGAGCGTGGGAGATCAAGGTCGAAGACGGGCAAGAGATCCAAGTCCAGGTATGGCAGAATAACCTGCTGGAAATGTGGAAAGCAAGGGCACTTAAAGAGAGATTGCAGATCGGGTACAGATCAGCATGAAGAACATGAAGAAGAAGCAGATGCTGCAGGTTACATTGCACAGGATGCTCTGGTATGTTCTTTGGATAAAGTAGAATCTTGGGTATTAGATTCTGGTGCCTCTTTTCATGCATCCCCACATAGGGAATTTTTTCATGAGTATGTCCAGGGAGATTTTGGAGAAATTTGTGTAGGGGATGGTAAGTCTTGTCAGATTGTTGGCAAAGGCAAAGTGAAGCTGAAACTGTAGACAGGTAACATATGGGTGTTAAAGGAGGTCATGCACGTCCCAGTTCTGAAGCGGAATCTGATTTCTGTTAGAAGTTTGGGTGAAGAGGGTTGCACAGTAACTCTCACAGCGGACTCTTGGAAGGTTACCAAGGGTACACTTGTTATAGCTAGAGGTAAGAAAGTAGGTACGCTTTATCTATCTACTTATTTTACTGATTCTTCTTCTGGGTTATCTACTTCAGCTGTAGATTCGGAGATGTGGCTTGATAGGCTTGGTCACATAGATATGAAGGAGATGCTGGTTCTTGAGTCAAAGGATATGCTTTCGGATTTGGAAGGCATGGATCATGGTTTCTGTATGCAGAAGAAGAAGGTGAGATTTCTTGAGGAATCTGATGTTAGTGACAAGAACAGGAAAGCCTTGGTTTTCAAGGAGAAGGTGACGGACAGAGTTCAGCACAAGGTGCAGAGGAATTCTGAGCAGAGCAAGGGTGTTTTGGACAAGGGTTTGATCCAAAAGGAGCTCGCGGGAAAAAGTCAGGTCTCACAAGAAAAACACAGAGACCGACGTCGGCAGGAAAACTGGCGTCGGTGTCTAGACAGGGACCGATGTCGGCTATGTGCAGCACGACGTCGGTGACTCGGGGCAAACAGAGACCGGCGTCGGCCAGGGAAAAACGACGTCGGCAGAGAGGCAGTCACAGGGAACCGACATCGGTCGGCTGTAGATTGTTAGGATTGTGGAGCTAAAAGCTTCACTGATGCAAACAGGAGAGGAGGTTGCAGGAGAGTTGCTGAGTGTCAGAGACACCGGCGTCGGTCAGGCCAACCGACGTCGGCAGGATAGGGCAGGAAGGCAACCGACGTCGGTCAGAGATCGGCCGGCGTCGGCGACCCCCAGGCAGATAGGGACCGACGTCGGTCGCCTGTGTGGTTCGACTGCGAGCTATTTACGGGCAGTTAGCTAACGAACCAAGTGTTTGCATGAAGAGATCTATTTTTAGACTGAGAGCTGCGGATCTAATTATTGTAATTAGATGTCTAATTATTGTTTGGATGAGATCTATATAATAGACTCATGGTTGTATTGGAAAATAGTGCTAGGGAGTAAGAGAGCATAATTATAAGCTCCTTCTGTGTGTGAGGTAGAGCAATGGTGCGTTCCTCCTAGTGCCACAGTACCAGGTGTGTTGGTGCTGGATTGGAGAGCCAGCTGGGTTCTTCAGGAGTGTAGGATCTTGGTCATAGTTGCATGGCCTATATAGGAGATCTACATGGTAAGTAAGATCATTGATCTGCAGGTGTATGTGTGTGCAAGGTCGAGGTTCACAGGTGATCAGAACCATTGTTTGATTTGCAGGTGTGCAAGGTCATATAGACAGCAACACAACAGGGAGCAGTATCAGGCAGGATCTACTTGGAGTACAGGTGTGTACTCGGATAGAGCAAGAGAGGAAGGCAAGGGAGTTCCTTCCATAAGTATGGTCTGTTGAATTGTAGGTTGTTGCAGATTCATGGGAGATCTACTTGAAGTACCTTGAGTACTTGTGGAGCACGTGGAGTGCTTGTGGAGTGCGTGGAGCACTTGTGTTATGCGTGGAGCATGGGAGGTGAACATCAACTCTGTATTTGAGTTGGGTGTTATGACCTGTGAGAGGGAGAGCTTTGGGGAGAAGAATTATTGTTCACTTGAGGTGTGGGAAACCTCTGTAAGGTGGTGGAGAAGAAATGGCATCTTCTTTATTGTATTCTTTTCTGTATAAAGTGTTAATACAAGTTGTGTATTGTCTCTCATATGCTGTGTTATTCTGAATTCTAGTTACTTGGTGAATCTGGTTTATTTCCGCATTTTAAGTTGCTTGAAGTTTGGTAATCAATTGTATGTTTCCGGTTTTGCATCCTAACAAGTGGGATCAGAGCATGTTTGTTGTTCTAGATTCCTGACAAGTGGTATCAGAGCTAAGGTTGCAGGAAGCAGGTTGTGTTTTGATTACAGGGCACTCTCAGGGGTTTCTGATTGAGTGGGAGTAGAGCAACGGTAGATCAAAGTAAGCTAAGAATGGAGGAGTTGAAAAGCACAGACGGTTACTCACGGTCCGATGGAAAGAAAGAGCAGGTAAAAGAACATTGTTGGTTGGTAACAGATCAGCATGAAGAAACTGAAGATACAGATGTTGCAGGTGTTGTTGCACAGGATGTGTTTGCAGGTTTCTTGGATAAAGTTGAATCTTGGATAAAAGATTCGGTTGCCTCTTTCCATGCAGCCCCAGGTAGAGGAGCTGGTAAGCCTTGCCAAAGAATTGGCAAAGGGGAAGTGAAGCTGAAATTGCAGGTGGCCAACACACAGATGTTGATGAAGGTCATGCAGGTCCCAAGTTTGGAGATATGGCTAATTTCTTCAGAAAGATTGGGTGATGAGAGATGCACAAGAACTCTCACAGCGGTAGCACTTGAATTAGCTGGTGGTAAGAAAACAGGTATTCTTTATCTACTCGTTTATATTACTGATTCTTCTTCTGTTGCAGAGATGTGGCTTCGTAGGCTTGGTCACATGAGCAGGAAGGAGATGCATGTTCTTAAGCGAAAGACAGATATATTTGATAGGCTTAAGAACTGGAAAGCCTTGGTGTTCTTGGAGGAGATGGCGGATAGAGTTCAGTGGATGAGGCTGGATACATCTGAGCAGGGCAGTTTGGACATGGAGATTGATCCAAAGGAGCTCGCGGGTAAAAAGTCATCACTCACAGGCGAACACAGGTACCGGCGTCGGTCATGAGGAACCGGCGTCGAACAGACAGGTGCCGATGTCGGTCATGTGCAGACCGAAGCCGGCGATGTCGGGCAGGGTAAGACCGGCATCGGTCATGGGACCGACGTCGGCAGTAATTAAGACTGATGTCGGTAAGGAAAACCGACGTCGGCAGTAGGGACACCAGCGCTGGTAGGTTGGTAGTCAGGTACAGACACATGGAACCGACGTCGGTCGGATGCAGACTATGGAGTGACCGAGGTCGGTCACTGTAACAAATTTTGGGTGGATAGCAAGCTGTCAAGGAGTCTCAAACACCCATACAGAGGACTGAAGGCGTAAGTAGGCCCTCAAATTCGTGTTCCTCTTCTTCATACTTGTTGCTGATTGTAAAGCAGGAAGGATCTAGGAAACAGGTGTGAGCTAGGCAGGATTATGATGCAGAACCAGACGGGAGTCTTGGTAGGTTTGCCAGCTGGATGAAAGCACAGAGATGAATGGATTCCTTAGTAGAAGAATAGAGAGAACGGATACGTGAGACGGAAGACTAGGCATATGGTCTTGAGGAGCTGCAGGACAGTGGTACCAGGTTTTGACAGGTGGAGGACGAAGCATAGCTTCAGTCGATGTCAGGGTAACTACTGTGGTTTGACTTACCAGGAGGATGATGGTCATGACATCATTCTGTTACTGTATGTGGACGGTATGTTTTGCTATAGCAAGTTTGTACATACAGGGTTTTGCTGAGCTAAGGGTAAGATTAGTTCAGTGGCATGTCATGAGGAGTTTGGAGCAGCGGAATTCTTTGACATGGGAGGCATGGAGATCACAGGGTGATTTTGTCTCAAGTGGGAGCTGATGTGAATCAGGTGTTGGCGAGGTTCGGGATGCAGAGCCGGAGCACACTAAGGGCTGGACAGGTACAGTGTCCGAAATCACATGAGGTCTGGTATAGACCTGAGTATTCCCATGCAGTGGGAGCTGTCAGAGTTAGGAGCCAATTCGGGGAAGTGGGTTCTCAGGTTTTCTGAGAGGGACCGGCAGCAGGTGTTGCTATGCAGGGTCAGGACTTCACTACATGGTGTTGTAGGTTCGGATGTGGCAGGGTACTCGGATGACAGGAGGTACATCACAGGTTGTGTGGTGTGTTGTCTTCAGGTGGGAGCTTGAAGAGGGATACAAACCAGGAAACAGATTAGACAGAGTACAGGTACAGGTACAGTGTAGCTATTTATCTCCAAGTGGGAGATTGTTAGGATTGTGGAGCTAAAAGCTTCACTGATGCAAATAGGAGAGGAGGTTGCAGGAGAGTTGCTGAGTGTCAGAGACACCAGCGTCGGTCAGGCCAACCGACGTCGGCAGGATAGGGCAGGAAGGCAACCGACGTCGATCAGAGATCGGCCGGCGTCGGCGACCCCCAGGCAGACAGGGACCGACGTCGGTCGCTTGTGTGGTTTGACTGTGAGCTATTTACGGGCAGTTAGCTAACGAACCAAGTGTTTGCATGAAGAGATCTATTTTTAGACTGAGAGCTGCGGATCTAATTATTGTAATTAGATGTCTAATTATTGTTTGGATGAGATCTATATAATAGACTCATGGTTGTATTGGAAAACAGTGCTAGGGAGTAAGAGAGCATAATTATAAGCTCCTTCTGTGTGTGAGGTAGAGCAATGGTGCGTTCCTCCTAGTGCCACAGTACCAGGTGTGTTGGTGCTGGATTGGAGAGCCAGCTGGGTTCTTCAGGAGTGTAGGATCTTGGTCATAGTTGCATGGCCTATATAGGAGATCTACATGGTAAGTAAGATCGTTGATCTGCAGGTGTATGTGTGTGCAAGGTCAAGGTTCACAGGTGATCAGAACCATTGTTTGATTTGCAGGTGTGCAAGGTCATATAGACAGCAACACAACAGGGAGCAGTATCAGGCAGGATCTACTTGGAGTACAGGTGTGTACTCGGATAGAGCAAGAGAGGAAGGCAAGGGAGTTCCTTCCATAAGTATGGTCTGTTGAATTGCAGGTTGTTGCAGATTCATGGGAGATCTACTTGAAGTACCTTGAGTACTTGTGGAGCACGTGGAGTGCTTGTGGAGTGCGTGGAGCACTTGTGTTATGCGTGGAGCATGGGAGGTGAACATCAACTCTGTATTTGAGTTGGGTGTTGTGACCTGTGAGAGGGAGAGCTTTGGGGAGAAGAATTACTATTCACTTGAGGTGTGGGAAACCTCTGTAAGGTGGTGGAGAAGAAGTGGCATCTTCTTTATTGTATTCTTTTCTGTATAAAGTGTTAATACAAGTTGTGTATTGTCTCTTATATGCTGTGTTATTCTGAATTCTAGTTACTTGGTGAATCTGGTTTATTTCCGCATTTTAAGTTGCTTGAAGTTTGGTAATCAATTGTATGTTTCCGGTTTTGTATCCTAACAAGTGGGATCAGAGCATGTTTGTTGTTCTAGATTCCTGACAAGTGGTATCAGAGCTAAGGTTGCAGGAAGCAGGTTGTGTTTTGATTACAGGGCACTCTCAGGGGTTTCTAATTGAGTGGGAGTAGAGCAACGGCAGATCAAAGTAAGCTAAGAATGGAGGAGTTGAAAAGCACAGACGGTTACTCACGGTCCGATGGAAAGAAAGAGCAGGTAAAAGAACATTGTTGGTTGGTAACAGATCAGCATGAAGAAACTGAAGATACAGATGTTGCAGGTGTTGTTGCACAGGATGTGTTTGCAGGTTTCTTGGATAAAGTTGAATCTTGGATAAAAGATTCGGTTGCCTCTTTCCATGCAGCCCCAGGTAGAGGAGCTGGTAAGCCTTGCCAAAGAATTGGCAAAGGGGAAGTGAAGCTGAAATTGCAGGCGGCCAACACACAGATGTTGATGAAGGTCATGCAGGTCCCAAGTTTGGAGATATGGCTAATTTCTTCAGAAAGATTGGGTGATGAGAGATGCACAAGATCAGGTGTTGTCGATAAGAATAAAAAATATCCTAAAGCTTTGATTCTTTCTAAAATTTTTAGAGGGGTCCCCTATTTCTTCAAAAATGAGGTGTGTTAGCCATAACATATATATCTTGAACATAGACACATATTTATGTGTGTGTGTGATATAATATATATATATATATATATATATATATATATATATATATATATATTTCACACACAAACACACACATGTATATGTGTGGGTGTGTGTGTGTGTGTGTGTGTGTGTGTGTGTATATATATATATATATATATATATATATATCACACATATATTTATAT
>JARHVA010005217.1:587500-607500 GCA_037957365.1 Torreya grandis | reverse complement strand
GCATGTGTCTATGCGTGCACGCGCACGCGCGCGTGTGTATTCTTTATTACATGTTTCTTATGTGACAACTTTTGAAATTTTCAAAAAATTACAAAATTTATTATTTTTCATAATAACCAAATCCAAAACCCAACAAAAAATACCCAAAACACACTTTGTGTCCAGAAGAGGAAACTTTATAAATGATGTTTAAAATTCCCTTCAGTCGACGTGAAAAGATAAATTATTAAGAAACACATGCCAAGAAAAGCATCATAAAATCAATTGGAAGGTATTATTCCAACTCATCAAATGAGCTTAGAACCCCATGTGCTAAGGAAAAATAATAGAAAACTCAAAAATGAGTTAAAGAAAAAAAATTATTTAAAGGCTTAGAGGGAATTAATTAACATTGCTTTTACCCTAGGTTCCTCAGTACCAAAGGGTGAAAAAATACATAAAGGCTCAAGTTAATAAAGATAAGTGGAAGTACCCTAAGAATGTAAATATGTTCAAAGAATGTACAATATAATAATGTGATTTCAAACTATCCCTACAATTCAAAGACCTAACATGGTTCTACAAAACATTTGGAGCTGGATAAAAAAGTTGAAAAAGAACTTGAGTCATCTCCCTTAAAATATTTATCTTCTTATATGCACCCAAATCTAGTCAAGCAAACACAAGTATTATGCCTTTTTACAACTCTTATATTTATAAGCTCCTAATGTTGAATTAAGATCCCATTGGCGTATATTATTTGCATTCTTATATCTCTTATATCATTTATGCACACTAGTGTTTTATTATATTAATTGAAGTTTTATTATTCGATGGAATTCCTTTTCTAAGTCATAGGGGTACCTTGTCCTCTTTCTCTTTCATCCTATTATATTCTTATTTGTAGAGAAGAACACCCTATTTAGGCTATCCTACTCTACTAGGTCATCTAAAAGGACTAGTCATGTCTAGTGCATTTTTTAGAACCTTTTTCCAATGCACATTTCATTTAGGTCTCTTTTTATTACCATTTAACCCTTATTTGAGTCAATTGGTGCATCAATGGGGTTTTTAAATATAAATTTTGATTATTCTATTTATAAGGTTTCATAAGGCATTTTATGTATAACACTTATCAATTTGGCACTATCATAATAAAATGAAAAACATACTATAACAAGCTTGACACCTACAATTTATCTAAAGTTCATACTATTACATATAGAGTTCATACTTTGACCAAGATAAGGGCCTAGGTGAAGAAAAGTTAGATCCAAATCGTATATGATCTAGTCACACACACACACACACACACACACACACACACACACACACACACACACACACACACACACACACACACACACACACACACACACAACTAAACTAATTTTTTAGGCCAACTTGACCATTCCTACTTCATTATTTTCCACCTTTTAAATTGTAGCTTTATTTGGCTTGTATGTAAATTTTCACTAGGGTTTTCAAGGAAGATAAGGTAAAAGAAAGGTTAAATTGTATTATTACACATTCATGATAGATTAAAATACATATATAGGAAGATATGCATAGATCATCAAATTATAGTTTTATTTTAGGAATAGTATAAATAATAGTGATCCATAATGATAATAAAGCAGGCTGCTAAAGTCCAAATCCACCTATCTTATCCTAGGTAGCCATAACAATGACATCAACAAAATATGAAATTGTCCCAAGTAACCTATAAATACTCATAGTCACATATAATGTGTATTTTTAAAAAAATAGATAACTTATTTATCCCTAATTACATTTTCAGGTCAAAAAGCCTAATTTCTCATTTACATTTATTTACAAGTAGATGTGTGTTTGAATGCCTCATTGATTATTCATCTACCTTACTCAATATCTTTTTCATATTACATTAATTCCATTTAATCAAAATTTGATAAAACATTTCCAATAAATCATCATGACCTAATAAAACTCCTTGAATATGTGTAACCACTTCCTTGTGCAAATCATTCAAATGCTGAGATTCTACATTTTTTATTTGCATATCCTTCTTTCACCAAAATTTGCATAAACCTTATAAAAATTAATAGAATGAGAAGAACCTAAACCATTTATTTTGAAAGAAATTTCATAGACAACATTTTCAAGATAAAATTTTCCATTTAATTAAAAAGAAAGGGTATAAAATGGAGAATAAATAGATAACACCTTTAGTATAACATACATCCTTATAAAACATCTAAAGGATTTAGGATCCAAATAAAAAATTCCACCAAGTGTAACACCAATAATTTTTAAGGACATATTGTTCAAAAAATCTTGTGGAATATCATAAAGATGAATCTAAACCTTCTTCATAAGATCTTTACACTTAAAATTAAAGTTTTCATTCAAAATAAAAACTAATATTTCAAAAGATCACAAATAACAACATTTATATATGACCAAAAAGTCCATAGATAACTTATTAATAAAAAAGATCTAAAAAATAGTCTCTGGAAGGGAAATAAAGAGAATTCATAACAACCTCAAACCAATTCATTTTTACCAATTTATTAAACTTGAGTCCCTTCCAAACCTTTCCCTTAATAATTTCAATCAATGTGTTCTATGATAAACATGTAAAACTAGAATCCTTTACCTTGGCCAAACATTTTCTAGTACCAATGATTCAAATTATTGAATATTTTGATTCAAAAAAGGTAAAATAGTTGAATTCAAAGGTTAAGCAGATTTTCACCTTTGTCATTCCAAATCATAGTATGAAAATGTCCTTGATATTCTTCGTCTTAATTAATCTCATTTAAATCATCGGGATCTACCTTAAAAGTCTTTTTCTCAACTATGCTCTAGACTTTATGGAGTTTCTATTTCAAAATATAAATATGATCATTTGATAAAAAAGACATAAATTAATTAGAAAACCTTTCTCCATACATCTTTTAAAAATTTACCATTTATGTAATAAATCATTAACATTCAAATAAGAATGAAAACTGAAATCCATATCAATCTACTTTACTAGATCTTAAGTTGATATGAAAGTTAATAGTCAACTATCTACATTCCACAACCAATCCAAATATGACTTCCTCACTTAATCATTATCACCAATTCATATCATCTCTTGAGTATCTAAAAATTTAGACTCATTTTTCCATGGATTCAAAATAGATTGAAATCAATACCCAACTTCTTCTACATGAATAGCCTTTTCACTAGTATCTAAATTTGATCCCTACTAATCACCTAAGGAAGTATTTTCATCCTCAACATGTCTTCCTAATTATTTAAAATGGAGAATAAAAGGATGGGTTGAATCTTCTTCAACCTCCCAAGGAATCAAATTCCAACCATACCTATCATCTAGATCTAAAATAAAAAAATTTGTGTCTTGTGAAAAGCCAACTCTTGTAACCATCTCTTCCATGAAACACAAATGTATTTTCCTCCTTTTATTAATATATAATACATCGACATTACATAGATCAGGTGGATTTTGACACTTGAAAACATATTATTTTTACATTGTAATAATATTTAGACTTGGCTTGGAGCTATTCCTTAGAGTTTTTTCTAGATTTGGATGCCTTATAATAGTGTTTCAAGGTTGTGTGATTTTATTCCTTAGTGTAAAAATCATTTTGCATATCTTATTATTGTTCCCAAAATCTGTCACTTGTTTTTGTGGACAACATACCAACCATTTTGGTCTTGTAGACCAAAACTCTCTCTTTTCTTCCTCAAAAATGTTTTGAGTAGTTAAGTTTTTCAAATATTCAAGCCTTTTCAGCTAAGGAAGTCATATGTTCAATAGGCGGACTTTCTTCAAAGGAAGTTTAAAACACTTAAGGCATTTCCTTGGTGTTTTGAGGATGGTTCAATGCAAAGATTTGATCAAAGAATTAACAGTGGGATTCAAACAATTAGAATGAACCACTTTGAACTCTTCAACCATTGAACCCCACCTCCATAAGGTTCAAAGGTTCAACGAGTTCAAAGGTTCAAAGACTTTGGCAGACTTAGATAATAAAAGGCCTCGAAGAGTTAAGATTGAACTTTAAACCGTTGAACCTTGAACTTTGAAAGGTTCAAAAGTTCAACGAGTTCAACAACCTCAAAAGACTTAGAGAATAAAAGGATTTGAAGAGTGAAGAATGAACCATTGAACCATTGAACCTTAAACCAAAAGAGTTCAAAGGTTCAAAGGTTCAACAAGTTTAAAGACTTTGACGGACTTAGAAAAGGGAAGGTTCAAAGGGTTTAAAGGTTCAAAGTTTGAAAGGAAACTTTGAGTGAATAAAGGAAGTAAAAGATTCTAGAAAGAAGTTCAAACAAATGGTTCAAAGAAATGGTTCAACCGAAGAAGAATAAGAAAGCGAACGCGGCCCTTCACAAAACATTAAACCTTTGAACCATTGAACCTTCAAACAAAAAGAGTTCAAAGTTCAAGGTTCAAAGAGGTTCAAGGAAACCAATGATGTCCCCATGGATGTCAATTTTAGGGTAATAAAATGACTGTTAATTTTCAAAAGACCTAAGAATAAACTCAGTGACCAACCAAGGAGCCAAAGGAGCCAGCTGAAAGTGAGAAGATAGCCCTGAGAGCTCAGGTCACCAAGGAAAGACAAAACATGGCAAGGAAAGAGAGAACAACTATAGGAAATATAGAAATATCTATAGGAGAGTTATCTCTAGTAGGTGGAATAGTCCATTAGGTAGATATCAAAGAACACAAATATTCAAGGATGTGACCTATTTTTCTACATTAAGTAAAGGCAAATAGATAACCTTTTAAACATCATAAAGAAGACTAGACAACCCATGCTTAGGAGGAGACATTTGAAATAATTTAGAACACTAAAGTCAACACTGATGACTTGTTCCATCATGGCCCTTTCATAAATATTCAATGTATTCAATTTAGCATGGGCCATTTTCATGAAAACAGGCACCCAAGTCTTTCTTATGATGTTATATATCATAATCTCTCATTTTTTATAAGGGAGATCTCTTTGTTATCAGAAGCGAAGCTTTGCCCAAATTTAAAGGCAATCCTGAGACTTTGAGCTTAGATTGTTAATCATATTTTGTTAAATGAATGAGAAAGTAAGCCACCTTTCAGATTTTGTGTTGGAATAAGCTTGTGTCATTTAGGAAATTGTTCTTATGTCTATTTCCTAAATACAATCTTGTCCATTTAATCAAACAAGTAGAACAAGTGGAAGTAAGTTAGAGGATGTCTTGAAGCTAACTGTGGGAGACTTTGTGCTGCTATAATTACCTTCATTCTATGTTTTGTGTAAAGGATACTAGAGAGACTTTGAGCTCTCTTTATCCTTCGTAATCCTTTACTCTGTTGTAGTTAAAGTGAAGACTTTGGACTATGCTTCAAACTACTATGTTCATTTGTCTTAATTAGTAGGAGAGACAATGAAAGACTTTGTTCTTTCATTGGTTTCTTGTGGTTTATGTTACTACCTAGGAAGAATCTTGTTGTTGGTTGAATATCACTTTTAAAAGAAGAGAAGTTCCTTTCAGTAATTACAGCAGAATTATCCTCTATTCTATGAACATTATCTCTAAAAATAGAGAGATGGATGGTATGATTTCACCCATGTGTCTATTTTTAGCTTATATATTAGTATATAATAAACTATAGGGAACCTCCCCTTGCTGAGCGGAGAGATTTGTTTCAATCTAGCTGTGGTCACCACATCTATTTTGCTATATAAATCTCCTTATGTTGTGGTTGATGTAACCATTTTACCATCAGTCAGCTGGTGACAAAATATTCAACCAACAATTTTTAGTGACTCTACTAGGGAAGAATGCATAGTTTGAAGCCTCAAGCTTCAAATTGAAGTAGTTTTAATTATTTTCCATATCCATTTTACACTCTGGTAGATCCACTGTACATTTGAAGCCAGAGAGCTCAAGGTGTTGTTGACCCTATATTTGAGTTGGTGCAGCTGAGTAATTTTGATCTTTCCCCTCCACAAACTCACTTTCAACAAACTAGGAGTTTTCCTCCTATAAACATCAAGTCCCCAATACCAAGCAAAGTTGCTCTTTTCTCTACTAGTAGAGTTTTGTCCATACATATCCCACAAATATTTATTATCCCTCCTTGCAACAACCATATCATGGCAATCCAAGGCCCTTGGGGTAATACTTTTGGTCCTCTAAATCTGACCCCACCTCTACATGAACTACCCTGCAGCTCAAGGAAAAATTTCCCCTAGTTCTATGGTGATGGGAAGGTTCATCCTGATGAACATATAACAGCCTTTTACATAGCATGTGGTGTGATAGGCATTAAATATGAAGACATTGCAGTCAGACTGTTTGTGGAAACATTGCAAGGCACTGCTATAGACTGGTTTTATCATCTCTAAGCACAAATAATGACTAACTAGATCACTCTCAAAGCCAAATTTGAGGCCAGGTTCAAACCTACAAAAGATGCACATGCCCTTGTTAGCTCAACTTACATTAATGAAGAAGGAATATCATGAACCCATGAGATATTTCATTAGTAAATTCGACAAGTTGAAGAACAAGATTCCCACAATTGCCCAACTGACACCTGATAATCTCAAATGATTCTTCATCAATTCTTAGCTTCTTGAAGTGAGTTTCCTATTGAGGTGAGCTAGCCACATAGACCTTGCTACAGCTCAAATTTTGTTGACTGAAGTTGAGGATGACCTTATCTTGGTAGGAAAGATAAGAAGAGATCCTAACGGAGGTAAATCTTCTTCATCTTCTAAATATTATTCTATAAGCACCACTGATCCTATGGTATAAAAGCTAGCAAATGAATTGCTAACTCTAAAATAACAAATGGCACAAGGGATGTCTGCTCCTCTTTATTATCAAGATATACCAAGGAGGACATTTTCCAACCAGTCGTATCAGGGCTATGCTTCTATAAATTAAGGGAAACCAAATTGCCTTCCTCCCCCACTAGGGAACCTTACCATTGAAGTAGAACCAACTAACTCATGAGTTGGTTATCATGAAGCTAAACATGATTTTTATTTCCAACTTGAGTTGAACCAAGAATAATTAGCTGGCGACTTCAACATTGGTTTCGTGAATTACTAAGATGAACCTAGAAGTAAAGGAGAAGTGTTTGATGGATCATACATTGTATTTACCAAGTCCTAGAACCAGTCAGCTCAATAAGCAGATAAAAGAAAAATGGGTGAAGAATCTCGACCAACAATTTCAATTTCCAAATGAGGAACTTCATTGCCTTTCCAATCAAAGGACCCAGTGATCACTAAAAAAGTACCTCAAAAATTCCTTCACCTTCTACTTCAAACTTGCAGACCAGTCTTACACCCAGTAAAAACTAGATTGATGGACTACCTTCCCCTATTTATAATTCATTTCAGTCATTTGATATAATTGACCATGTTAAGAAGACCAAAATTCAAATGTCTGAGTTTGAATTCTTGCAATCCAACCCTGAGTAGTTGGATAGGTTAGTTCAATGCATAAAAAATAAAACCATCCCTACAGGACAAGAAATTTTAAAAGTAAACCCTATTCCCCCAAAGAACACATCCACCTAAAATAATTTTGTGATTACTCCTCCAACTGCCCTTAGGAAAATAGAACCATTTTATGTTTCCCTACTAATAAACGGTCATCAGTGAAACAATTACATTATAGATTTTGGTGCATCTAACAATGTCATGCCCACCAAGGTGGTAGACTCTCTTGGTCTCACATTAGCTAAGACCTTTGTGAGATGTTTCTCCATGGAAAACAAATAAGTGCCTCTATTGGGACAAATCAAAGATACTTAATTTGTATTTACGGTCTTCCTAGATAAGAGAATCAAAATAACAGTCTTGGTAGTCGATGTCCCAGCCTCCTATGGCATTATTCTTGGGTGAAATTTTTGTAAGGATGTTGGTGGAGAATTATGCATGGACCTGTCTAATGTGAAGATCCCTGTTAAGGGCATCATGCAAGGGCTGCTTCTTGAGAATGAATTGAATTACATTGTCACTCAAACATCAGCCCCTGAAGCTCAAATTTTATTTGAGTCTTCAGGCATGGGTAATTACTTTTTGTCTACTGAAGATGTTCCTATTTTAGTAGATGAAAGCTGTATAAGTGAAAATCCAAAAAAAATAGATGAAACATCATTAAAATTGGTAGGGTGTAGTACACATGAAAAAGGATCTTCCCTTCCTGATGAGGAAAAATATGAAAGAAGATTAATTTTTGATTATGTCTAGATTCTAAAATTTGATGGCAATAATTCTTCTACTAGTTCTAGAGCTGGAGTACTTTTGATATCTCCTCAAGGAGCTATTTTCCCCTATGCATATAAGTTATAGTTTAGCAACACCAACACCACTGCTGAGTATGAATCGCTGCTACTTGAATTAAAGGCTGCTCAAGATAAAGGTGTTAAAATCCTTCATGCTAAAGGAGATGTTGAGCTGGTGGTTTATTAGGCGAGGAACCTGTATCAAACCCAGAATGAGAGATTGCAACATTATCACAATCTGGTGTGGGACGGCATTAAATTTTTTTATGCTTTCAGTATTTCTATCGTGCCTAGAGAATTCAACAGCTGTGCAGATTCATTGGCTATCTTTGCAACTCTTTTGGTTCCTCACCAAGACTTCAAAGAAAATAGGTACACTATCAAGTTGGTCTTTCAACCAAGTGTACTTGATAATGCTGACCATTGGTAGGTGTGCAATGGCAACAACCAAATTATTGTTTTTCTTGAATAGATGGATAGCTTTGAAAAGCTTTTGTTTGAAGGTAGTGAATCTCTACCATGGGAATTAGCTCCCAAAACAAATTCAAAAGATGATGAAGAGTTCCTTCAGCTCAAAGGGAATAAAATTACCAAAAGATTAGTTTGTCTTGAGAAACTTTTAGACAAGCATGATAAGTTTATCATAGAACAATGAATGGATTCAAAATCCTCCAAGGATTTTGATCAAATCAATTTGAGTACAAAAGATAATCCAAAAATGGTCAACATTGGGAATTGTTGTACCCCTAAAGAAAAACTCAAAATTATCACTCTGCTTCATCATTACACTGATGTTGTGGCATATTCATATGGTGATCTGAAATCTCTCAGACTTGAAGAAATCAAGCATGAAATTCCTCTCAAGATTGGGTCATTGCCTCAAAAGTAGAAGCAAAGGTAGTACAACCCTAGGATATTAGGCATGATTTTGTCTGAGATACAAAAAAGTTGAATGTAAGGATTATTTTCCCAATCCATCATTCCACCTAGATTTCAAACATAGTACCTATGAGAAAGAAGAATGGAAAAATTTCTCTGTGTGTTGATTTCAAAAATCTGAATAGTCATCTTTAAAAGACAACTATCCCCTGCCCATCATGGATCAGATACTGTAGATAGTGATTGGCACTGAGATGTTATCAATGCTAGATGGTTTTTTGGGATATAATCAAGTTGAAGTTAGTGAATCAGACTAACATAAGACTGCTTTCACAACACCTTGGGGCACCTTTGCATATCACAGAATGCCTTTTGGATTGATCAATGTTGGTGCCACCTTCCAAAGAGCGATGGATCTTGCTTTCAAAAATGAAATGGGTAAGTTCATTGTGGTATACCTTGATGACTTGAAAATATTTTCTAAACATCAACCTGATCATGTTCATCATCTAAAACAAGTGTTGGAGTGATGTAGGTAGAATGGTATTTCTCTTAATCCTAAGAAATAAATTTTTGGGGTTACAGAAGGTAAACTTCTTGGTCACACTGTGTCTTGAGAAGGCATAAAGATTGATCAAGAAAGGGTCAAATCTATTCAAGAGCTTTCTTTTCCAGCCAGTAAGACTTCAGTCCAATCTTTCTTTAGAAAGGTAAATTTTTTGTAAAGGTTCATTCTTTAATTCACAAAGAAGAGTCACCACATTGTCAATATGATGAAAGGCAAAGCCACTTTTAGCTGGACTGAAGAAGGCAAGTCGGCACCTCAAGACATCAAGGAATCTATTACCCATGCCCCAATTCTAGTTTGTCTTGATTATGCCAAAGACTTTGTGATGTATAGCTATGCTTATGAACATATGTTTTCAGCCATATTGGTTCAATAGAACAAAGAAGGTATGAAATCTCTCATATCTTTCATGAGTTGTCCTTTTAAAGCTCATGAGTTGAAGTATTCAAACATGGAAAAACATGTTTATGTTGTGGTACAGGTGGTAAATCACTTTCATTTTTACATCCTGAACTCACACACTGTTGCTCTGGTTCCTGATACAATAGTCAAGTCCATACTAACTCAGTAGGAGTTTAGAACCAAAAAGGGCAATTTGATTGCTAAAATCTAAGAGTTTGATCTTGTTATCAAACCAATGAAGCTTGTACAGGGAAGGGGTCTCTGTCAATTAATTATTGATAACATACCAGAAGAAGTAGAGTATGAAGAAATAAGAGTTGAAGACATACTAACAGTTCTCTTTGTCACCACTACAAATGAGTGGTATTTGATTATTGCTTATTTTTTACTTATAGTGAGTGTCCTGCTCACCTGTCTCATAAATAAAAGAGGACTATTAAGTTGAAATATTCTAATTTTGTCCTATGGGATAATGGTCTATATAAGAGGTACCTTAATGGGGTATTCCTTTGCTGTGTGGATAAAGCACAGTAGAACAAACTTTTGGATTCCTTCCATAATTTGGCTTATGGATGACATTTTAATGTCCTTGTGACTGCCCATAAGATTCTATGAGCTAGGTATTATTGGCCTACTCTATTTCAAGATTCATATGCTTGGGTGAGTAGATGCGAGCTATGTCAATAATTCATTGGAAAACCCAAGTTGGTTACATTACCTCTCGAGCCTATGGTGATAGAAGAGTCATTTAAATAATGGGGAATTAATTTCATTATCACTATAAATCCATCCTCAAGTGTTGGACATGATTATTTCCTCATAGCCACAAACTACTTTACCAAGTGGGTGGAAGCCATTCCAGTCAAGCATGTCACTTCAGAATTAGTATGTAATTTCCTCAAGGAAAACATCATTTCTAGGTTTGGGGTCCCAACCAAGATTGTAATAGATAATGCAGCTTGTTTCTTTTCTCATGAGATTACCTAGTTCTACTACTATTATGGGATTATTCTCTCCCACTCTTTTGACTATTATCCACAAGGAAATGATCAAGCAAAATCAAGCAACAAGAACTTGGTGACCATTATCAAGAAGCTGGTAGATGACAATTAGAGAACCTGGCATTAAACATTGCTTAATGCTTTATGGGCAAATAGAATTACACCCAAGAGGGCAATTGGTATGTCCCCATTCCAACTTTTGTATGGTCTAAATGCAGAGATACCAATCACCCTAGAATTACCAACATTAAAGTTAGCAAAGGTAGTGGAAGATTAAACTTTTGAAAGTTCCATCGATAAAAGGATCATGTGCTTGACTGAACTTAATGAGCAAAGAACTATGGTGGTGGACCAAATTATGGTGCACCAAAGTCTAGTAAAGAGACTCTTTGACCAGAAATCAAGGATCCATGACTTTCAAATTGGATATAAAGTCTTGTTGTGGGATAAGAAGAGAGAACCAAAAGGAATGCATAGAAAATTTGACTCCTTATGGAGAGGCCCATTTGCCATTCATCATTTAAATGGTGAAAATAGTTTTTTGTTAAAATATCAAGATGGAATGTCATTTGCTCTGATTCACAGTGGGCAACATCTGAAGCACTTCAATCCTTGAAGTATCAAATAAGTCCATATATATATATATATATATATATATATATATATATATATATATATATATATATATATATATATATATATATATATATATATATATATATGTATGTATGTATGTATATATATATATATATGTATATATGTATATATATATGTATATATATACATATGTATATATATACATATATATATATGTATATATGTATATATATATATATATGTATATATATATATATATATATGTATATATATATATATGTATATATATGTATATGTATATATATATATATATATATGTATATATATATATATATGTATATATATATATATATGTATATATATATATATACATATATATACATATATATACATATATATATATATATGTAGTCTTTCTTTGTTTTATGTTTTTTGTTTGTTTTTTTGTGCCATTTGGTTTTTGGTACCTTTATTTTTAGGTATCATAACTCCATAGCCCAATGGCATAAGTGAAGGCACTAAGATTCTGGTTTTTACTCCCTTCGACTGTTTCAAAATTTTAATCGATGAAAGTTTCCCAATTGGAGCCAGATGTTGTTCCTAAAATCCATCACTTGTTTTTGTGGACAACATACCAACCATTTTGGTCCTGTAGACCAAAACTCTCTCTTTTCTTTCTCAAAAATATTTTGAGTAGTTAATTTTTTCAAATATTCAAGCCTTTTCAGCTAAGGAAGTCGCAGGTTTAACAGGTAGACTTTCTTCAAAGGAAGTTCAAAACATTTAAGGCATTTCCTTAGTGTTTTGAGGATGGTTCAATGTAAAGATTTGATCAAAGATTTAATGGTGAGATTCAAACAATTAGAATGAACCACTTTGAACCATTGAACCCCACCTTCGCAAGGTTTAAAGGTTTAATGAGTTCAAAGGTTTAAAGACTTCGGTAGACTTAGAGAATAAAAGGCCTTGAAGAGTTAAGATTGAACATTGAACTGTTGAACCTTGAACTTCAAAAGGTTCAAAGGTTGAAAGGTTCAATGAGTTCAACAACCTCAAAATAATTAGAGAATAAAAGGCTTCAAAGAGTGAAGAGTGAAACATTGAACTGTTGAACCTTGAACCAAAAGAGTTCAAAGGTTCAAAGGTTCAACAAGTTCAAAGACTTCAACAAACTTAGAAAAGGGAAGGTTCAAAAGGTTCAAAGGGTTCAAAAGGTTCAAATGGTTGAAAGGGTTCAAAGGTTCAAAGTTTGAAAGGAAGCTTTAAGTGAATGAAAGAAGCAGAAGATTCTAGAAAGAAGTTTAAAAAAATGGTTCAACCAAAGAAGAATAAGAAAGTGAATGTGGCCCTTCACAAAACATTGAACCTTTGAACCATTGAACCTTCAAACCAAAATATTTCAAAGTTCAAGGTTTAAAGAGGTTCAAGGTGACCAATGATGTCCCCATGGATGTCAATAATATGGTAATGGAATAACTGTTGATTTTTAAAAGACCTGAGAATAAACTCAGTGACTAACCAAGGAAGGAGCCAAAGGAGCTAGCTAAAAGCGAGAAGATAGCCTTGAGAGCTTAGATCACCAAGGAAAGAAAAAACGTGACAAGGAAAGAGGGAACAACTATAGGAAATGCAAAAATATCTATAGAAGAGTTATTTTTAATAGGTGGAACAATCCACCAGGTGGACATCAGAGAACATAAAAATTCAAGGATGTGGCCTATTTTTCTACATTAAGTAAAGGTGAATAGACAGCCTTGTAAATGTCATAAAGAATACTAGATAACCCATGCTTAGGAGGAGACATTTGAGATAATTTATAATGCCAAAGTCAAGGCTAATGACCTATTCCAGCATGGCCCTTTCATAGATATTTAATTTATTCAATTTAGCATGGGCCATTTTCATGAAAACAAGCACCCAAGTCTTTCTTGTGATGTTATATATCATAATCTCTCATTTTGTATAAGGGAGATATCTCTGTTATCAACAGTGAAGCTCTGCCCAAATTGAAAGTCAATCCTGAGACTTTGAGCTTAGACTGTTAATCATATTTTGTTAAATGAATGAGAACGCAAGCGACCTTTCAAACTTTGTGTTGAAATAAGCTTGTGTCATCTAGGAAATTGTTCTTATGTTTGTTTCCTAAATACAATATTTTCCATTTAATCAAACAAGCAAAATAAGTGGAAGTAACCTAGAGGATTTCCTAAAGCTGACTATGGGAGACTTTGTGCTGCCATAATTGCCTTCAGCCTGTGTTTTGTGTAAAGGATACTAGAGAGACTTTGAGCTCTCTTTATCCTTCGTAATCCTTTACTCTATTGTAGTTGAAGTGAATACTTTGGACTAATATTTATCCTTTGTAATAAGTAGGAGAGATAATGAAAGACTTTGTGCTTTTGTTGGTTTCTTATGGTTTCTATTACTACCTAGGAAGAATCTTGTTGTTGGCTGAATATCACTTCTGAAAGAAGAGAAGTGCCTTTCAGTAATTACACTAGAAGTTTCCTCTATTCTGTGAACACCATCTCTAAAAAAAGAGAGATGGATGATATAATTTCACCCCTATGTCTATTTTCAGCTTATATATTAGTATATAATAAATTATAGGGATCCTCCCCTTACTAAGAGGAGAGATTTGTTTCAATCTAGTTGTGATCACCACATCTATTTTGTTGTATAAATCTCTTTATGTTGTGGTTGATGTAACCATTTTGCCATCAGTCATCTGGTGACAAAATATTCACCCAAAACTTATCACTTTGAATTTTTATGTGATTAGAATCATCACATTTATCTTAATTGTATTATATTGAATCAGGAGATGAGGGAAACTCATCACAATTAGAATTATCATGAGACTCACATTTTATAGCTGTAGCATGAGTATCTTGAGAATAATTGCAAAATATTGAATTATAACCAATTTGTAAATCTAAATAAATAATATTAATTTGTGTTTTTATAGCATATTCATTTGCATCCTTTGATATTTAAAGAGAGGGAAAAAAAACTATCATGATATTGCACAACATCATTGGTTACTTCTAAGGGAAGAAGGTTACCATAACTTTATATATAATTATCCAATATTAAAGGATAATTTGGCCTACTATATCTATCTAAATCATCTAAATTTTATATATAAAGAGCACATTCATTCATATCATTTAACATTTATATGTAGTGTTTATGTTTTTACAATTTTGTATTGATTAATGTGATGTAGTGCAGTAGTAAGCTTGAGAGGTAAACAAGGTATATTAATTATTGATTATTCACATTTGGTTCCTTGTAATATATTTATGCAAATAATATATTCATTATAAATATGCTTATTTTGTTCTGATTAATGAAAATAGGAATACCAGGGATGAATAGAGAAAATTGGTTTTTCAATTTTTGAAGTAGTATGCTCACTTTTCTCATCACTATATTCTTAACTATTATACCAATCATATTTATTTTTACTAGTGTAATCATAATCATAATATTATCCATAAAAATCATTTTCTTCATTGATATAAGAAACGTCCATAATTGTATAAGTGTGATCATTATTCCATTCATTATCATAAGCATAATGTGTAGCATTTTTAGAGAGGAGAAAATAAAAAAGCATGAACACCATTAGTAATCTCATATATAGAATCCATTTTATATTTTTTGACCCAAAATAAATATAATATGATAAACACCAAGATTACTGATAGCAAACTATCAATCATACCAAGGAAGAAATGATATCAATGGGTGTGACTAGGCAACATGTGATTACTTTTTTGGATTTTAGATATACATCTCTCATTCATAAATAAAGAGCACAACCCAAAAGTAACTATATATAGAGGATTCCACTATAATTTATCCATATTATCCTACCTCTAGGGTACGTTGAAAGAAACTTATCGGGGTTAACAACTTATTGTTGCACTACAAAATTAAAGGTCAAAGGCTTTCAATGGCTAAAAAATAAAACCTAGGCATTTCTAATGTATCATGCGGTATGTGGAAACTAAAATTTGTATACATTATTTTATAATGGCTTGAGTATTAAATAAATACCAATCACACCAAAAAATAGGAAAAACTAAAGACTACTTTGCCTAGAACAAAATATCCTAAGAGTTTTAAAACTACAGGAATATAGTTTCTAGAAAGCAAGAACTAAAAATCAATTGAAAGGAATGAAAAAGAAAATATTTTTTCAAAAGAAATAAAGAATTAAATTTTAAGCCTCGAGGTCAAAGATAATTTATCTTTAGTGTTTGGATATCATAAATTCAATTGAAACCCTAGAATAAAAATTGAAAAAGAAGTAATGTTCAAAAAATGCATGGATTCACTAATAAGTTTTACCCTATTTTATTTAATATTTAAATATGTTTTATAATAGGTATAAAACTTGATAAATAATCATAATGCTACATATATACTATTATTAAGACAATACTAATTTTAAACTTGCTAAATATGGAAATATGTTATTTTTGGGAAACACTAAGAAGAGATATACTTAGCTCAAACCTGAATTTATATTGACTATTTTGGATATTTAAAAATGGAAACTATCAAGATATGGAATGTTAATGTGCATGATCAATAGTAGAATCTTAAAATATTTCTAGATAGGTTCGCACTTCCCAAATAAAAGAAATATAACAATGAGAGATAAATAAAATTAAAACTATGATAGTTTTAAATCATGAATATAATCTGAGAATATTCTTTGACAATATTATGGTCTTTGAACAATAATACAAGTCATTAATATTCTTTAAATTTAAACTTATTTAAACTAACTATAATGGAAATCTACCTATTTCACAATTTGCACCTATGTTGGCTAAGATTGTTGATGCACTTCTAGATTTATAATGGCACATGAAGTTACTGATAATGAAAAACCCTAGTTTCCTACACACAAACCAAATTGAAATCAAATAGGAGGGGGTTATCAAACTAAAAGGATTGAGTTGGACTAACCTTGGTCAATCCCTACTGAATTACAAAGCATTACATTACATTTCCAATATTATGAAGAGGGATCAAAATCAAACATATTGCTCCCACTAATGTGTATGTGTGAAATGGTGAATAAAATTATATTTTTTTCCTTCTATTTTACCCTTGGAATAAACATTAAAGGTGCCTTTAAAAACTTTGAATATAGATTCAACAAATCCATATATAAAACATAAAATATTTTATAGCCTTTTGAGAGTGTGGAGTACCATAAAAAATTCTTTAAAATAGCTTTATATTTATATATGTTTTATATTTGAATTTTGGAATATTGTGGGCATGAAAATTTTGAAATAATAAGATTCAACTCACAAAAATAATATTAAAAGTGTGACCCAAAATAAACTATATAAATTACACTTAGACAAGTAAACTGCCCATAGATAGGCTTATAGGCCTGGACCTATCTAGAAACAATGAAGTCATCCAAAAATATAAAATAATGGAATTGTGGATCTCCATGATAAATTGGAAATATGGATAAAATTATGAACTAAAATAGAGAATACTCAAAAAAATATGCCAATAGATGCCTTATTCATAATCAATAGTATATATGTACAAAGTTTCAATAAATATCATTGAATATGGGCTTGTACCAACTTTTGGTTATCTACATGATGATATTACAATGAGATACTCTAATTTATATTTGGGAGTAGGGTGAATTGCCATAATCATCAGTTTATTTTGAAGGTTTAATATCTTGAAAACCTTGAGGCATGGGAGGTAGATTTTATGATATAAAGTGTATAAAATAAGATGATTAATGTTAGTGACTTCATAAGTTGTATAAATTATGTATATTCATTTAGTAACATATAATTATGGGATGATATATGTTATCTATACTATAGATAATATATGTATGGAAGTAATATAACTCTCTTAAATTCTTTGGTTATCTAAATTTATATCTAGATAATATAAATATATCCAAATTTGTATACTATAAAATAAGCAAAGTACATGTACACACACACACACACACACACACACACACACACACACACACACATGCATGCATGCAAGCATGTGTGTGTGTGCTCACGCGCGTACATGCATATGTATGTATGTATGTATATATATACATTATATGTGTGTATGTATGTTCATGTGTGTGTGTGTATGCATATGTATGCATGTATGTATGTATACATGCATGTATAGATAGAGATATATATTGGTGGTACACCATTATTTAATTATGATCATTATATGATGGTATTATCTAAGCACACCATCTTCTATTTTTTGTTTTATCTTACAATATTTACAAATATTATGTCCATAACTTGTGATTTCTAGATTTTGATGCCTTGCGATTCATTTAATAATATAAGGGTTCTAACTAAAGAGACATGATAATCCTAATATTAGGAGGTATCATGATAAAAATATTTCATATCAATAAATTCTCTTAAAACTTATTTTATGCGTGATTAAATTTTAGAACCTTTAGTCTCGTAAACTATCACTAAATGAGATATGTGAAAACTATATCCAACAAGCTAGTAAATTAAATATTAAACTTAATCCACTATTATGCTTTGAATGTGTTTTTATTATGTGGTATTTATCAAACCTATCAAGTATCATACATAAAATATTATTTGTATTCAAACCTAGAGGATTAAATTAAGTTTTTGTTATATTTATATAATAAACATATTTCTTACATGTATTAAATCTCGTTGAAAACATAAAGGGTGTGAATTATTATTCATCATATGATTTGAGATGTGGGTGTTGAGTTTTCATTTTGGCACTTATGTTGTTTTATACTTTGCTTCTAGTTTTTTTTATATTAATCCTTATTTAATACGTTAATATAATGTATCTCATAAATGGTATGGGACAATTATTAGTTACATTATTATCCATGCACTATTTTTGGAGTGGACCCTTGCACAAACTTGTTTTATAGAAAATCCTAAACTTTTGATCATGAAAAACCTAATTCATTTAGTTGGAATGATAGTGCATATTTATTATTTTAAATATTGATAAAAGTTTTAAAATAAAAAAAATGGACATAGTCAAACTTATAGGGTATTTTTAAACGTTTATAGGTGATAAGATCACATATATAATGTTGAGACTTTAATAAACTATTGGATCATGTTTTGGGATGATGAGTATTTATTAAACATGATTATTGATTTCAGATGATTTAAAATTATGATTTAAATACTCGTTAGGATGAGAACAATATTGGATTTTTAACCTTCATGAACTTTAGGTTTGATAATTAGGGTTTGAATTTAGGTAGGAGTTTTTTTTTTGCTTGGTTGATAAATGATCAATATGCCTATAACAAAATGTGATATTGACTTTAAGTGGAAATAATAACATGGTACTTAGATAAAAAATGTGAGTTTTGATCTTATTGATCAATAATGATATAACTTTGGGAGTTAATCATTTATTTAATTTTGAATAAGCATTGGAGAATAACCTTTTTACAATTTGAAATGTATGGGTAATTGATCATATGTTTGAATAATGATCTCATCTTAGGAAGTAAAACATTAGATAATGTGCATTAAAATTAAATGAAAACTTTAATATGCTAGAATAATTTTTATCAGTCCAACACTTTTGGTTACCAAAACACATATGAGAGATAGACACCTTGTGATAAAACATAGTTTTGGTCTTCAAATTATATTATTGGGTTATGCTTTGGTTTAATGATATACTTTATTCATAGTAAATGTATACATTTATTTTGGAATTAGATTAGGACATAATTAATATGTTTAACATAATAACATCTTCTGATTGATGAGTTAGGATCCTATGATAAGATTGACTAACTTGAGAATTGGGTAATGAAACTCTTTACATAATAGTTAGAGTTTTGCACATATTGATTATTTTCAGCTACTAGACATGCCATTACACTATAATTGGAATGAATTTATGGGTTGCCTATTATTTATCAAACTTAAATGACCAGATTCATATGTTTTAATATACATTAGGAATTTTATATCATTCTATACTTCATTTCTTCATAGAGATGCATGCATGTTTTATCCACATGGATTCCCTCTTGCTATATCGATTCTCTACATCTACTACCTTCATGGGATGGTAGTGGCACTCATAGTAGATGAGAGGTGTGAAAGGGATTAAAAAGGATCTCTAGTTGGAATAAAATCCCTGTAATGATGTTCTCCTATTTTCTTCCTATATGTTCTTTCACCAACAATGATGATCTTAAAAGTTGTTGTGGATTTATTTATGAAGACTT
>JARHVA010005217.1:122500-582500 GCA_037957365.1 Torreya grandis | reverse complement strand
AAATGAAAGGATAGAATTGAAAAACACATACCTTTACTTATCTTAGTGCTGTAGATAAAGAAGGAGATGCAAGAAATGTGAAGGTGTCTAATGTGAGGAACATTAAGTGAACCTGTAGAGATTAACTATAAGAGCAAAAATTTGAAATTTTTACAATATGGACATATAATAATTGGAAATTGTTTATATAATTTCAAGATTATAGAGCATTTTATGGTTTGTAGAAAGAGTGAGTAGAGACAAAGATATGAGGAAATAAGAAATATGATGGTAAATATTTTTGAATACTAAATATAGATAGGGTGAAAAATAATTCATTTGGTTTTTTTACTATTATGAGAAAATAGAGCTTTAATAGACCTAGTGAGAGTCCAAAAAATGAGAATGGTGAGGATATGACAATTGAGATGGGTAGGATGCATAGTGGCCACAGTGAGTGTAGCACAGGTAAGCAACTAAAAATTTCAATTTTTTGCGTATTTTTATTTGAAAATTGAGTGATTATAAAAAATTGATTGTCAAGCAAAATCTAGGCACCAAAATGAAATATAATAAATTTTTAAGGATGCTAGGGATCAAATGGGGTATTAGGTAGGAAGGAATCAGACTAATAAATACCTAAGGCACTTGTGGCAATAGATCAAAAAGTCATCATAGGTGATGAATAAAGTTGACCAAGTTAACTTAGTTTGTAAAAGATAAGAAAACCAATGGGATGACTTAATTAAACTTATCTAACTTAGTTGGTTAAGGAACGGGGACAACTTGGTAGTAGTGGGTTGACTTAGTTGTTTTTGAAGTGGATAACTTAGTACTAAAAGGTATGAATGGGACTAAATTGTCTAAAGGGTGGTTGACTTAGTGATACAAAGGCTGATTTAGAATAAATTTGATAGATTTGATCTAGTATCCCATAAGAACTAGCAAGATGGGAGACATGCTTAGATAGGATCTACCTAGGGCTAAAGGTGAGCTTTTTCAATATCTATATTGCAAATATTCTAGATATGTCGAAGGCTATGATTGGACTTGTGATAACATGAGTGTTGTGTCACAAGTTAGATGGTAAGGTACCACTATATGTAATAGCCTTGTGATAGTCCATTTTGGATCAATGAGCCTCTGTGATTTTGCGTCTATCATTTGGGACCATCACATGAATAATATGTATATAATATTTTCTATAGGGTATAAGACCATTCGACTAGTGGTGTTGTTGATTGCATGGATATATAAGAGGTTCATAATATATCAACCATTTAGGTTACCCTATGTGGTCAATGATAGGTTACCTTGGATTACTAGATAGAGACAAGACTAGGTAGCATGGACTATGTGCCATGTGGCAATACTATATATAGTCACACTAGGAGAGATCATGTGGCATCCCTACACACATATTATTACTAGTTGGCCTATTTGGGTGACCATGACACTAGGGATAACTTGGGTGTAGATCATGGGCCACTATACCTGGTGGGTATAGCTACAATTAGTGACACACTTGCTAGGGTAGTTTGTAATCTTGCACCTAGTGTATCCTCTAATATTTTATACTTTTTTGGCACAACATGTTAGAGATATAGGGGGTAAAGGAGTAGTAGGAGTGTTAATAAAGAGACTGGTGATCAGGTCATAGTGTGCAAGACCATGGACTAGTCAAGCATGATAGCTGATAGCTAGAGGAGGAGATGGCATGGATGTGGATGTAGAGGTATAATAAGTACCATATAAATAATAAAATTAGGAGGAGTAGAGACCACCTCAAACACACCACCAATGTAAATTCCATCAGTAGGATTAAGCACAAGTGAGGGTGGTCATGTAGGATGATCTGATAGTCAGCTTAGGGTAGAGTTGGTTGATAGAGGTACCTCTGAGGAGAATCCCATGGTGTGCACAAGTAGTGACTCTATGCTTTACTTTTATATGTAGTGACACATGGATGAGGTGATTGGGGGATAGTTAGGTGGGGATATGATGGTTGGTGACACTAAAATAGGTAATAAATGTTGTAATTTTTAGTCTTTGAGATAGAATACTAGTTGTATATGATTATAGGTAGATAAATATATTTTAAGATGTATATGTGATTTGATATCTATCTATTTTTGGTTTTTCATATCATATGATAGAGGAGGTCAGATGGGGATCCCTAGTCATAGATGTGCACCATGACATTTTGGATGGGGTGCTAACACCATATAACCCCACAACACTAAATGATCCTATCCTACCATTTACTCCAACTCAGATGGGATATTTTACAATGGTGGGGGAGGCCATAAGGTATCTAAAGACATGTAGGGATGGATTTTAGCTATTGATAGGGGTGGGAGTAGGAGAGGCATAGGTTTGGCAAGATCTTGATCAGGAAAGAGCCACACATATGGCTACCACGTTTTAGTTAGGATAAGTATAGGCCTAAGTGGCCAACCTATAGGGATTAGTATTAGGTTTGAGATCTCAGACAACCTCGTTATAGTGTACTATATAGAGATGATAATATAAGGCATATATGGGTAGTGTGGCTAGGCCATGAGATAGGCATGATGGAGCCTAACTGTAGAATTAGAGCTATGCACTTTTTTGTATGTTGTACCATTGTATAAAACACATGATATATAGATATATATTGTTTTGATAGTTGGATTTTAGTCTCATGAGCTATATATTGGTTTTGGTTATTGATGCATAGATATATTTTATTCTAGAATATGTATTTTTATTTTATTATGTATGTTATGCTAAATATATGTGGAGTGTTTTATTTTCTAGCATTATATAGTACACATGCATGGTTAAAAAGAAATAGGTGAAAAGGACTTGAAAAAGTATAATTAATCAAAAATAAATGCACTACACACTATATCATGATGGTAAATGTTTAATAACAAAATATGACTAAGTATAATAAACTAAAAAGTGGTAAATAAAAGGACAAAATGTTTTTAAACCATGAAAAATATTGGAACCAAATTAAAACAATTAAAATCACACTAAATCACATTTTGAAGTATGAAAATAATGTAATAAAATGGAAAGCATGTGAAAGACAAATGGTAGAAAGACAAAACAATCAAGTCAATCAATCATACTAAATCACATTGGGAAGTATAAAATAGAAACAAAATTGGCAAAATGGACTTAAATTGATCACACTAATTCAAGTTGGGAAGTATGAAAAATTTAAGAAAATGGTTGTATTCTTATATGCAATTGGAAAATAAGAATATAAAACTAAAATATCAATGAATTATGTAAAAAACATACTAAATCAATATGAGAATCATGTCAATGGTGTGTAACTCATAATAAATCATGACTTGTCTCAAATTTGACACATGTAATTTCATTGTGACTTGGGTATTGGAAATTATTGTGAGGAAGGCCAAGTCCTATCCATGGTCTTACACTACAACTCACAAATGAAAGAGCAATGAGGTACAAACAACATGAATAGTTGGTTAAAAGGGGATGTTTGGAATGATAATGTGAAAATTTAGTAATTTGTGAGGAAGGCATGGTCTTATCCAAGGTCTTACATTACAATTCACAAATGGGATCCCTGGGGGGAGTGATCAGTGAATAAAATAATATTTCTCAAGGGTAAATATTATTATTTTAAGGAATGAAATAGGGAATGTAATAAGTATAACATAGGCATCTTATGAGAAGACCTTAGGAAACATGAGGCAAACTAAGGACATAAAAAGACATTAAGTGATTAGTGACCATCAATATACAGAGGATACATGTTCACTATAGGCATAAAGTTGTATAAGAATATAAGTGAGGTACTAATATCAACTCATGTTGGTTGGTTTGAACAAGAAAAAAAATGGATGTACCTTCCCATAACATGTTCCCCATTCCATAGGACCTCTTATAAATCCATCAGTCTACTGTGAAGATTGGTTACTTGCATGAGAAAGTAGGTAGCAATAAAAGATTTTTTTATTATCCTTTTCCAATCTACTAGCCTACCACACCCCAATGGATTGTGACTCTATTATGAGTCCAAATATGGAGTTTAAGATTTGATTAGAAAAAGGATATGTGCTTAAAATCATGTCTTTTAGTGTGATTTGACTTTTCAAAAATTTGAATGTTGATTTTTAGATCATTGTCTTTTGTTAAATGATTTGGATTTTAAAGTGTTATTTATTTTAAGATTCATCCTCCATACATATTTGGAATGATCAATCATGAGAGATAAAGTGTTACACAAGAATGAGGTTGTAGACACCAAAATAGTGTCAACCCCCTTGGTCCCTTTCTAACTTTCACATGCCTAACCTATACTTTATTAATTTAAAATTCTTATTTTAAATTAATCATCTCCTTTAGACACCTCACCTTGGATTTCTTGCCCTTAGACCATTTATCACCCTATGACTAATCATAATTACCTAAGACCTATTTCAACTCTCCCACTAACTCTCACACCCATTAAATCCATCTTTGGACCATTCAACAACAACAACAGAACTTGGCAGATGGAAGAATGGGCAAAAGGATAAAAACAGCCTTTTTGCCCATTCTCTAGCCACTGACGTCAGTCAACCATCGACTGACACCAGTAATATCACCAATGTCGGTTCCTTAAAACTAAATTCTAACATCAGCTAGTGACTCGAATGCTAATTCTCTTGCTCCCAAGATCTAAATTCTCTTACTCCTCGACTCCTTGCATATCAAAGGTAGGATTTAGAGGCATCAACATTATATCATCACTCTCCAGGCTAAGAAACTCTATAGAATTCACTCCACACCAGATTGAAATGTTGCATGAGGTCTCCTACATCAGTCATAATGGAATAAGTCTTCTACACTTCTGGTTCTCCACCAAGAGCAAAGTATTATTCTGGTTTATATTTTAGTATTTTTAGAATGTATTGGTGATTATTCCATTGAATATTCTTGAGTACTATTGATAGACAACTTGAATTTCTTCCCAGAGCCTTCCTCTCATTCTTATTCTCTTTCCACCCCTGTCATCTACCTTAGCCATTTTCTAGACCATATTCACTGCGCTGCAACCCTACACAAACCATTAAACTCACAGACTCCTTCCAAACTCCTTTGTCAACCACAAACTTTCCCTAAAACCCATCCAAGGCCCATTTCCCCTATCGACAGTGGCATCAAGGCCCATTTCCCCTACCGATGTCGGTAGCATAACCAACGTCGACAACATTGACCAACCGATGATGGCAGACTAACCAGCATCAGTGACTATGGGAAACTTACAACAAAATATAGGTACGCATTGTCTACTTTCTATTTCTTAGTCTTTCATTATTTCTCTTTATTTGACATTCTTTTTATCAACTAGTGGACTGTCATCCCTCCAGGAAGTCTTTGCACTTCTGGGACCGAGCTTTGCTTGGCAATCCACCTTATCTTTATCTAACATTTTTCTGTGTTTTAGTCTCTTTCTTCTATAGGTGTCTTCCTCCACAGCCAAAGAGGAGCTCCTACAACATCTGGATATGGTGCACAGCTTCATCCGGCTATCATCTAACCCCTGACCATTTAACTTTAGTTTCTTCTTTCCTCTGAATGTAAAAAAGCAAAAATGAGTAGAAACATTCTGGCACGCCCGGTGGGACCCTGGAGTTTTCCTTGGGTTCATTTCTTCTAAAAGGCAAACTCTTCATATAGGTGCATTAGGAAAATACTCTCTTTTTGCATCCTTCTTCTATCTCTTTATTTCGAAAAGAAACCATAAGTACAAGTTAAAAATAACATATTTCTTTTTCTTCTTGTCACTTTTTCTTGCTTCTTAGAGTAGTAAAGTTCATACTCTTAACCTTTTCCCCACTTGTTTGCATCTGAACAAAACATTTCAATTTGGGTTAAAAATATATTACATCTCATTCCTACTTGAATGCATTTTTAGCTCATCTAGTAATTAAAAGCGCATTATGAATAAATCATAGTGCACATATGTTACACATCTAGACCACAAGCACATCAAACTAAACATCTAAACATACTTGAGACAAGGTCCGACTAGGATTTCATCACCTAGCGGATACCTTACCCTTCCTGGTAATCCTACTTGGACTTCACTACTAAGGGGAGAACCCACTCTGTTCTCTGGCAGAGTATAAACTCTAGGAGAAGTATATATTGGCTAAGTGACCCAGCTTGACTCTGGGCTCATGAAGTGAGGGGAGTAAGCCCCTAGCACCAAGCCACATACGGAACCTAACATAGACTGCCTCTTTTAGGACCCATTCTAAAATCCCAACTTCCCAAACATATTCTTCTAAGGCATAAGCCACCACAACTCTAAAATTTATTCTTAATAATTAACATTTAGTGGTTGCTTGCCATCATCTATTTTTCTATCTGTATCTGATTTTTTGAGCTAGTGAGGTCGCATTCTGAGATCTAAAAACAACTCAGATTTTCTTCTTTCTTCCAAAAACTTTCAGTTTTCTGAGTTTTTGGAAATACACAGTAACCGACATCAGTTTTTCTACTGACATCGACAATTGATCTTCACTGACATCAGTTATTTGACTGACATCAGCAACTTGATTCATCGATATCAGTTTTTCTTTTAACGTCGGTCACTGTCAATTTTTTTCTCAAACATCAAGCTAAAAACCTGACCTTTTTGTTGTTAAAAACAAATTTTGGTTTTCTGAGGCTAAAACATACAGTTTTTAAAACCTAAATCTATTTTTCCTTGGATGGTTTTCACATGTAATCAAACCAAAACTCTTGTTGACCACACAAGGCAACAACCACTCCCACCTTCGCCTTCTATATCAAGTCTCCAAATGGAGTATAATTCAGAAACTAAATGTACTCCTATCCAACCAACCCTAACTCAACCCCCTATTATTCCCAAATGGGACCAAGACTTTAAAAGGTTCCTTGACCTCAATGTTAAGGCTCTTCAACACTATCTCATGAGAAGTCAAATGTGAGATCCTTCAGGCAACCCAGTTTATGGGATGCCAACTTCCTTAGTTGAAACAACAATCATATCAATAGTGTCTGTAACCCAACCCATGGTCACCCAAGCCATTGCCTCAACTAACAACCTGACCATGACGCATCTTCAAAGTGTGGCCTTTCCTTTTATTTATGGACCTACCTCCATTGGGGTTTTTGTAACCCCTCAACCACAAACCATTCAACAAAGTTCTACACCATTCCAAAACTTAATTGTCTCCATCCCACCTACTCTTGCACCCATAAATACAAGAGTGACTACTTATCCTTTGGCTAGTGTTACCACCATCCAACCACCTTTGGCGACATCAAGCCAAGTTGTGCCTTATAGCTTTATGACACAACCAACCTTGACTTCAACATCAGTCCCTATGACTAGTTACCAATATGTTGTGCCTATACAAGCACAACCAACTATGTCATATGCTCCACCTAACACCTTCCAAATGCCTTACAACTTAGGGGGTGCCCCACCTACAAATCCATCAACCGATCTAATCAATATGTTAATGGATAAGGTGTCTAATCTTGAGACATCCATTTCAGGTTCAATAAATGTTCTCTCATATGAACAAATCTATAATGAACCTATTCATCCTTCAGTCCCAATCTGACCATATCCTAGTCAGTGGAAACTTCCCAAGTTCACTCGCTTTCAGAGTAAAGAGGACCCATAGCAACATCTACGAGCGTTTAAACATGCTTGTTACCTTATAGCACATGATGATGCGTTATTACTATGCACATTTCCCATGTCACTTTCTGGTGCTGCCCTCAATTGGTATAGTTCTATTACCAGTCACTCTCTATTTACCTTCACGCAACTAGCTCAATTATTTCTTGACTACTTTTCAATTAACATAACTAAAAAGGTCTCCATCATGGACCTATATTTTATCAGACAATTCGACGATGAATCAATAGCTGATTTTATTGCCCGTTGGAGAGGTTTAATCAACTAACTCTGCTTTTCTTTACCTCAACCTGAGCTCATTAAGTTCTTTTCACAAGCATGTGCCAAACACATCTCATCTACTTTGTGGGTCCAAACATTCTGCACATTTGACGAAGCTTTCACCATGGCTAGGAAGCTTGAACTCCATGCTGTTGAAGAAAATAAAGTCAAACTACGTAGTAAAAATACTAATGCAAAATCAAATGACCCTTCATCCAAATCTTCTTCTTCCAATCCCAATTCCAAGGGATCATCAAATGTTTTGGTACTTAGATCATCATCATCGACCACAACTAACCAATCTGAACCTTCCACATCTCAAAGCATTACATGACAATTCCAACAACAATACATACAGTGTCAATATACTCCAATAGGAGAATCATACGCATCCGTGTTGGAGAAAATAGTCAAACAAGGAGTCCGCAACCTCCCCTAAATTTGACCACCACCTCAATTTGATCCCTCACGTGCCATCCCTACATGGTATAGGGAGAATGACTTCTGTAATTACCACCGTGTCAAAGGCCATGACACAGACAATTGTAAAATCTTCAAGAACATTGTCCAAGACATGATAGACAAAAGGTGATCTTGTCTTGGATAACCCAAATGCGCGAGCTAACCAAAACATAGACATCTTTACACAACCTTTCCCTAACCATCCCCCTGCCAAAACAATGTTCAGACCACAGCTGAAGACCCCCAAGAGTGTAATATACACACGGTCAATATGGTTTCGCCTTTTGTCCCTAACCAACCTCTTCCACAAATTGAAGAGGTTAGTCAACCTATCCCTCCACCACAGGAAGAAGAGCCTTCTTCTCTTAATAGTCCTCCATCTACCCCTCTTATATTGGAGGATGCTTTAACTATACCAATGCCACTAGCCCCACCTTCATCCTTCCTACTACCAATGGAGGACCATACCTTTCCTACTCTTCAAAAACAAGTAGAAGGCACGATCATCCCTATGCTCTTTCCTCTCGAAGAACCCCATTCTCTAATTCCTTCTCCACTGAGAGAATAACTTGTCTCTTCACCTACTTCAATCGAAGATGATCTAGTAATGGCTCTCTCTCGCCTTTGGCCTGAGATTTCTGCATCTAGCACATTTCCACTCTCACAACCACCCAAATCTTCTAAAAAATCCAATTATAAAGCCTCATCTAACATCTTCCAAACCATTCTCTCGATTGGCTAAGAACTTAGGATTTCTCCATTTAAGTAACTTAGAGCATGAGGCATTGTGGGAGTGACTTAAAGCTCCTTATCTTACACATCCCACTTCATCTCGTACTAATGACCCTCCTTCAAAAAAATCTCCTAAAGTCTCCAATGAGGACTAGGCTTCTACTTCCAAATCTTCAAAATCTCAACCATCCGCATCTAAACCTAAACCCTCACAAACATCCACCATACCAAAACCGGTTAAATCCCTCGGTGTTTGTCCCATATCTAACCTCACTCACCCACAAGTGAAGGTCAACTTAAACCTTTCCCCCCATATTAGTGGTCCTCACGCCTTATTGAAAAATGCCACTAAACCACGTCGTAGAACTCCTCCTCCACCATCACCATTGCCCTCTATTTTAGGCCCTCATCCTTCTACCTTAATTGGAGTGCTCCCTACTCCAACACCTAACAAAAAAAAGTTGCCTCCATTGCTCCCTTTACCCACCAAAAACATACCTCCTCTAAAAAATTTGGCACCCCTCATGAAGAAAGTGTCATCTACATGAGTGGCCACACCACCAACCCAAAAGGTGGTACAAAAATCTCCCTCAATAACTCCAAAACAAAAGTCATCAATACCTAGTATATTAACAAGCACAGACCCATTAGTGGGTTCATATGCTTTGATACTACAATGACTTTTGCAAACTTTTAGCATCACTCTCCCACCTATTAAACCATTTCAACCTCTCAGACCAAAACCATCTTGGTTCGATGACACTAAAATCTGCCTATATCATCGCTCACCTGGGCATGACACTAAAAATTGTTGTGCCCTTAAAGTTGTCATTCACCAATACATAGAAAAAGATACCCTTCTTGTTGAAGATTATTTTGACAAACCTTTGACACCTTCCCATCCTCCCAAACCTCCTCACCTTCACACTCATTAATTCTTGGATCAAAACCATCTTGGTTCTATGACACTAAAATTTGTGCATATCATCGCACACCTGGACATGACACTGAGCATTGCTGCACTCTTAAAGTTTTCATTCATCAACACTTCAAAAAAGATACCCCTTTCATCAAGGATCCTCTTGACCACCCTTTCAACAAACCACTAACACCACCCCATACCTCTCAAACATCCTCACCTAAATCGGGAGCCCATCATCAAACTGTGGTTCCTTTATCACCTTCAACCCCTTTGTTTGAAATCAACACCATCAATGTGGCCACTAGATCATAAACCATGAAAGATAAAGGGAAAGGGAAGGTTTCTATCCCTTGGACATAACATTTCATTAAGCCTCCTCAACCACCAAAACTCAAGATTTCAATCTTGGGCACATCCCAATCAACATCTTCCAAACCAATTCATAACTCCATGGTGAAATGACTTCACCAAACCCCTATGAAGATGTCTTTATATGACCTCATTCAAAGCTCTCCACAACATCACCAAACCTTGATTAAAGCTTTACAGACAGTGGAGGTCCAATCTAAAGACCCCTAAATATTGGCTGCTTTGATCCAATCATTATCCACCATTGCCTCCGTCACCGTCAAAAATTATGAGATTCCAACCTCTAACCTAGAAGATCAGGATCTCACCCTCTATAACTAATCATACCAGACAAAAGCTCTGTAGGATGCATCCTTGCATTGCACTCTTTGTTAAATAGAAGCTTCATCGTCTTCTCTCCATCTCATTTATTCAACTCATTTATTATCCGTAATGGGTGTCAAACGTTGTCCCTATCACAAAAATAACTAGAGGAATTTGACTCTATACTGACTATCATGACCTCAACCAAGCATTGACCAAACATCAACCAACCAAGCATCGACCAAATATCAACCAACCAAGCATCGACCAAATATCAACCAACCAAGCATCAACCAAATATCAATCAACCAAGCATCGACCAAATATCAACCAACCAAGCATTGACCAAACATCAACCAACCAAGCATTGACCAAATATCAACCAACCAAGCATCGACCAAATATCAACCAACCAAGCATCGACCAAATATCAACCACCCAAGCATCGATCGAACATCAACCAACCAAGCATCGACCAAATATCAACCAACCAAGCATCGACCAAATATCAACCACCCAAGCATCGATCGAACATCAACCAACCAAGCATCAACCAAATATCAACCAACCAAGCATCAACCAAACATTAACCAACCAAGCATCGACCAAACATCAACCAACCAAGCATTGACCAAACATCAACCAACCAAGCATCAACCAAACATCAACCAACCAAGCATCGACCAAATATCAACCAACCAAGCATCGACCAAACATCAACCAACCAAGCATTGACCAAACATCAACCAACCAAGCATCGACCAAATATCAACCAACCAAGCATCGACCAAACATCAACCAACCAAGCATCGATCAAAATGTGACCAATATGGAAAGAAATAAATGAGGCAAGTTTTCTCCTAATTGGCTCAGACCTTATATCATAACGCATAAGTATGGATCAGGAGCTTATTGTCTGTCTTCTCTCGAAGGCCAGGCAAAACCTAAGCCCCTTAATGCCTTACATCTACGACCATTCTACTATTAATCAAGTAATCACTCACTTGACATTTAACTTGAGCTCATCCCTTAAGCAATCCCTATCATCCTCATTCCTATTCCCTTCTTTTCCTACAAACATTAGTTAATCCTTTTTGCATTAATGCTTTGTCCTACTAAAAAGGGAAACCCTTAAACCTCTATAGGCTAGTCCATGACTAAAACTTCAGTCAACAAAACAACATAAAATTGGGATGCCTAACCAAAGGTCATAAAATGTAAACTTCTCCCTTGAAGGACAACTACATAATTGCTGTAATTAATAGACTACTCCCTTGAAGGACAACTATTCAAAGACATCAAAACGTAAAAAAGTAGAATATAGACCACTCCCTCGAAGGATGGCTATGCCTAAAATTTTACTACAAATAACACCCTCTCAGAAGCTTCGCACATCAATCAACTTCACATATGACCACAAAACAAAACAACATCCCCATGTAGACTTCCTGCATTAATCAGTCTACCACAGAAAAAAATTGACTGACAAACTATTAAGTCATGGACTTGCCTATAGTCATTCTCAGGGTCACCTATAAAAGGAGCAAAGTTATCCTTGTTAAAAAGGGTTACGCTATCCTCACACCTCACATAATCAAACTTATTACCCTGACATACCCAAGGGATTTCGAGCTCACTTAGCATCAAGTGATTTGAATACTTCTCTAACACAAACAATGGGCAATGACATAATGCATGAATGGGGCTTTTGTTTGCAACAACCCTATCTATGCTACCATTATGGTCCTTGCCAATGAAAGAGCAACACGCCTTTCACTTATTATGCATCTTCGTCATAAAACCAAACCCAATCAAACTTGACCAAACCAAACCAAAACATTTTTAGACCACTAACATATCATACCCCATTCACACTAGTTTCTATGGAAACCAATACACATGAAAACTGCCAACCAAACACAATTAATGTCAAGCATACACCATCACCAATATGGAACTTGTTGAAGCATAAATATACTCATTTCATTTTTATCATACACCATCACTACTATGGACAATTGCTAGAGATGAAAAACTACCCAACCAATGTTATAGAATACACCATCACACAATATGGAAAAGGCTATAACATCATCACTCATTTCATTTTTAGCGTACACCATCACTAATATGGAAAATTGCTAGGGATGAAAACCCCACATCACTTATGTTATAGAATACACCATCACATAATATGGAAAAGGCTGTAACATCATCATACACTCATCATTTCAAGCATGTACCATCAGACATATGGGCAGTGTTCAACCATTAACATGACCAAACCAACTATTGACCTCTTTGACTCCTCCTCCCTTCTTGGGAGAACTACATTGGCTTGAGGTCCTTCAAATAGGGGCTATGTAAGTAGCACTCAGTTGACATGGGGTCTTCTGAGGTTTGCTCGGCCATTCCTTCATCCGTCCATCTAGTGGACCAACTATCTATACCAACCCAAAATCATGACCAAACAATCAGCCCTGACACTAAATGAGTTACCTAAACTTCTCATGGGGCACATTGGAGATCACATACATCTCCCTGACCACAACACATGCCACTTGAGATCATACCATGACTCAGCCTGACTTGACCAATGACCTTGGATATTGTGACTATCTCCTCAGACCATGACCACTTTCGAGACAACTTTGCCTTCGTTGTTTTGATTGCATATATGCTACGTCACGAATAGTTAGCAAATTTTACACAACCCACATTATGACCCTCATACGTGTTTTTAGATCGTGCTCCAGTTGATCCTCAATATTTGTGACATTTTCATGTTTTCCAAGAGCACTTCCTAAGCTCAGGATACTTGGAACACGACGACCATTAGAGCTACAGCTTTGATCGTTTAACCCAATCAGCTACAACTAAATGTTGGGGCCCAGTTATTTTAATTTTAGCACTCCTCAAACTTTGACTGCAACAATTTAACCTATCTATCATGTGAATTGGTATACGTGCAATCCCAACTATTATAGCGTTCACACTCCAACTTCACCATACCCATCCACTGCCTATCAAATCAGCACCCAATATTAGGTTACCTTCCCTCGACTCTTACTTTGAGGGGGAATACCTCATCCCTTACTCGGAGCAACCTACACTTCATCCCATTCCTAGGGCAACTTAGTCCTATTTTTGTCTTATAGTTCGTCAGAACAACCAACAAGACAAAAATGACTTCATCCCATACCTGGGGCAACTTACTCTTATTTTTGTCTTGCCGTTCATCAAGAACAACCAACAAGACAAAAAAGGGCAAATGTAGACACCAAAATAGTGTCAACCCCCCTTAGTCCCTTTCTAACTTTCACATGCCTAACCTATACTTTATTAATTTAAAATTATTATTTTAAATTAATCATCCCCTTTAGACACCTCACCTTGGATTCCTCTCCCTTAAACTATTTATCACCCTATGACTAATCATAATTACCTAAGACCTATTTCAACTCTCCCACTAACTCTCACACCCATTAAATCCATCTTTGGACCATTCAACAACAACAACAAAACTTGGTAGATGGAAGAATGGGCAAAAGACTAAAAATAGCCTTTTTACCCATTCTCTAACCGTCGATGTCGGTCAACCGTCGGCTGATGCTGGCGGTATCACCAACGTCTCGTTGCTTAAAACTAAATTCTAACCTCGACTGGCGACCCGAATGTGAATTCTCTTACTCTCGAGATTTGAATTCTCTTGCTCCTCGACTCCTTACATATCAAAGATAGGCTTTAGAGGTATCAACATTCTATCATCACTCTCTAGACTAAGAAACTCTACAGAATTCACTCAACACCAGATTGAAACATGTCATGAGGTCTCCTACATCAGCCATAACGAGAACAAGTCTTCTACACTTTTGGTTCTCCACCAAGAGCTAAGTATTATTCTGGTTTATATTTTAGTATTTTTAGAATGTATTAGTGATTATTCCATTGAATATTCTTGAGTACTGTTGATATACAACCCGACTTTCTTCCTGGAGCCTTCCTCTCATTCTTATTCTCTTTCTACCCTTGTCCTCTACCTTAGCCCTTTTCTAGACCATATTCACTGCCCTGCAACCCTGCACAAACCATTAAACTCACAGACTCCTTCCAGACTCCTCTTTTAACCACAAACTTTCCCTAAAACCTATCCAAGGCCCATTGCCCCTACCGACATCAACATCAAGGTGCATTTCCCCTACTGATGTCAGCAACATAACCGACATCAGCAACATTGACCAATTGATGACGGTAGACTAACTGGCGTCAGTGACTATGGGAGAGTTAAAGCAGAATATAGGTACGCATTGTCTACTTTCTATTTCTTAGTCTTTCATTATTTCTCTTTATTCGATATTCTTTTTATCAACTAGTGGACTGTCATCCCTCTAGGAAGTCTTTGCACTTTTGGGACCGAGCTTTGTTTAGCATTCTACCTTATCTTTATCTAACATTTTTCTATGTTTTAGTCTCTTTCTTATGTAGGTGTCTTCCTCCACATCCAAAGAGGAGCTCCTACAACATCTGGATATGGTGCACAGCTTCATCTAGGTATCATCTAACCTCTGACCATTTAACTTTAGTTTCTTCTTTCCTCTGAATGTAAACAAGCAAAAATGAGTAGAAAATAGAGGTATAGGCTTTGGCTAAAGGAAGCTAAGTATCCAAAGACATGAGTGACTAGAAACTTAGGATTACCTATGAACCAACATCTTATCTCAATTTTCAACCATGTGTATGCTTAGTTTGCAGAAAGGAAATAAAGGGAATAAAGGGAGATCTAAAGTAGACCAATAAAAGGAGATTATAATGAGATGAATTGTTTGATAACTAATCACATGGTAAATAATAAATGACTAAAGGGAGAAATGTTTGTATAACCAAGTCACAATAAAAATTATATGTGTTTATGGAGATAAAATAACAAAGAATCATGAAATAAAACAAGATAGCCATAAAAAGGGAACACATAAAGAATAAGTATGTAATAATGAAAAATAATCCATAAGAGAACATAATGAATAAAATGACATCATAAGCAACATGTAGCATGAAATAAAATTCATCATGTAAGATAAATAATAATTTTACACAATGTTAAATGAGATAAGATAGATAAATGTAAATTTAGAGCACACATCCAATCCAAAATGAAGAAAGAAATGAAATAACACCATGTTTGTGTTCATAAATAATGGTAGATCTGTTCACACACATTATTCATAACATTTGATAAGTCTCTATGAAGCTAAACTTAGACTGTAGCCAAAGTCTCATTAATCTTCATGAAAAGTTGAGAAAATACTTCATGTTGAATCTCCTCGATGTAAAATGTAGGAATGCATGAAGTATCATGTTGATGAGGAGTATCATGCAGAGGATGCTCAAGAGAAGGAATGGGAATGGACTCTACAAGAGATGTGTTGATATGGATAACAAATATAATTAGATCAATCATTAGTCAAGAAGACTCAAGAAAAATACATAAGAACACAACTAGCTAAGCCAACTCTTTTGACTGAGTTTGGCAAATGACAATTAAGACATAGTGAAAGAAAGTATACATAATACCTTCCCAAGAGCATCCCATCACCCAAATGTGGTTCAAAACATTATTTTCCCCTTGATTTGGTGATCAAGTCTTTGTTAATGATGTAAGGCAAATCTCCTTTGTCATCTCTTGTGCACCAATGAACCTAGGATCATGATATGAAATCAAATGTATGCCTATCAATGAAGATATCTTATTGTAAAATAATCATAATAAACAATACACATAAATGGATTATGGATATAATTTTGCAAAATAAGTTTACACAAATGAATATTAAAAATGGTGGTCTTGGTCCTCCTATTTATAGATTTTTGAAATCGGTTTGAGTCAACCATGACCATCCATCTTGAGATCAATATGTGTGTCCATGAATTAATCTAATTTTGTATAATTAATCCATAAATACCCTCATAAATATTTTGAAGGAAGGGGCATTAAAGAGGCATGGGAGGACTTAAATTTGATATTTTTTGCATTAATGGCATATGGATGTCACCCCACAAATGATGTCATTTGATGATGTAGATATTAAGATTCAATTTCCAATTAAAATATATTCAATAACTTTCATGGATTTTCCACTTAAGCACTTGATTTGAATTAATTTGTCTAAGTGAGATTAATCAATTTTAAGCATTTCTTTAGAAATTTGTTGCACATCATTAATCAAAGTGGTCAAAAAGTCACATTATTGGGTTATAATCTTACTAAAAAGGAGCTAGAAGGCGATGTTAGTTGTGCATGAACTAATATCCCATTTAGGATGTTGTCGACACAAAATAACACATGCCCATGTTATGTGCTTCCTAATTAGAAGAAAAGAGTGATCTAGAGCACTAAAATGCATTTTTTTCATTTTGACTCAAAGTGATTTGAGAATAGTTAATAATCACATAAAATGCATTACCCCATTTAGGGATACATTAGCCTAAACTAGCACTTTTATATAAAAATCTCAAACTATTTAGCATGTTTAAGTGATTTTGGCCCAAATTATGCATTTTCACAAATTTTGAGTAAGATTCACAATTTCAACAGAATGGTGTTAGGAATTAGATGTCTATATTTTTCCCTTGTTTGAGAAGGTGTAGTGAGACATTCAGGAAAAACAACATCTTTTCAAAGAAAAGAGTTGTCAAGAAAAATTTGGAAGAAAATGACCCATGATGCTCCCTCAAGAGGACATACAAGGATGAAAGAGAAGTATAGACTCTCGAAAAGAGAGAGAAAGTGAAATTAATCCATGGAATAGATTAAATTTAGATGAGATAATGATTGGACCTATTGAGTCCTCAATTATGAAAATATAATTAGAATATAATGGGTTCCAAAGATAGGGTAAAGGAGAATGATAAAACCCAAAAATATAAGTGACACACTTTAAACACACCCAAAGCTAGGGTGCAAGTTGCATGCTTAAGAATTAATCAATTCTGAGACAAGTTGCACATTAAAATATTTCTAAAACAATGGAAAAAGTCCATAGATCCTGGAATTAGAATAAAAAAGTGAATGTTTCTCCAAAGAGAAAGGATATAATAATGTTCCCTAATAGAGGATATTTAATCAATTGATAAAACAATTTTTCCCTAGTAAGGTGAATGTTGATCACTGATAATTAATTATGCCCCAATAGGGATGATTTAATTTTTGTGACTTGTTCAAATGTTGTGCCCCTGTAGGGAAAATTGGCAAGCATAGCTCAAGGATATAACCTAATGCATATATTAAAGATAAGCAGGCACAATCATAAAAGAAATGGTCTAATGATTAAAAAAGCCATAATAAACTAGGCATATGAGAATGCACAAAGTGATGAAAGAGATGAATAGAATAATAAAGGTGGCTAAGCTAACCTAAGATACATCATGTATCCAAGCATTGCCTACATAGTCCAAATGGACATCAAGCTAATGCAGTTCTCTCAAAAGTAGGAGAAAATAGAATGAAGAATGAAGAAAAATAATAAAAATAGACTACTGCTTGATTAGACTCATAATGTATGCCAAGAGATGCATGTCTTGCATAGATTCAAGTACAAGATAAGTTATTAGTACCTATATTTATTGGTTCACTTTAGAGTTGATCATTTAAGCTGCATTGACTTTGAGACTTGGATCTAAAGCACATGTTGCTTTTAATAGCAAAATTAAATTAGACATCATAAGTATGAGTAACCTATAGTGATATTGGATTTCAATTGTGATGATTTGGTTCAAATGTCAATAATTAATGATAATAATTACCAATACTAGAGTTATAACTATTTACATTTAAACAAAAATAAAGATAAATGCTACATAAATTTAACCTAACTTATAATCAAGATATGAATAGTTATGATTTAAGTAAGAATAATAATGTATAAAAGCAAAGTAAGAACAAATTAATAAGTAATATGAAAGCATGATATGAATAATCAAGCTCCATGTGTACTATCAAAATGTAATTAAAAAAGAAATAAGACCAAATAGTAAAACAAAATAACAAGAGGAAAGCAATGGAATATAAATAAATAAATAAAGAGATAAGAAAGCACAAAAAAACATCAATTAAAATCAAATAAACACATACAAATAAGTAATTAGTCATAATGTTAGTGCAGTTTGAAAATAATTTTTTAGGTACATGTAGAAGAGGCATTACTTTCTACAATAGTGTAATAAGAACAAATGACACAAAATTGCCTCCAAGGGATAGGGAAACAACACAGAAATAAAATGGGGGGAAAATAAGGAAAAGAAGTGGGTGGATGAGCTGACTCTAGATGTGCAAGATAAGTGGATGTTGCCTACATAGTTTCATGGATGAAAGATCCAACATGAACTTCAAGCCAAATGTCATTATCTTAGGAAATGGGATAGAATAAAAATTATGATAATAAAACATGATTAATGGTGTAGAGTAAATAAGTAAAATGGGCTCACAAAAATGGCGAGAGAATTCAAATCAGTACTTGAAAAATGGTAAGAGTGTGGGATGCATAAAATAAACAAAAGTGCAAGATAATGTTTGTGGTTATTTTTTTTATCATTTTCTAATGTTTTTGTGTTTTTGGGATAAGCAATATAAATGAAATATTAACTAAATTTCTAGGTAACTATTTAGCCAAGTAGATGCACATCCACATGTAAGAGTTCAAACAATAGCTAAACTGATTGTAATGGGGATCATGAATATAAATAATATAATAGGGAACCAACATTTTAAGGAGATACACATCCAATAAAAGTTCTAATAAAAACTAAATTTGGATGCTATGGCCCATGCTCACAAATTAGTGAGAGAGAGGTCTTGTTAGGGCAACAATGCCTACCAAATAGTAGAAAATAATAGAATAGTATACGACATTAGATAAATCTAAATAAAAATATTGTAGGTAAAAATCCTAAGCTGAAGATGTGTCTGTGTTCACTTATCTGTAAGATAAAGATGCAAAATATTTTCCATGTTGAACTACTTTATAGAACTAGCTTTGAATGTGTCTAAAATGCCTATGAGTCATAATTATGATCATAATTGGTTAAGGGATAAAATTTGTTCAAGTTACAATGGCCTAGGATATGAAAAGAATGTGGTTCTTAAAAAGAATGGTCTAGAATAAATATGGTCCAAAAGAGGATATTCCATGGTAGGATAAAATAAGTTTCAGTGGTCCAAAGATTAAACTATCTCAAGTCATAAAATAATATGGTCCTCAAAAGAATGGTCGAAGGTAGGTCAAAACAAAGAACATAGTCCATCATGAGGCATTCTAGGATAAAATACTTTAGCAAAAGTTTCCCCCAAGTAAGGTGTCTCATAAAAAATTATTTAAATGATTGTAAAGCATAGAACCAATTGAGATACACAATGTTAATGGGATTTAGAAGTTATTCTCCACTTGGAGTAGCCAACCTATATGCCCCTGATCCATAATTTGTTTTGATAACATAGGGTCCAATCCAATTGTTTTATAACATGCCCTTTTCCTTGTGTTCAACATTTGTGTTCTTTTGGTTCTCTTTCAAGACCAAATTACAAAACTCAAACTCCTGAGGGAGAATGCACTTGTTTTAACCTATATACAATTTATTCTGATAGGCTTATAAGTTTTTTAGGGCATCCAAATTCTTACCATCAAGGAGTTCTTGCTCTTACAGCCTTGAGAATCTATAATCCTCATCATCTTCAATATTTTCCAAAGAAACTTGCATTGAAGTAGCTTCATCTCAATTAGGATAATGGATTATGTGCCATAAACAAGGTTTTATGGAGTGGCCCTATTGGGGTTTGATTACTAGTACGATAAGCCTAAAGGGTGGGGAAATTTTGCAAGTGCCAATTATGGCCAAAATCATTGATAATCTTTCTCAATATAGAAACAATGGTTTTGTTTGATGCCTTAGCTTGTTTATTACCTTGTGGGTTATATGGTGTGGATTTCTTGTGCTTGATCTTTAATTTTGCACAAATCTCTTTGACATCTCTATTTATAAAGAATCTACCATAAATAGATATAATATGGGTTAGGATGCTATATCGATAGATGATATGGTAATGGATAAACTTGGCTATTTGATTCTTGATGATATAAGTGAGAGGGATGGCCTCAATCCACTTAGTAAAATACTTAGTAGTAATTAAAATATGTTTATGGCCATTTAAATATATTGGGTTTATTTTCTTGATGAGATTGAGGCCCCTAGTAGAAAATGGCCATGGTGTTGTGATCGTATATAGTGGTAAAGAAGGTGCATGTATCAAATTTCCATGTTGTTGATAAGGAACACACTTCCTTACATAATTACAAGCATATGTCTCTATTTTCAGCCAATAGTAACCTATTTTAAGGATATTTTAGCTAAGACTACACCATTAGTGTGGGTCCCACACATTCCTTCATGAACCTCCTTAAGTACTAGCTTGGATTCTCCTGAAGATAAATAATGAAGTATTGTTCCATCATAGTCTTTGTGATAAAGCATGTTTATAAGGAGGGTATAAAGAGCTATGTGATGAAGTAAAAGTTTTTGATGATTATTAAAAAGGTTAGGTAAAAAAATGTGATGATGAAAATAATTATAAAAATATTAGAACCAAGGCAATTCAAGTAAGGGATGGGGACCAACAATGGGACACACTCTTTTTAAATCTAACAAGACATATTTAGGTTGAAAAATATTTTCAATAAAAAATTGATACTCTTTGGCACTATTTTCAATCTGTATCATGGACCCAATCATTTCCATTGCATTGGCAGATCTATTATTGGCCCTTGTTACTTTTTCAAAGTGTAGAGATTTAAAATTAAGATTGACATTATCCATAATATGTTTGTAGGGTAAAAACTTGTCATCTCCAGTTTGATACAAATTAGTGGTTTGATTGATAGTAAATTCGGAATCACCATGACCATTGAGTGCATGATATCCCACATACCAAGATTTTTCATGGTTTGAATGGATGAGCAAATTTCTATATGGAATGAGTGGACCAAAGGCTTAGAAAAAGGGTCTAAGATTACAAAGTGAAAGGGACCAGTAGGTTTTCATATGTTTCAAGCATTCGAGAGCTATGAAGTAGCTTGCACAAGTAGTAAGAGTTCATTATAACCTTAAAAAATGAACAAAAGATGAACTATGTAAGTTTAAGGGACCAGACCATCATTAAGACATCATGCAAAAGTGAGGAGTCCAGTTCACTTGTGCATTTTATAAGTTTTCTCAAGAATCCCTTAAAAGACAAATAGTCACATGGGATTTAAGTTCTTGGTGCCTAAATCATCCTATGAAAGTATCATGCATTGATGTATTTTCTAGCTCAAGTTATGAGTCTTCAAAGTTTAGCTTGCAAAACAAAATGTTGACATCGACGTCAAAATAAATCTCAACATTTATCCATTGGGGTTCAAATATTTACAGTCACATGGACATCAAATAATAAATGTGTGGACATCAAATTTAGGCCATGTCAAATAAATGTTATGGTTAAAAATCTCAAGACGTTCGCATAAATGTTAAAGACATTTGTGTAGACATAAAATACAGTCATGCAAACATCAAATTTGGGCCTCCTAAGTTAGCCATTTAAGTTAAAATGGTGGGTCTAAGAAAATCCAATGGTGTGAGTTCATTCATACATCTTGATCCAATGGTCAGAGCTTGAGTCAATGTGTTAAAGGATCTTAGGTGGTAGGAAATCAATAGCCTACATTCATTCATACCAAATAGATCTACAATTCACAAGAGGTCAAAAATTTAAGGATCTAACAGTAGGGATCTATAAGACTGATAGGAATAAATATAGTTTGGATCTATTTTATTGGTCTTAATTAATATTCAATGGCCAATGTTTAACCAGGAGCTCTCTCATTGGATGTCAAAGAAGCAATTTTTGACCAAATAAAGTAAAAGCATGAAGCCAAGTCCAAGCATGGATCAAGTTGAACCAGAGCGAACATCTCAAAATATGCCATGAATGTAGACATGTAGAATTTAATAGCTTCATCACTAGAATCAATTGCATGAAAAAGACCCTTGTCTTCACTCTTTCATGTCATAACAAACCAATAAGGAATGAGTAATTCCAAGACAAAATTCTAATAGATTGATTTGATTATTGTAACTACATTGATACTAGAACTTTACTCAAAACAACTTGATCATGTCATTAAAACCATAAATAAGCATCAACAAGGGAATAATATAATTGTGCAACTAATTGAAATGACTTTGATCAATTAGGATGCTTGAATGATTATAAATGTAGATGCAGTTGTAACTATAGTTCAAATGGAGTTGAGCTCACTGATTCCTATTTTAACACCAAAATCTCTCTCTTTCTTCCCTCTCTTATATAAATATAGCCTTTGTGCTATTATTGAACATCCCTTAGGTTGGTATGACTAAAATCTATCAAAATTTTAATTATGTACCTTTTGGAGTACTGAATAGAGCATTTTGTAGTTGTTTGCCAATCTGTACTTAGTGTTTTGTATTTGTTCGATATGCAAAAGTGGTTTTTATCTTCCCTTTACAGGGCCAGTTTAAACCTAAGTGGTAATAAAATTTCCTTTTAGGTCATTTAGCATGTCTTAATATTGATGTCTCAGGTATAGGGTGGATTGTTGATTGTAATTACTTTCAATCAGGCCTTACCCTCATTACCCTCTAGCCTAAGTCCATCAAATTGACCTCTAAGTGAAGCATTTTTGCTTGGAAACCATTGTATGCACTATGTTAGTTATATTCATAATCAATTAGTGTGTTGATAGTTCAATCTTATGAGTGGATACAATGAATTCATGTTACATTAGCACATGATAGAATAGGTTTTACTTTATGCAATCTCTAGACTCTTTTCACCCCAACTTGTTTAGGTCTTAGAAAGAGAGGTCCAAATCATCAAATCTGAGGAGATAGCCTCATTAAAAACCCTATATTTTTGACCCAAACATAGTTATCCCACAACTTAGGGTCATTCCCATGTTGGACTAGGTTTGAAAGTACAACTTTAACACTTTTATTTTTAGTTAGTGTATAGCCTAACTCCCCAACAATTTTTAGCATGCTTGGTGGGACCCAAATTTGTAGTCATTGGAGTACATAATTTTCATCTTCAAATTTAGTTTCCAATACTCTTTTGGTCCTTATCTCAAGGTAAAGGACATATTCTTGCTCATAATTTTAGTTATCTTCATGATTTTCTCAGCCATGATGACCTATAGAGAAGAATTTAGTCATTATTCTCCTTACCAATAGCTCCAATATGATCCTCATAACCCATATCAGCACTTTCATTATCCATATCAGCCATATCATGAATATATAGAGCTTTATCAGTAGTATGAAATATCATACCATTCCTATAACAACTCTCGTGAATCTTGTTATCTTCTTGACCAGCCCATTAAAGTCTCAAGTCAATCCATCTCAAGCTTTAAGAAAACTTTGTTTGGCTATGAGAAATAGATGATAATAATAGACACTAGGAATAGCTATAGTGAGGATAGTTTTAGGCATGAAATTCAAAGAATGAGGTTTAATTTTCATTATTCTAAAGAGGTGTGTTCAACTTTCACAAGGCAAGACATTCAAAGTTTAGTGTTGATATTCTAGACATTAGAGGTATAATAATAGGCATTGAAGAGAGGTTAGTGGTTTATGAGAAACCCCAGGGTCATCATAATCAATAGTATGTTCCCATATAGCTACCTTTTTTCCTTTATGATCAATAATCTAATGTTTATCATATCCTTTATGAGTCAAACCAAGCCTTGCCTAGCTTTCCTACTTGGAAGTCTATCAAATGGAGGTCTTAGAATGTTGAAAAAGTATTCTTTGAAGAGTCTAATTTTTAGATTGCATTTATCATATAAGATCCTACATATGCAAGTACATATTTAATTTTTTAGGAAGAATTTCCCATTGATTTAATCCATGATTTTGAGGCTAATTTAGCCAAATAGATTAAGCTTGCAAATCAACATCTCTAGTATTCAATGGAAACTACAAAGGAAACATAGCAGTAGGTTCCTTCTTTCACATCCATGGATACCACAAATCCAATTAAATAAGTTTTAAAACCAAAGTTCATGACTTGGAATTAGGCATAATAATCCATGGAGAAATAAGAACAAACAAGCATCATTTAGGATGCTGAAGTCAAGCAAGATATCATTCAGCCTCCACTCCTTCCTCATCAAAAACCCAAATCCTTTCCTTCATGGAAAGCTATTTAATAAAAACTGTAGTAGAGAGAGAAGTTGAATATTATCCAAGAAGAGCAACTTCATGAACAAAATTAGGTATCTATGGTATTTTCTATGGACCCTTTTCATCTTATTGAATACTTTTAGGGATCTACCATACCACTTTTAGAGCAAGAACCTCTTCTTTGTGAAGAACATGAAGAAGAGAAAATTAATGAAGATAAGAATAATTGACAAGTGTTGGCTGATTTATTACCTCAATTCATTTCTCTTGATCACCAATCAAATGAATAAATTCTACATTTTAACATGCCTAAAGAGGTACAAAAGATCAATCATGAAGATCTAGATAAGTCACCTATTAATGAGTAGAATCAAGGTACAATAGAAGAACCAATATCTAATCATGAAGTAGTGGATGGACATATCAAGTATGAAATGTATTTTATAATCAAGGTTGAAGGTCAAGTCACTCCTCAAGAAGTTACAATCTAAACAGAGATTGATGAGACCAAGGTTAAAGACATAGTTCTTGGAGATGACCCAATACCTCTATCTAATTTTGAATTACCCTCAGATGAATTAGGGCATGAATAATACTATATTTATGACCTCATACATCAAAAAGAGAAGATTGAATAAATAGTGGTTCTAGATGATAAGGAGGACAAAGAATTTCCCATGGAGGATAATGACCAAGATTGGTTGGACTATATAGAGCTCCTTGATGATCTTGAAGAAATTAAAGATGAAGAGAAACCCAATATTATTTAGGGAATTATGAAAAATAAGAATTTATTCCTTGTTTAACCATCATTGGTAGTTATAGTTGAGGAGCCATATGGGAAAGTTGAGACTACCTAGATGCATAACAAATTCATAATTGACCTAGTTGTAGCTACTTGGTTCTCATTAAACATCATGCCAATGAAGATGGAAGATACAACAAAGAGGAGAAAATAAATCTAAGGGTAAAAAATATACATGCCTCATTTAACCTCTCAGCCCATGATGCATGAATACTTCCAAACTTTATTTTTGATTCAAGAGGAAAGGTACATATAGTTTTAAGCTGTACATATTAGGATAGCTTTTTGATAGGTTCCTCTAAGTGATTTTATAGCACATTAATTTATTTTCCTTGTTTTTTCTAAGTTATTTTACCCTTTTTATGTGTTTTGTACCATTTTATCCTTTTTTTGTTTCAAGAGGGGTAGTTAGTTTTAGACCTAGGTTAATATATTGAACCAGAGAAGAGACTCCATGCCTAATGGATTAAACCAGGCTAATGTCTAGATTCTAGTTCCCTACAAGTCACCAAAATATTGGACATTTTGGGCCACATACCAAGATTCTACCTATTTTAAATAGATGAGAATTTTTTTTGATGGAATGACTATACCAAGGTCTTAGAAAAGGGGTCTAAAATTGTAAAGTAAAAGGGACCAGTAGGTTCTCATATGTTTTAAGCATTAAAGGACATGAATTAGGTTTCACAAGTAGTAAGAGTTCATTATAACCTTAAAACATGAATAAAATTTGAATTATGTAAGTCTAAGGGACTAGACCATCATCAGGACATCATGTGGAAATGAGCAGACTTGTTCACTTTTGCATTTTATAAGTTTGTTCATGAAGCTTCCATAATCCTAAGAGTCACATGGGATTAAATTTATTGGTTCCTAGATCATGCTCTAAAAGTTTCATGCCTTAATGAGTTTTATATATCAAGTTATGAGTCTTCAAAGGTTACCTTGCAGAACAAAACATTTGCACGGATGTCAAAATAAAGCTCAACATTTATTCATTATGGTTCAAATATTGACCGTCATATGGACATCAATGATAGTCACATGGATGTCAAATTACGGTCATGTAGACATCAAATTTAGGCCATGAAAAATAACTATTGGGGTTCACAAATAGTAATATGTTCATGTAAACATCAAAGACGTTCATGTAGATGTCAGACATGATTATGTAGATGTCAAATTTGGGCCTTGTGAGTTAGCCATTTGAGTTCAAATGGTGGGTCTAGGAAAATTAAATGATGCAATTTTATTCATATATCTTGATTAAATGGTGTGAGATTGAGTTAATGTGTTAAAGGATCTCAGGTGGTAGGAAATCAATGGCCTACATTCATTCATACCAAGTAGATCTACGGTGTGTAAGAGGTCTAAAAATCAAGGATATAATATTAAGGATCTATAGGACCAATAAGAATAAAGATAATTTGGAGTTATTTAATTGGTCTAAGTTAATATTTGATGGCCAAAGTCAAACCCAAGAGATTTCTTATTGGAGGTCAAAGAAGCACTTTTCAACCAAAAAAAGTAAAATCATGGAGCTAAGTTCGAGTGTGGCTCAAGTTAAACCAGAGCCAACATCTCAAAGTACACCATGAAGGTAGACACATATAATTAAATGGATTCATCACCAGAACCAACTATATGAAAGTGACCCTTCTCTCCACTCTTGCGTGTTATAATAAACTAGTAAGGAGTGATTAATGCCAAGATAAAATTCTAAAAGATTGGTCCAATTATTATAACTTCATTGATTCTAAAACTTAGATCGAAACAACTTGATCATGCCATTACAACCATAAAGAAGTAATAATGAGGGAATAATATAATTGTGCAACAAATTGAAATGACCCAGATCAATCAACAAACTTGAATGAGGATAAATGTAGAGGTAGTTATAACTACGATTCAAATGGATTTGAGCTCATTGATTCCTCTTTTAGCATTAAAATCTCTCTTTCTTCCCTTTCTTCTATAAATGTAGCCTTTGTGCTATTTTTGAACATCCTTTAGGTTGGTATGACTACACTCTACTAAAAATTGTATTTTGCACCTTTTGGATTAATGGATAGAGAATTTTGTAGTTGTTTACCAATCTATACTTAGTGTTTTATATTTGTTTGATATGCAAAAGTGGTTTTCATCTTCCTTTTATAGGTCTAAGTTCAACCCAAGTGATAATAAAATTTTCTTGTAGGTGATATAGCATGTCTTAATGTTGATGTCTCAAGTATAGAGTGGATTATTGACTGTAAGTGATTTCAATAGGCCTTACCCTCATTACCCTCCAACTTAAGTCCATCAAATTGACCTCTAGTTAAAGCATTATTGCTTGGAAATCATTGTATGCATTGTGTTAGTTCTATTCATAGTCCATTAGTGTGTTGAGAGTTCAAGCTTATGAGTGGATACAATGAATTCATGGTGCATCACCACATGTTATAATAGGTTGTACTTTATGTAATCTCTTGACTCTTTTCACCCCAACTTGTTTAGGTCTTAGAAAGAGAGGTTCAAATTATCATATTTGTGGAGATAGACTCATTAAAAACCCTAGAGGTTTGACCCAAACATAGGTAACCCACATCCTAGGGTCATTCCCATGTTGGACTAGGTTTTAAATTAGAACTTGAATACTTCTATTTTCAGCTAGGGTGCAACCTAAGTCCCCAACAACTGTAAGATAAATTCCTGCAACAAGTGTTTCATACTCGGCCATATTATTGGCACAATTAAAATTGATATGAAATGCTTTGGGAATAAAATCCAAAAGAGGTGTAATAAATAATTTAATAGATTTAGATCCTCAAGAAGTGATGGAAACATCAAAATATATTTTTCATTATTTAGGTTCAGGCTGCACTTCTACTCATCTAAAAAATAAAATTTGACTAGTTGAATGTCTATAATAGGGGTTTCTATAAGTTTATCAGCAATAACTTTCCCCTTAATATCTTTCTAATTTTGATACTCAACATCAAATTCACTTAGGATCATGACCCATTTGATCATACGACCTATGAGATCTACTTTGGATAATAAAAAATTGAGAGGATCTACTTTAGCAATAACAATGGTTTTATTGTTTAGCATATAAAGTCTCAACTTTTAGGAAGTGAACACCATAGATAAACACACCTTATTAATAGGAATATAATTATTTTCATAAGATACTAATGTGTAGATTAAATAATACACTACATTTTATTTACCTTTATCATCATGTTGGGCCAAAAGTGCCCCCAGTGAATGCTCAATCATTGAAATGTAAAGAAGCAAATGTTGTTTATGTGTTGGTTGTCTCAAAATTGGAAAGTTAGATAAATATGTTATGACATTCACAAATTCTAATTGACACTCATCATACCATTCTAACATGACCCTTTTCTTCAAGATATGAGTAAATGTGTGGCACTTATCTATTGATTTGAGAAATGAACTTGTGAATAGATTGAATCTTTCTTTGTAGGCTTCAGAGCTATTTAAGATTTAAAGGTGGAGGCATGTCAAAAATGCCCTTAACCTTATCAAGGTCAAATTAAATCCCTCTTTGTGATATAATAAACCCTATTAATTTTCTCAAAGTGATATCAAAGACACCCTTCTTATGATTTAAGCAGACTTTATATTCATGAAGTCTCTCAAAGATTTTTTGTAGAATTCCAAGATGTCTAGTATGTGTTATTGATTTAGCTAAGATATCATCAACATAGTCCTCAAAAATATCATGAATCATGTCATGGAATATGGCATTCATATCATGTTGATAAGTGGATCTAACATTTTTCAAGCCAAATGACATTACTTGATAACAAAATATTCCCCATAAATTGGTGAACATAATCTTGTGTTGATCTTATTAGGCTATCTTGATCTGATTATATCCAAAAAATCTATACATGAGGGAAATCATCTCATACCCAATAGTAGAATTGATAATAATGTCAATGTTGGGTAGAGTAAAATCATATTTGGGTATGCTTTGTTCATGTCTTTAAAATCAATACAAATATGTATACCTTTTGGATTTTTACTAACTAGAACTATGTTTGAAATCCATATGGAATAGTCTAGTGGTCTAATGAAGCCTGATCCTAATAATTTATCCAATTTTTCTTTTACCAAAATAATGATGTATGGATGTATCTTCCTCAAAAAAATTTAATTAGTTTGGCATCTAGATGAACAACAAGGTGATGCACAACCAAGTGAGGGTTTAATCATGGCATGTCTGAATATGTCCATGAAAAAATATCAATGAAATCCATCAAAATGGATATAATGTGTTCATTTTATTCTTTATTAAGGGAAACTCAAAGGTAAACAATTTTGGGATCATCATATGTTCCTAGGTTTACTTCAACAATGTTTTATACAAGAAGAGTGGAACCACATTCAAGAATAGTAGGTAATGTGTGATCATGATCTTTTTATTCTACTACAGTTTCTTATTGTTCCTTGCAAAGCTCTAGATAATGTGACAAATCTATATTTTCCAAATCAAGTAATGGCAAACTAGAATTTTTTTAAAGAAAGTCAAGATCAAGATGCTCAAACACATATTATTATTCTAACATGATGCTAGTATTGGATATAGAGATAGGACTTGATGGACCTTGTGTATCCTTTGGGGATGAAAAAACTTTCCCATCCAAGAGTGCCTAAAATAGTTTTTCACTCAAGGGCTTATCTTTTCTTTACTTTTTCCCTGACCAAAAAGTGTCTCAAAGACGTTTTCACCCTAAGATCTTAATGTTTATCTTTGTAATAACCAATAAAGTTTACCTGCACTCCAAAGTAAGCAGAAGGATCTAATGAAAAATGAAAGCCTTGTTTATGATCACCAATTAGAAATCCATCTATTAGGACCATATACTATATAATTGATTTTTCATTTTGGAGTTCATCAAGGTGTATGACCAAATTTTTCTAGTCCCAATCAATTAGTTTGAGATGATAAAGTCATAGGGAACAATGGGGTGTTATGGTTAAAATGGAATTTGAATCAAGTAAATCCATGTTAGCAACTCATCAAAAAGGCTATAATGGGATGTTACATTATTTCCAAGAGTCTCATCGCTATTCAATTAAGTAAAATCACTATAAAATTTCATGAGGTCACCCCTAGGTGGTATAAATTTGACACTATAATTCAAATTAGGTATACCAATTGATAAAGGTTCTAGGATTCTTTATGATTATGGACCAAGTCCTTTTATTGTATAATAAAAATTATTCATGATCTAAGTAGGGATAGGATATCTTAGATTCTAAAAAAATCATCAATGCCATCAGAATATAAATAGTCTCCTTCAGTGAAATCCTCTTGATCTTATTTTGGTGAAGTAGCAAGTATAAATACCATTGGTGGTTTCTTTGTTTCTTTCTTCTATTACCAACTCAATTTGGGTCTATTAGGGATTTTGTAAGGTTTATATTTACCAAATGTTTTGGGAGACTTCAATAACTTAATAATATGGAAGACATCCTTAAGATGGTACATGAAAATTCCCACATCTTCTATAACAACCTTTTTTTCAAGAGTTGTGAGAAATGGATCAGCTAAAGTGGAAGCAAGGTCACTAGGGTTGTTATAATTAGATTTTGGTGGATGTGAAACTATATTTTTGTTCTTATTTACAACAAATTTGGAACTAGGATAATAGTTATAATTACAATACTTGGCCTCTAAATGTTTGTAATACTGACAAGTCTATAAATTGGCAAGAATGGTGACCTCGATCCCATCATGGGGAAACTTAAGGAATTGATGGAAAGTGGATGGAGCAACATGTACTTCATGGATCCAAAGATGACCAAGAATTATGTTATAAGTTAATTCAATTTTATAATATGTAATAACGTGTGATGTGAAATAGACCCAATAATGACTGGCAAATAGATTATACCAAAAAAATCCCTCTCATCATTGTCATAAGTCTTTATAGTGATCATCTCTGGCTGAATATCCGTTGTTGTGTATCCCAATCTTTGTACCCATTTGAGGGACACTATGTTCAACCATGAACCATTATCTATAAGAACCCACTTAATATTTTGATTTTCAATGACTACCTCAATATACAAGTGGTTATTATGGCTTATACCAAGGGTGGGCATGTATTTTTAATCAAAAATAAGTTGTTGAAATGAAGATAAATGCCCTACTAGAGTTTAAAAATGTTTAAGATTAATATCTTGGGGAACAATTGATTATTGTAAAAGGTCATTAAAAATAGTTATATGGGCTTCAGACGTACATCAGAGATCTAAAATAGAAATATTCATAGGGTTTTTACTCAATTGGTCTGATGGACTATAAGCCTTTTCAATTATAGGATGATACGGTTTGACCTTGGCTGACATAGTATTTAGATTTGGATCTAAAGGAATAATGTTTACATTGGGTTCAATGGAAGAAGAGGGTAAAGGGCCATGAAGAGTAACTAGTGAGTGTCTAGTAGTAATTGTGAAATCTAGAGGTAGTAAGGAGCCATTATAATTAGAAGACAAAGGTAAAGGGCCTTAGAGGGTGACTCACGAGCATCTTGTTGCATTTGATTAATTTTGAGTTGATGAGGAGCCATTATAATTATAAAAAGGATGAGGTCCAAAAATGGTAACCCATGAAAATGGAGGTGTAATAGAATGACATGAAGTTGATATGATGTTATGTTAGGGAGAGGGTGTTAACCCTATACTAATGGGTATAGTACTGGTAGGAGCTAGGATGTTTTATGGTATTTAATAGTAATAATAGTAATTTGGTTTGCATAAATGCATCCCATGGTATTTTTATAGCCATAAGGTATGTTGTTGTAACCCAAATTATTAGCATGGGTATTATGATCTTGATTACGATCATGTTGGTTACAATTATGACCTTGAGTCTGATTTTGTCATTGATTCTCTCCTTAGTTTTTATTTTTCCTTGGTGGTTATTAATTATGTCAATGAAATGGTTCTTTGTAGATTCCCATATATTGATTAGTGTCCTATGGATCTAGCTTAATTTTAACATCATCACTCTCAATCAAATCTTTAAAAAGGTGCCACAACTGAGCACAATGATAAGTATTGTGACCAAAAACATGATATAAGTTGCAAAATTCATTTTCTTAATAATAATTTAGATTGGGTTGATCCTCAACAAATGGCCTTAGTATAGGCTATAAAATCAAATTAGTTTCTATGAGCTTTTAGAACACTACCTCAACAAGGTCTCTTAGTTTGGTAAAGAATCTAAAATTTTTATTAAATACCCTACATGGAGGGACTCTTTGCAAAGTGTTTGGTGGATTAGGTGGATATTATTTCACATTTAGAGATGGAAAAGCATGTGTTGTTTGTACATGTCTTGTTAAAGTCACTCCATTTTTACCATGTTTTTATTCTTGTTGAAGCCCTTGGGCTTCTCTATCACAATAGTTTGACTAGGAGATTGGGTCTGATTTGACATTTGACCCTATGAATAAATCTTTACAAGGCCTTTTTCAATAATTAATTTCTCAATATGTACACCTTTGACTATAATTTCTTCAAATTTGTTCATGTAAGTAAGCTATAGATTGTGTGCCACCTTAGGGATACATTCTCTAAAAAAATGTTGGCCAACTATTTGTCTAACAAATTATGTTGAAAGCATCTAGCTAATCCTCTCCATCATTATAGATATGGTATGAATATTTCTCCATCTTGTTTTTTGGCTTTGCACAAATCAAAAATGGTTAATTCATGTTTAATAGTATAAGATAAGTGGTTGAAAAAAATTTAGATAGATAGTTCCAATTTATAACTGATCCCTTGGGTAACTTAAGAAGCCATTCTAAAGCTTATCTTGCTAAAATTTATGGAAAAATAGGGAAAATAAATGCTACTATAAGCTACTTCTTGGCATAATACAACAGAATACCTAAATTTGTTCATGAGGATCACCCTTTCCTTTCTACTTTTCAAATTTGGGTGCCTTAAAATGAGGTAAAAAAGGGACTTGTAAAATACTCAAATCGAATGGATATGGACATATATAATCAAATTTGTACTTATTTATTATATTTCCTATCTCTAATCATCACATAATTTCTTTCATTAAATTCCACTCTTGCATGTTTGGTGCATTGGCGGGTAGAATATAATTCTTTTTGGGTGATATATGCCCCTATTGCATGGATTTGTTAGGGATATACACCATTCAATCCACAACTTTATTTTGGTTCAATCCTTGAGTTGAGTAAGTGACCCATTGATTTATGGGTTGATTAACATTCCCTAAAGTTAACCATCTTGAATTATAAATGTTTTATTTATTTTGTGGAGTATGTGGTATATTCACCAAACTACGTGTTTTTTGAGATGGACTAGTCAAATTTTCTTAAACAATATCTTCAATATGTACCAAATGTTTTAGTCCTTGATTATGTGAAGGGATAAGAGGTTATTGATGATTGAAAAATGTATGTTCTGTGTCTAGCAAAGTATGTTGTATAACCTCTTAGGGCTTAGGATGTTCAATTGAGACATCTTGATATATCATAGGTGTGCTTTTAACTAAAGTTTGTTGAATTAGTTCAACTACATTCCCCTTTTCCTTGGAAGCATCCTTGTGTATTGAATTGAAAACTAAAGAGTCAGTTAAGTTATTAATAATTTGGTCTACATATCATTTACTTATATTTTTAATCTTGGTGACAAGATATTGATCATTAGGTTTTGAATCTATAAACACTTTCTTTCCTTTTCTAGAAGAAGTGATGCTTGATTTTGCAATATGTGCGAGAAAGTGTTTTGAATCTATAAACACTTTCTTTCTTTCCTAAAAATTAGAGTGTAATCAACATGTTATATGACCTAAGTTCATAATGATCAAATGATGATGAGTCTATAAATGACCTTTAACCCAAATGGGAAATCATACCCAAGTTAACTCACACAAAGTATAAATGGTAAACTAATTATCATATTGGCCTAGAACTTAGAAAAGTGAGATTCTAAATTTTAATTACAAAGTGAAGGACTCAAATATTTTTGAAAAGTGGTTTAGACTCCAATGGGCAGTATAACAATGATGTTTAGATAATTCAAACATAGTTTAAGATGAAGATAAACAAGGAAAAAGATGATTTAGATTTAACTAACATAATGCCTCCTTTTTCAATAAATGGTGGACAACACATTTTTGGTTGATGTTTTAGTTAACAAACAAGTTTTAGACTCAAATAATGGCAAAACAAGTAAAGGAAAAGATAAATACAACTATGTAAATCATCCTAAGACCTAAACTAACAAGGTTGCTTTATATTACTGAAATCCATCTATATATGTACTCTTGGGAGGATTTTAAGTGTTAATCCAAAAATTAAATTGCATGAAGTAGTAGGTTTTTTACATCCCCCCTTCTCCCAAGAGATCGTACGGTGACATTGACCTTTGGGATATTCACTTTGCATCAACAATATGTCCATAGCAAGTGTGGTTTTTCTAAAACTTAAATTTTTTGACCATTTAGATGGTCCCAAGTGTGATTAAAATTATATATGCCTTATGTCAATTTAGTTCATATCGATTAACTTACTATGCAAGGGTTTAGTCCTTTGCATAATTATTCCATCCATATACTGATTAGTGGAATCCCTTGGTTAACCATACTTGACTCAAGTTTTTGTTACAAAGGAGAGGTAAGCTACTCAACCCCCTAGCTATTGTAGTTTATGTGCACTAATTTATATACCCCAACATGGAGTGGGATTTTAAAAATATTAGGAGATGAAACCCTAGATCAAATCTTCCTTAAGGAAATTGTCAAGAAGTTATGAACTCTCCTTCACAAGCCAAGTTTCATAAAATAAAACTAAGTGGAAAGACTTTAGAGGTTAATTTTAGATCACCCATACTAAATGTGTTTTGGGGAGAGCCTTGACAACATTCTTTTCATGCCTTAGATAAAGGCACAATTACAAGGAAAGGCACTTTTGGTCACCCAAGTTCCCTAAAGGGGATGGGGTGAGAGCATACACACACTCTTTATTTTGTACAAAAAATAAATAAGTAATAAATGATTTTGTATAAAACAACACACTTTTTAAAACTTTGAAATTTAAGTGAGTGTTAGTTTTAAGAACCTTAGTGAAGTATTTGATTAATTTTTTGTCCCCTTGGACTTAATTGTAAACTTTGAAAAAATTCATAAAATAAATTAACTTAAAAATATCTAGGTTTCTTTTAAACACCAAATGGAAGGTTCAAGACTTAATCATGCTCAAATTTGTCACTTTTCCATGCATGTGACCATCAAATGTTGAAGGGTTTATTTTTGATTTAAAGCACAATTTTTAATGAAATAAACAAGTTTTAAAGATTTTCTCTTGTGGTTTCTATTTTCTTACACAGAGACTAACGTCGGTCAATAGTGACCAATGCTAGTTACAAAAAAACTCATAATATTTATAATAGGACCAATGTTAATAGAGATAGAACTAAAGCCAATCAATAAAAATTGATAAGGGTTACCTGTGAACCCTTAGGAAAAAAATGTTTTTGACAAAAAACTTTTATTAGCCCAAGGTTAGAGTAAAATCTCTAGCAAAGCTATGGATCATGCAATAAAAACTTTAGACAGAGACTAATAAATCCAAAATGACAACTTGTAATTTTGAAAAAATCTATAAAATGAATTTTTTCTTCATGTTTTTCTATGTAATAGAACTAATATCGATGAGGCAAGACTGAAGCTAGTTATATAGAAGTGATATTGGTCACTATGTGACCTATGTATTAACAAAAAATCAAAAACATGGGAAAATAATGACAATTTTTTTTATTTTTGAGGTTTTTAGGCACTTTTTAGATTTTCTAAAAATGCTAAAGCTTTCTCCTTCCTTGAATGGGATGTGGGTCCCACTAGGCATACAAAGATGTAGAGATAGATTACAAAGATAGTTAGATCAAACACTAGTCAAGAAGACTCAAGAAAAATCCATAAGAATATAAATATCTAAGCCAAATATTTCAACAAGGTTTGGAAAATGACAATTAAGAGGTCATGAAAGAAAACATAGACAATACCTTCCCAAGATCATCCCATCACCCAAATGTGGCTCAAAACATGATTTTTCCCTTGATTTGGTGCTCAAGTCTTTACCAGTGATGCGAAGAAAATCTCCTCCATCATCTCTTTTACACCAATGAAACTAGGCTCATGATATGAAATCAAATGTATGCCTATCAATGAAGCTATCCTCTTGAAAATTAAGCATAATAAACACCACACACAAATGGCTTGTGGATAAAATTCTACATAATAATTTTACACAAATGAAGATGAAAAATGGTTTTCTTGGCCCTCTTATTTATAGATTTTTAAAATTGGTCTGAGTTAACCTTACCATCCATATTGAGATCAATATTTTTGGACATGAATTAATCCATTTTTTTAATTAATCCATAAATACCCTCATAAATATCTGGAAGGAAGGGGCATTGAAGAGGTATGGGAGGCCTTAAACTTGATATTTGTTACATTTATGGCTTATGGATGCCACCCCATAAATCATGTCATTTGATGATGTAGATATTAAAAATCAATTTCCAACTAAAATATATTCAATAACTTCCATGGATTTTCCACTTAAGCACTTGATTTGAAGTAATTTTCCTAAGTGAGATTAATCAATTTTTAAGTGATTCTTTTGAAATCAGTTACACATCATTAATCAAACTAGTCAAAATTTCACATTACTAGGTCATAATTTGAATGAAGAGGAATTAAAATGTGATGTTAATTATATATAGACCAATATCCCATTTAGGATGTTGTCAACACAAAGTAACACATGCACATGTTGTGTGCTTCTGAAATAGAAGAAAAGAGTGATCTAGAGCACCAAAATGCATTTTCATCATTTTGACTCAAAATGATTTGATAAAAGTAAATAATCACATAAGATGCATTTCCATATTTGGGGATACATTTAGCTAAATCAGAACTTGTATACAACAAGTTTGAACCATTTAGTGCGTTTAAGTGATTTTGTCCCAAAATGTGCATTTTCACAAATTTAGAGTAAGATTGACAATTTCACATAATGGTGTTAGGAATTGGATATCTACAAGATGAAGGGGTTATTGATGGAGAATGGATCATGAGTGAATGAATAACTAGTGTAGAACGGGGAAAAAATGAAGGAGGATATATAGGTAAAGGAATAACAAGTGGAGAAACTATAGGTGGAGAAGGGACCATAGGTGGAGGGGCCATATGGGAAGAAGTGGAAGCCTTCTTATAAGGGAAACTTGTGGGAGAAAAGATGGTAGGTGCATGGAAAGTCATTAGGTGATCCTTGAGATGTTTTTTAAGGATGTAAAAATGATTAGTATGATGAGTACCACATTGGTTTTATAGACAATATACCTCTCCATATTTGTGAAGATATTCAGGAAATACTTTTGGGGGAGGTATAGCCTTTGTGGCCTAAGGAGTAGTGGGACATAAGGTGTCTATATATTATCATAGCTTATGATAATGTGTGTAAGAATGATTATGTGTCATCAAAGTAACAAATATGTTTCTTAGTAGACTTTTTGGGTGTACTAATAGAGGGAGTGGAAAAAAAATCTAAGGAAAGCTAGTGTAATTAACAGTCTTTAGTCCAATGACTGACAACTTTATGAATATCATAATATGGTTGATCAACCCATTTGATGAGAAAATTATCAAGATATGGTAAAGGGAGTAAAAAATCACCAAGGGAAAGTGAGGCTAGTGGAGAGACTAGGCAAGGCTCAACTAAAGGATCAATAGGATCATAAATAGGAAGAGACTCATCTAAAGAGGGAGTGGGAATAGGATCCAAACTGAGCTCGGTTGAGGGAGGGGTAGGATACATAGAACGTTGAAGGATATTCACAATAATATTAGGGATAAATTAGATAGAAGAGTCCTAGTATCTAGTAAAATGATAAGGACCAGTCATAACATGATCCATAAGCATAATCATATGATGATCTTCAAAAACTAGAAGTTTGTGCACCATTTCTACCTTGTGAACAAGAGGAAAATGATAAAATTAGGAACTATAAAGGATATAATGCAATAAGATATGCATAAATATTGAAGCAAAGAAGAATGACAAAAAATAATTTCATCATCTCGAACCTAAATAATACCTCCCAAAAATGGGTCATCTAAGATATAACCATCATCATAGTCAGGTGTATGAAGATCAATGGCATAGGTAGGGATGACCTTGTCATCTAATATGATGTGATGAATAGAGTGACAATTCTTAGTTAAGATAACATATATATCATCAGTAGGTGGTTGATAGGAATGTGGCATTAGAAAAGGTAGAAGCTAAGAAATGAGATGAGGTGAGAGATTTGAGGTTTTGATCTTGAGGTTGATCTCATCAGGCTTATCATCATATGAATCTAAGAGGTTAGGTGGTATATTCCCAATGAGTTTAGGGTGACCATTGTAACCTCGTGTGGAGTTGATAGGAAAGTTAAACCTTTGAGATTCATGAAATAGAATGCTTGGAAAGGGTTCAAGGGTTAGAATCTTGAATACATGATGTTCTTGTAATTGTTTAGAGTTTCAAAGTTTAGTGTCACCTTGAATCTTATAGATTGCTCCATTTTGATGAAATTTGACACATTGGTAGGTAGAAGAACCAACTGCTCTCATACAATGAGTCCATGGCCTACCAAGAAAAATGTTATAGGATAGAGGAATGTTGAATATCATTACCTTCATTTGAATAGTGACAGGTGGAAAAGTGATAGGGAGCCTCACACAACCTAAGGGAGGTATTTTCCTTGGGTCATAACCTTGACATGTGTTATGTATGGACTTAAGATTGCATTTATAATATCCAAGGGTTTTGATAAATTTGAGATAGGAAACATAATTACCTTAACCCTCATTAATCAAATCATACTTGACTTGGATATCACCAATTAGGACACTAATAAAAAGGGGTGGATCATTCATATGAATCAAAATATCATAAACGATCATAGAAGTAATGGGGAATCTGAGGGAAAGAGAAACATCCATTGTTATATCAATGTGTATAATGTTAATGTTTTGATCCAGATAAGGTGGATTCACATCTTATTAGGGGAGGATGAGCGGTGTTCATTTCAAATAGGAGATACATAAGATTATTAAGATGACATTAATAAGTCTACATAAGTTTGAGAAATGGGATTTGATATGGGAGATTAGTAAGTTATGTGATAAGATCCCATTCATTATAACTCATAAGTATACTATTAAAAAGAGGTGCATAATGTTGAAGGAGGTCCTCAAAAGAAGTAGTTGAAGTGTATGTGATTTTTTTTGATAGGATGTGGGAGGTTTAATTAGAGGACAAGTATGTGGATTGTTTTGAGAGGATGGGGTAGTTGATACAGGTTTGGTTTGAGATAAATTTGAAAAAAGTGTTAATAAAAATTTGAGTATCATTGGCGATGGGTAAAGAGGTTAGAGGAGTAGTAGAAATGGTATGAGAAGTGTTATACAATAGAAGAGTTAGAATTGGTTCATAAAAATACATAAGGTCCTCTTTCCCCAAAAATTGTAAGTGAGTTAGAGAAGAGTCTTTGATAACACAAAAAGTGTGAGACTATTGAGGAGTGTGGATGGGATGAGAATCAATGAAGTCAACTACCCTTCTCATATTAATCATATTGACTACATTCTATCTAGAAATTGGGTTTATAAGATATTAAACATGATTGGTATAAGTATTAGGCTTACCATAGTGGTTTTGGTGATTCAAAAGAGGATCTTTTTAGATGGCCAAATGAGAATTAGCCTAGATTAAAGATTGAGATTTGGTTTGTGTTTCATGGGCTTTGAAGGTAATGACATAGGCTTGTTGATTGTTATAAGTGATATAATCATGGTCTATAATGGGACCAAGGAGAAAATATATACCCAAATTATCAATCTCTCATGGGCTTTGAAGGCAATGTCATAGGCTTGTTGATTGCTAATATCTTGGTTGTGGTAAAAGTATTTAACTTGATCCAATCTTTGTATAGATTTACAAATGTTTTTAAGTGGATAGTAGGATCGGTTGACCCATTTTAACTAATGGTAGGGGCGATACATCCTATATCAATGTCATAAATTTGAGGCATAAGGGGTTTATTTTTAAGGTGTTTGGTTTTTTGTTAACAAGATAAGGTTGAGGGATAAGATTACCATGGAAGTCCTAAAGAGGAAGGGGGCATTTTGGTTATGCATTCCCCATAGAACCTATTGAGGGTGATTTTGGAGATGGATAAGATTTTTTTTTCATTTGCATCATTTTATTGGCATTTTTAACTTGGAAAGTGCTCATTTTTTTAAGATTTTAAAATATAAGTTGATGAGTTTGAGTGATGTTATTTGCATTGTGTGAAACATTAGCATTGGTAGTAGTGTCTTGGGTACCACTATGAGTGGTAGCATGTGTGATATAAGTATCTTGATATGAATTATTAGTAAATGAGACACTAGTAACATTATTTGTTTGTGTGGAAAAGGATTTACTAGTAGAGGGATGAGAAGAAGCAACACTAGAGGCATAATTAACATGGGTAGCAAAAAATGCACTATTGGAAGAATTGAGAAGATCAGGAATTAGTAGATGCCTACTAGATGTAGAAATTTCCATGTTAATATAGATACTTGGCATGGATGTGGAGAACATAAAAGATAAATAGGTCATAGTATGATAAGGGGTCAAAGGGGAAAGAAGAGGTTAAGAAGCAAAGAAGCTATTTGATGCAGAAGCATCACTCCTAGGCTTAGATTCTTTCACATTTTGGTTTTTATTATCAATTTTGGTTTTTTTTGTGGTATAAGTGGTCTTAGGATGCTTACATCACCTTTAGGTTTCTTTTCTGGTTGTTGGATTTAGTTGTAGATCTTTAAAAATTTAAATTTGGCTTTTCTCACCAAATTTGGCTTTTTGAATTTTTGAATTGGTTAAACAGTTTAGGGTATGTAGGAGTGTTTTAAAGGAAATTTCAATGTGTGAAATTATTGGTATGAGATCCTAAAGGGACCAGGTTTTTATAACATGGGTCTTAATTCATGTATGTAAGAAATGCAAAATTTGATGTATGTTTTAGTTTTTTAATTAACACTCTAATGACCATTAGAGGAATTTAAAATTAGTTAGAGTGTTTTTAGGATAGATAAAATGTATTGGATCCTTGGTAAGGGGATTCATTTGAATTTGTATGAGATGAATTTCTAATAAAATCAAGAAATATATCCTCATTTTGTAGACAAAAAGTGGCTAACTTTATTTTCCTATATGTTGACAATGAACATGATTATGTGATTGAATATTGAAGCAAGAGCCTATATACAATCCACTGATAATACTCATATGATTGGTAAGTTAATCTAAATATTTTTTAAGGTTATTTATACATTGTCTTTTTTTGTAAAGCTTTATGAGGATATCAAACATAGACCTATAGGTGTCTGTGAATGTACACACAGTCAAACTCATAACATTACAAAAGTGAGTAACAAAGGTGTCTAAAAGGAAACCAACATGTTAAGGAGTATAAGATTTACATAGACCTTAATCAATCACTATAGAAGTGTGAAAGACATTTGAAAGCTTGAAATAACAAATAGTTCCTTCTCAGGTTAGGTATAGTCAATTTAAACCCTATGTTAGGGTTCTCAAACAAAAACAATGTTTGTAAGAGATGGCACCTACCAAAAATCACAAAAATTGGTGATTTTATAAGAATTAATGTTCTCTAACATATTTTAAAGTTTTAAGACCTATACAGAACTCCTATATACATAAATATAGGATTGGGAGTAAATTAGGCCTTGGCAGACCTAATTGGGGCTTGACAGAGGATAGGAAAATGGTTTCTGAGTGGATTTGGATCAATAAACTTAATTTAGGGAAGGAAATAAATCAAAGGTACTCAAAAAATACCTTATATTTTGAATATCAATCCTAAATTATTTGTACCATCAGAAAAGGTGTAAAAAAGGCTACTAGGAAGTGAAATAGGTTATGCCAAGTGACATCAAATTTAGAGGTTAAAATTTTGGTTGATTACCCTCTACATCATTTTGTTATCAAACCCATATAAATAAATTTACAATTTATTTAAGGAGTTGAGATTATATGAGAGGAAGAGAAGTTAAGATTGTTTGGTTAATTGCCTAAGTAGAGACAAGATGCCACCTAGGAGAAATGTAGTAGGTGAAAAGGTATCAACCATACAAATAAGAGATAAAATATTGTAATAATTAAATAATTTTAGATTTAAATTTGATTTAAGACTCATAGTAGTTGAGGTCAATCAAAGGATAGGATTAATCACAAGTGATTCGAGTGACCAAGAGGAAGAAGAGCCACATGCACCAGAGTTGGAAGATGAAGTAGAGAGAGAAACTAAAGAATAGAATTTTGAAAATTTGTTAAAGGTAGTGAAAGGTAAAGGATCCAATCCATAACTAGACCTTCCAGTGTATGTAGGAATCCTCAATGGATAATAACTTCTTGATTGTATAGGAGATTTGGACAAATATTTTGACTTTGAGGATGTTCCAAAAGAACAACAAGTGAAGTTTGTCAAAACGAAGTTAAAGGGTCATGCATACCTATGGTGGGATTACATACATGATGAGAGGATAAAAAAATTAAAATTTAAGATTAAGTCTTGAGATAGAATGTTTGCCAAGATGAAAAGTAAATTCTTGCCTAGTGAATACATTATAAATTTGTGTAAGAAACTTCAAAACCTGAAACAAAAATATATGAGGGTCAAAAAAATATTGAAGAGTTTTAAAAACTAATTATCATATTAGGTCACATGGAGGATGATAATGATAAGGTTTTTAGTTATCTCAATGGTTTGAGATAAAATTTATAAGATGAATTGAGCCTTACTAGTCTAAAAACATTGGAAGAGTGTTACTAGTTTGCCTAAAAAGTAGAGGACAAGCTTAATAGGAAAAAACCAAAAAAATAGAGGTAGAGGCATAAATTTTATGGGTATAGGTCACAAATTAGGTATATTTTATTCACAAATAAGTCAAGGGGATCCTAGTATTTCACATTAACAACCATCTAGCTCAAGAGGAAGTTTTAGAGGTAATAGGCTATATTTTAGAGGTGGTTATACATCAAGATGTAGAGGATCAAGTGGTTTTATAGGTAGGTGTTTAAAATGCAACAATTTTGTTGTACATATGTATTTGGAATGTCTAGAGGATCAACCAGTAGGAAGTCTAAAAATAGAAAGTAGAAATCATATTGCTCATGTAGATGAAGAAGAGAGTTTTTGTTCTCAATCACTTATGGAGGACCCTAAGGTAGGAGAATATTTTATTATGAGGAGAGTGCTGATAAAAAACCCCAAGGATAATGATACAAAAAAAATAAAAACACTTTGTAGAACATCTTTCAAGTGCCAACATAAGTTTTGTAAAATGGTTATAGATTCAAAATGTACAGATAATTTGGTCTCTACTAAAATGATAAACAAACTAGGATTGAATAGATTGCCTCAACCCACACCATATAAAGTCTCATGGTTGAATAAATGACATAAATTTTTGGTTAGTGAAAAAATTTGGGTGGAGTTTTAATTTGGAAGGTACAAGGACAAGGTCCTTTATGACATGATCCTCATGGATGTTTGTCATGTGCTTTTTGGGAGGCCTTGGAAATATTATAGGAAAACCACTCATGATGGTAGAATAAATGTGTATACATTGGTTAAACATGAATTTAGTCACACCTTGTTGCCTATGAAGGATGAAAAAAATGACCAACAAGTTGGATCAAATCTAATGTTAGTTAGTAGGAAAGGGTATATAAATGTTATGAATGAATAAGAGTTGGGTTTTGCATTGGTAGTCAAGCCTAGGAATATTATGAAAGCCAGCAAATTGAATGAGTTACCTCAAGAGACTTAAGACATGTTGTAAGAGTATAAATAAATTGTAGTTGATGAGATGCCAAGTATATTACCACCCATGAGGAACATTACTCATCACATAGACTTTGTTCTAGGAGTAAGTTTGCCTAACAAGAAAACCTAAAAGATGAATCCTAAGGAGAATGCATAAATTAATAGACAAGTACAATAAATTTTAGATAAAGGGATGATAAACAAGAGTCTTAGTCTTTGTGCAATCCCTATAGTGTTGGTGCCCAAGAAAAAAGGTCAATGGAGAATGTGTATAGACTCCAGGGATATAAACAAGATCACAATAAGATATAGGTTTCCTCTTCTGAAGATGGAATATTTGATGGATTGGTTGAGTATAGAAAGCTAATTTTCAAAAATTGATCTCAAAAGTGGATATTATTAGATTATTATTAGACAAGGGGATGAATGGAAAACTGCTTTCAAGACCAATGAGAGGTTGTATGAATGGTTGGTTATTCCATTTGGCTTAACAAATTCACTAAGTAATTTCATGAGGATTATGAATGAAGTCCTCAAACCTCTTATAAATTAATTTTGTAGTGGTGTACTTGGATTATATTCTTATCTATAGCCCTAGTAAGGAGGAGCATATTCATCATTTTCATTTAGTCATAAAAAGGGTGCAAGAAGAAAGGTTGTTAATCAACCTCAAGAAATGTGAGTTCATGAAATCATAACTATTGTACTTAGGATTTTTAATTTCACAAGGAATTCTTAATATTGACAAGGATAAATTTAATGCAATCACTAAGTTAAAAACACTTAGAACAACTAGAGAGGTGAGGAGTTTCCATGGACATGTAAGTTTATATAGGAAATCTATTAGAAACTTTAGTGGAATTTGTGATCCAATAATAGATACTATTAGGGGAGATAAAAATAAATTTGTGTGGTCTAAGAAAGATGAAATGAGTTTTCAATATTTGAAGCAAATAATAATGGAGTAACCCATCCTAACACTACTGTAATATGATGCAAATGGAATGGAAATAGGGGTTGCTCTAAGCCAAGAGAGTAGGCCAATAGCTTACTTCAGTGAAAAACTCAATGATTCTAAGAGAAATTATTCATCATATGACTTGGAATTATATGAAATGGTATAGGCCTTGAATAAGTGGAAGCATTACCTAATGTCAAAATATTTTATCATCTATATAGATAATCATGCACTTTAAATTATCACTAGTCAACCTAAAATAAATCATAGGCACATGAAATGGGTAGAGTATATGTAGAATTTTACCTTCACCATCAAGCATAAGCAAGGATAAAACAACAAGGTAGCATATGCATTGAGTAGAAGAGTTTTGTAAGTGCATGAGATATAATTTGAGAGTGTTTGTATTGAGACACTCAAGGAGATGTATGAAAATGTTGAAGACTTCAAAGAAGCATATGATACTTGTAAGAATCCAACTACACTAAAAAAATAACCATGATTAGATTATATCATACAATATGGGTTACTATTTAAAGGTGTATAACTATGTGTGCCAAGAAGTTCAATAATAGATAACTTTATCTAAGAGAAGCATAGTGGAATTATGGGAGGACACTTTGGGCTTGATAAGATGTTGGAACAACTCACTAGATATCATTTTTGGCCTAAGATGTAAGTAGAATTGAGATGTGTTGAGAGGTGTAAAAATTTTCAAATGGCCAAAGGGAAAATCACCAATACAGGTTTATATCAACCTGTACTAGTCCTAAATAGACCTTAGAAATCTATAAGCATGTACTTTGTGATGGGACTATCTAGAGCACAAAGAGGTTTTGACTCCATATATGTAGTTGTGGATAGATTTTTTTAAATGGCACATTTTATTCCTTTAAAAACAATCAATGATTCCACCCATGTGGAAAATATTTTCTTTAAATAGGTATTAATACATCATGGACTGCCACTAAATATCTGATAGAGATACTAAATTCCTAGGCCACTTTTAGAGAACACTATAGAGAAAGCTAGGCATAAATATGATTTTTAGTTTAGCTTACAACCCTCAAACAAATGGTCAAAATGAGGTGGTTAATATGAGTCTAGGGAACCTATTAAGTTGTCTATCTAAGGATAATCCTAAGAATTGGTATCTTGTATTACCCTGGGTAGAATTTGCTTATAATGACTCCTCCAATAGGAGCATTGGCATGAGTCCTTTTCAAGTGATATATGGTATGTAGGATGGAGGAGTGTTTAAACTCAAAAATATCAATAAAATGGACAAGAGAAGTGTTGAAGGAGAATATTTTGCAATGGGCATGAAAGAGGTTCATCAATAGGTAAGATAACATTTAGAAGCTAGTGTGGAGAAATACAAAAAACAAGTAGATGTAAGCACAAGAAAGCTAAATTTTAAATTTGGATATTTGGTTTTGGTTCATCTTAGGAAGGATATATTTCCAATAGTTGAGTACAACAAGATTAAGATGAAAATAATTGGTCCTTGTAAGTTGATTAAAAAGTTTACTAATAATGTATATGATCTGTAATTGCCTAGTGGTGTAGGCACATCACCACTTTTTAATGTTTTAGACTTATATCCATATAAATAAGGATCAAAAAGAAAATAAAAAATAGAGGGATCAGATACAATGGGTACAACTTAGGCAAAATAGTTTCCTCAAATCAAACCAAATGAATTGGAATGCATCTTAGACAAGCAAGTGTTCAAGCAAACTAGGGACAAATAATAATTTAATTGTTTGGTCAAGTGGAAGAAATAAACCATTGAAAATCTACATGGATGACAGTTAATGACATAAAAAAACATGGGAGTACTCTTGGAGAAATCATGGACAGTAGTCCCTGAGTCTATTTCTCTTTCCCTAGGGAGTATTATGTAGGAGCATCATTCATAGGCTTAGATTCTTTAAAATTTTGATTTTTATTATCAATTTTGGTTTATTTTATGGTCTAAGTGGTCTTATGATGCTTATATCACCTTTAGGTTCTTTTCTAGTTATTTTTTTAGTTCTATATCTTCAAAAATTCAAATTTGGCTTTTCCCACCAAAACAGACTTTTTGAATTATTTAGACAATTTATGAGTTGGAGGAGTAATTTAATGGAAATTTCAAGGTGTGAAATTATTGGTATAACCTCTTGAATGGACCATGTATCTATAACATGGGTCTTAATTCATGTTTTTAGAGGTATAATCACTAAAATGGGGGTGAATTGGTAAGCCCAGATATTTCAACTTTAGTTCCAATCCTAACAAACTCTTAATCAGTCAATACATACATTCATGAGGCATACACAACATTCATAGCAATGAATCATAAAGACAATGCAAGATTAAGCACATAACACATGACATACATGGGAAACCCTTTTAGGAAATAAAACCCACTAGAACCTTCAATTGGACTAATATATTATAATAACAAGATCTAATTTAGACCATCTACAAATGATCAAGTAACTACAATACTTATTTAGTGAGATTCCAATCCCACAAGGCACTACCACATCTATCTAACTGATCTAAAATAACAATAAGACCTTTTTAAAAGTTTCACCTTGTAAGGAGGCTAAAACCACCTTAGATGTTTAGCTACCACAATAACACCTATGAACACATCCACCTTTGCATTGATGTATTCAACACCTAATGATGGAACTCTAATTAACACACTCTTAATGTATACAAAACCACCTTTTGGATCACAAAAAACTCCCTATTAGCCAAAGCACATCACATACTGGAACCAACACACAAATATTAATAAAGACACATTAAATATCCCAATTAACCCCACTCTTCAGCTCTACACACTAAATGTTGTAGACACCTAAATTTGGCCACCAATAACCTCCAATTAGGCTTTTGGCCAATTTCCACCCAAAATGCACAATTTGGCCTAAAAACACAAAAACATGCTAAATGATGTGAAACTAACATATTCAAGTGTTGATTTTGGCTACGGTATCCCTAAATGGGGTAATACAATTTATGGGATAGCTAATTATGATTAAATCATTTTGACTCAAAATGCCAATTTCACACCTAGGTGCTCTAGATTGCTCTTTCCTATCAAATATCTTGCATGAGACATGTACCTTCATTATTTTTTGTTGATAAAATATTAAATGGGATAATATTTCAAATTCAACTGATAGTGATTTCCAATTCTAATCCAATCAAATTTTGGACTAATAACAAGGCATTATGATCAATTTGAGTAATTTGTGCACAAAGTGCTTAATCATGCTTAAGAACTAATTAACCCAAATCAAAGCCTAATAAAAAAATTCCATGGAAACTTGTTGAATAATTATTTTTGGAAATGAATATTAAATATATGCATCATCAAGTGACCTCATTTATTAGGAAGACATCCCTAGGTCATAAATGCCATAAATATCAGGATTCAAAGCCCTCCATGCCTCATCATGCCTTTCATGATGCCCTCCATACCTCTTAATTTCTCCTTTTTCCAATTTCATGATGAGGATAATTATAAAATTAATTCAAAAAATTGAATTAATCCTTAACCACACATCTCAATCTTAGGATGGATGGTTCAGGTTGATTTTAGACATTCTCAAAAATCTATAAATAGAGAGGCCATGAACATGATTTTTAAGTATTGATAATGAAAATTTATAATGCACAAATGATTCCAAAATCTATTTCAACTAGTGTTACCATAACAAATTTATTCCAAGCCAAGCTATGCCAAACCACAAGCCAAAGCTTCCAAGGAGAAGAGCAGATAGCCAAACCTCCTTTGATAAAGACTTCATGAGCACAAGCCGAAAAAGCCACTACAATAAGCATTTTGGAGCATCCAAGGAAGGTAAAAGAATGTTTCATTTGCATTTTAGTTGTGTATTTTATTCATGTTTATTAACTAAGCTCTCCCTAGTGTCTAGGCCTAGAGATGTTATGCTAGTTAGTGTGTTTCTTTCATTTTGTTTTCATTTTGAAACTAACACAATACTAACCATCCTCTCTTGAGTCAAATTCCTAGATTCACATATGGCATGCCTAGTGTGACTAGATGCATCCCATACATTAAGAATATCATTTTATAGCTTTAAAATATTCATTTGGATCATCAAAAATATTGAAAATTAATTTTCTAACTTTGTTTTGCTATTTTTATTTGTCACAGGTTTACACAGTAACTGACATCAATTAGTAAAACTGACATCGATTAGATAGCTTAACTGACATTGGTTAGTAAAACTTACATTGATTAGATATATATCATCAGTCACATTCATATAATTGATGTCAGCTAGATAACCATCATTAGTTAGCAAATGTAACCATCGTCAATTATATAACCAATGTCAGTCACTATGTTTTTCTTAAAACACAGACCTGAGAACTCTTTTTTTAAAGTTCATTGTTTCAAACCTAAAATAGATTCAAGGCTAAAGGACATGCTAACATTTTTATTGCACGAACATGATTGGAATTTTCTAAAAACATGTTTAGATCACCTTTTTCATGCTTAAAATGAATTAGGAATATTATTTTGGGTGCTTAAATTAATATTTAGGTGCTTAAATGAGTTTTTAGCATTAGTTTTCAAAGTTACAACTAAGACTAAGGGGTCAAATTAACACCACCTCATTTTCCATTTGGGCTTAAAAATGAACTCACCTTTTCAATTTTTTGTATTTACATAGTTATTTAATTTAAATATTTGTTTGGAAAAAAGAGGGGTGTTGTGTGTATGCTCTTCTATTTATCTCCTTTAGGGAACCCTTGGAATAAAAAGTGCCATTCCTATTGAAAATAACCTAGTCCAAGGCTTAGAAATAATGTCGTATAAATCACTCCCCAAAAACTCATCAAAGTTTGGGTGACCTTGAAAATAACCCTAAAGTCTTTCTACTTTCATGCTTTCTTTGTTTCTATGCAAACTTGGCTTGCAAGTGGGACTTCATCACCTCTCATGAGCTCTTTAAGGAATCTTTGACCTATGGTTTCACCTCCCAATATTGAATTTATTTGGATCCTAATTGGAGAATCACATGGGACATAGTGGCACTTTGGACATTGTACTACACTGAGTGAATAATAGGATGTAGTGGTTGCAAAAAAGACTTGACTTTTTTTCAATAAGCTAAGTGATATAGACCCAAAATCCATGCTTTTCTTTTACATTATTTGACGTGAAAGTCATTGTGCAATTGATTCCCCTAGAACGTTTGGAAACTTGTTAGACCTTAGGCAAATACCCACTTGCTACAGAAGTATTATTGGTACAAGGTGTGCCTCAAGGTCTATATCATATTATTATCATTTGAGAGAAGGGGGATGTGAAAACCCTACTATATAACATGCATTTACTTTTGGATTAACACTTAAAATCCTCTCAAATGACGTATATTGAAAAATTCCAATAATACCAAGCAACCTTGTCTGTTTAGAATCTAAGAGAGATTAATTAGTTGGTCTCATTCTAGATTAAAGTCTTGTTTGAAGTCAAAACTTGGTGTAAATAAACAATTCAAACCAAAACACATGGTCCTCATTATCCCTTGAACAAAGATGCATTATGCTTCCCATGTGAGATCATCAATTTGCCTTGTTTAAAATTTCATCAAAAGTTTGGGAGTCATATCATCCACTTTGGCATAGTTATGTTACCCAATTGAGTCTAGACCTTTATCAAAGTTGTTTTAATTCCTTAACTTATAATCTAAATTTGGAATTTCACCATTATAATTTCATAGGGTTGATGTGTTAAGTGGGTTTGCCAATCACACTTAACTTAAGGGAACTTAGGTTTAATTTCCAATTTGGGTTGAAGGCCATTTAAGACTCATAATCATTGTCATCACTTGATAAACTTCAGCCATTTTTTGATAAACACTTGCACTTTGAGTCAATGCACCACAACATTTTGAGTCAATAAAAGTAATGTTATGATGTCCAAATTTTAGGAAATTATCTTTTCCTTAGAGAGGGTTTTTGAAAAAACTTTTTTGTCACACCTTTTGGGTAGTGTAGCATCATTAAGTTTCCCAAAAAATTTAAAATATTGTTTCGTAGACTCTCTTGCATAGATTTCAAATTTGTTCCTACATTTTCAGACCAATTCAAGTGTACTTTGATGATCTTTTATCAAGTGCAGTTATACTATTCATTTTGTCTAGCTTATTTGTCAAAAAAGCCAAGTTTTATACCATTATTTATAAGAAAATAAACTATCTCTAAAGTACCTCTTGTTTCATATCTTATACCTAGTTGATCAATTTCAGGTCCAAAAATTAAATGCCTAGTGTTTGTTAGAAGTGTTTCAAATCCATTAGATTAAAATTTTCATCTATTTCAAAGTCTAGCTTTTGACGTTGTTTCTCCAAGAGTCTTAGACCAAGTTGAATCTAGACCAAGTTGGAACATCATCTCTTTTATATTTTTTAGAACTCTTTGACCTTTTATTGCAAAGCATTGACTATGGATCCCAGCATGTATTCCTACATTCACAGTGGACTCATGTATAATCCAGGGATTAGTAATGTGGTGGCATAGGAAGAAATGGTGTAAGACCCCTACACAAATAATATTCCTTATGAGATGGATTCTTATTCCTCTTATAATAATCAATTAAGGGTACAAAGCCAACATCCATTAGCTAACTATTTGGTTGACACACCACCTTATTCAGAACAAGATCAAGAATAAACTGTACAATACCTAGCTATAATACCCATAGTAGATGAGCCAATTATTCAATAATCATATTCTATTAATATGGATTCCACGTATGATCCATTTTTTTTTGAATGACATTTGTTAGACAATAAAGATGAGATTTTGGTTAGAGCCATAGAGGTAGGGGCCAAGATTCTAGTAGACTTCCCCCATGAAAATATGCCCACAATATTATTTATGATCAACATGCTTATTTTGTCAATCCTATGGATCTAGTCCAAATAATTTAGCAATACCCTAATATATCTAATCAAGGAAAAAACATCATGAAAGATCACATTAACCAAATGCAGACAACATATCAAATTTACTTGAATCTAGCACATAATTTCGATCAGATGAACATGGTGAGTAAGCCTTTTATTAACCTAGTTCCTTCAATAAGAGTGTTGATAGAGTTAATTGGACAAGAGAATCTGAGTTCTAACCCATTCATACAAACCTCTTTGATAGATAACTTGATGTATATGCCCATTATTTAAGTAGTGTCTTCAGCCTCTACACAAAATAATGAGCTAAATGTAGTTGGAAATGTGGAAATAACATCCAATCCTAATAAAAGTGGTACTAACACACAAACAACTAACCAACAACATGTGCCTATAGTTAATCCCATGGATAAATCATCATACCAAGGAATAGGAGTTTCTACATCCCAACCTCAACCGATTGCTTCCTCAAGTGTATAACCTACAGGATTAGGTAATCAAATAATGGCCAATGCCATGCCTCAATGATAGAATGTGATGAATCCTACTCCTCCTCAACAAGTAATGAGTAGTATTCCACAACATCAGGTACAATCTAGTGTATCAATGTAACAGAGGACAAATGCATTGCCACCTTAATTAGGGAAAACTAATGTTCTACCTCACTAGGTAATGATGAACACACATCTTCAGTCATAGACTAATATGCCAATCCAAAACCAAGCAATGACTAGTCAACAATGTGTAAATATTAGTCAGCCATAGATGCCAAACTTATAACCTATTTTAACTTATCCATAGGGATTCATGCAACAAGGAGATCCCCATATTTCTCAAGTACCTACTAGACAACCATTGGTTTAAAATGTATCATAGATTCAGAGACAAGGTCTTGGTACACAAGTTCCCACTCAATAGCAAGGTTCGATTAGTCAGTATCATGTCCCTTTTTAGCCACAACAGGCATAGTATAGTTATATCCCTCCATCCCAACCATAAAATCCTCTAAAACAAACCTTTATCTTCAACCCAAACTAAAATATCACACAACCAAATGTGCAATTTCAAGTACATCCTAATCCACATATGCATATTCCTAGTCCATTCCCCAACCAAACCAATATACCCCAATAGGTATTTACATCATACCTTGGTTAAAGTGTCCCACTTGTGACTTCCCAAACATTTTCCCAAACCAATATTCTTCCTCAAACCAATATTCCTTCTAGTTTCATGTCCCAAGAATTACAACAAATGAAGGATATAATTGCTACCATTCAGGTTGGAAAATAGAGTAAAAAGTTCAAATTGGATGACATGTGTTCCTATCCATTCAACATGGAGTATTTATAGATACCATTTCCTCCAGGATACAAACCACCAAAATGTGACAAGTACAAAGGAAAAGTTGACCCTACAACTCATTTGAACAAATTATTTATTGCATGTCAACCAGTGGCATATAGTGACATATACCTTTTGTTGTTGTTTCTAAAGAGCTTGGTTGGACAAGCCTTGGAGTGGTTTTTAAAGTTTCCCAAAAATTTAGTAATAGATTTTGATGATCTTTCTGATAAGTTTGTGCAACACTTTTCCTATAATCTTAAACATGAGATTTTATTAGTGGACTTAATGCAAGTAATGCAAAACACTGGTGAGAGTTTTTCAAGTTATCTATAGTGATGAAGATCCCTTGCAAGATATTCCACCCATAGTTTACTATATAAACTATTAGCCATTGTGTTTACCATAAATTTTCATAGTGAGATAACATATCATCTAGAGTTACAATGTGCACATACTTTTAGGGAAATCATCAACATAGGCTTGTTGATTGAGTGGGCTCTCATAAATAAAGGAGTCATCAAGCTTAATTCAACTAATAAAAATCAAGGTACCAATTAGGTAAATCACCAATATCAACATCTCATTCAAGTGTAAGCATCACAACTGGCAAAACCCAATAACCAAGAAAGATTGAAGTAATTCAACCATAATAAGAATGTTGTGGTAAATAGAGTAACTAAATCTCATCATGTCCAAATGGTGTAAACATCATCTAAACCACCTTTTCAGCTTATTCCTACCTATAAACCTCTCTAACCAATGATACAAGCATAACAACTAAGACCTGCACAACAAATATAGTAGTCTTTACTATTATAAACCCCTCCTCCTAGGAAATATGTGCCTACACATCATGTCTTTAGTGACCTAGGAAAACCTATTAAGTCTATATTTCATAAGCTTGTTTCTACTAATATGATTATTTGACCTATATCAAAGCATTATCTACAAGTCATTCCTTATCCTAATTGGTACTATGAAAAAAAAATCTATGACTATTATCAGGTCAATAGGCATAATCTATGAAGATGTGTCCAAATCAAGTATTTAATTGAGAATATGTTGGAGAATGGGGAGATAACATTAGATAATGATGCTTCCACTTCCAATGAAACTCTTACGATTTATCAAAACCCCTTTCCTCAGCATAACAATTAGTACAATAAAATAATCAATAGTAACAATAATAATGGCTAGTGTAATAACAAAATTAATAGTATCAAAATCGAAGGACAAACTAATAGAATAAAAAAAATCAATAGTAAAACCCACAATGATAGAATAATGGACAAAACCAAGGTAAGAATGGTAAAAACAAACAAACCTACTATGCAATTGCACATGACTACAATAGGGTTGTAGGTCATATTACAGGGGATAATGTTAATACCATCTCTATTAATCCTAGACCAAACACTAATAACCTAGACTATTGCTAAACAAAAACATTTAACAAAATTACATGGATAATCCATCTTTGACCTGGGAGTGCATATAGTAAAATTAGTAAACTAGGACTTCCCCTTTTGGACTTTATATTGACTACTCATCCTTACCATGTGACCACATACAAGTGAACCGGCAACTGAGACTTGTCATGTCTGGTCCCACACCATTCCCAACATTTGTTAGCAATAATGGTATAGTATTTAATCCCTATTGTGTAATCAAAATTTGGAGGTCAAAGATTACTATCTTAGGCCCACAACCATCTACCACTTTGCTTATCATCCAACCAACTATTTAGCCTCAAAATAAACCATTCACTACTAACCAAGATAAGAAGTTTGATATTTTGGAACAATTAAAAAAGACACTAGCACAAATTTCTATTTTAGATTTGTTCTAAATGTTAATAATCCACAAGAATATCTTGAATGAGTTCTTGTGACATATCCCCTAATAAATTTCAACATTTGATTGGACACCTAGCTTTAGCCCAATAAGTCACATTCAAAAAAGCAATATGTCTTCCCTTGGCCCACTCCATAATAATCCATTGTAAATAGATGTTTATATAAAGTGACATAAAGTGAAATGTTTCCTTATAGACAATGGATCATGCCTCAACATAGTGTCTCTAAATCTCATCAAGCTTCTTTGGTACACAATGGTAGATCTTTAGCCAAAAACAATGACCATTAAAGCCTATGATAATCAAGAAAGAGAATCACAAGGCACCATTAGTTTACCAGTTATCATTGGGCCTTTGACCCATGATACACTTTTCCATGTGCTTGATTTTGAGTTATCATACAATATGATACTAGGCAAGCCTTGGTTACATGAAATTTGTGTAGTCCCATCAATGCTACACCAATGTATCATTTTTTCCCATTCAGGGATGGAAGTGAATATTCTAGGAGATTTACACCCATATGAACACTATAGACATCTTGAGGCTGAATTTCAAAGCTACAATTATCAGTAAGGCATGAATCAAAGTTCTAAGAAGGATAAAGGAAAGGCTATACTTATTGATCCTTCATCAAATAATTACATAGATCCTAATACCTTGGATTTCCTTTCCCACATGTTGCCTCCTAAAGCTTCTAATCATTTCACCATTTTAAATAATAGATTGAGAAAGTATATGACCCATGATAAATTTCATATTTCCAATCTTCCTCAAAATAAGAAAACCTTTGGGCGACCTAAAGTCACTCTATATATGCATTAGCAATAAAAGAATAAAGATAAGGGCCCTGTCACATTTGTATCAACATCTAGCCAAGAACCTAACCCTCTTGAAGGGGATGAATCATGGTTATACAATGACAACCAAGCTAATTTTTATAAAAATGAAAAGTATCATATTCCCAATAGGATCATGGAGCATCACAATTATGAAGGAAGAGGCCTCAGACTAAATTAGCAAGGAACCATCGAGCTAATTTACATAACTAAGTATGAAAGACCTTATGGATTTGGATTTAAACCACCTAAGGGTGACCCCACATATCTTATTCAAATTCCAACACTAGCGACTAGTGATGATAATGCTGACAGTGAAGCAGAGTCTAATTGTAGCCTCACATTTGATGACCTAGCTAAAACCAACCTATATGATAACAATTCCATTTGTACCCTTACCCTAGCCATTCATAGTAACCCATTTCCATTATATTATCCCCAACTGATAGATTGGGACCAACAAGAATCCAATCTATCGATTGATGAGTTCTAGAATGATAAGGCATTTTGTGACTTTTTAGACCTTAAAGATAACATTCTATTGGGAGATCACAAATTAGGATTCTCAATTACAATGGATCCTATAGCCTATTTTGGAGAGTGAGTGAACACCCTTAACCAAAAACAAATAAGTAAAACATTGAGGTCCTAAAGTGAACCTCTTTGAGGCACTTTCTAACCAGAGAAAAAGTAAAGATAAAGCTAGTCTAGTGGTGAAAACCTATTTTAGGTGTCATTAGACAAGGGTGTTCATTCTTCTTCAAATTTAGACTAGGAAAACACCAAAGATCAACTTATTTGTGGATCCAAGTTTAATTTTGAGTAACAACAAGTATTTGATCAAATTCTTCAAGAAATTTTTATTATTTTTATCACATGGCTAGATCTCCCATTAGGGGACTCCGATTCATCATGCCTAGGAGAATTTGAAGAGCAAGTCTTAATAGAGGACCCTAACATAATCCAATAGTTCACATAGTTGCCTACTATATTAGAATATGGTTTGACCATTCTAGTTGAAGATAAAATAGAGGTAAATATCAAAACTCCATTAGACCTAAAATGGATAAAATTAGGTGCATCCTTCATTGAGAAGGAACATGAGATCTTTATAGCTCTGTTGAGAGAATTTATAGATATCTTTGCATGGGCCTATTCTGACATGCTAGGTTTAGACCTTGCCTTGGTTGTACACCACCTTATGGTTAATCCTGATGCTAAACCGATAAAATAAAAACTACATAAGATGCATCCTCACATTATTGTATTGGTTAAGAAAGAGTTAGAAAAAATATTACAAGTAAGATGTATCTGATTCATTGACTACTCAAAATGGATCTCTAAATCTGGGACCTGCATGACCTTCATCAACACCTGTGTGTTGGCTGCCTGCAATTTTAGCTTCACTTCCCCTTTGCCAATTCTTTGGCAAGGCTTACCAGCTCCTCTATCTGGGGCTGCATGGAAACAGGCAACCGAATCTTTTATCCAAGATTCAACTTTATCCAAGAAACCTACAAACACATCCTGTGCAACAACACCTGCTACATCTGTATCTTCAGTTTCTTCATGCTGATCTGCTACCAACCAACAATGTTCTTTTACCTGCTCTTTCTTTCCATCAGACTGTGAGTAACCGTCTGTGCTTTTCAACTCCTCCATTCTTAGCTTACTTTGATCTGCTGTTGCTCTACTCCCACTCAATCAGAAACCCCTGAGAGTGCCCTGTAACCAAAACACAACCTGCTTCCTGCAACCTTAGCTCTGATACCACTTGTCAGGAATCTAGAACAACAAACATGCTCTGATACCACTTGTCAGGATGCGAAACCGGAAGCATACAATTAATTACCAAACTTCAAGCAACTTAATATGCGGAAATAACCAGATTCACCAAGTAACTAGAATTCAGAATAACACAGCATATGAGAGACAATACACAACTTGTATTAACACTTTATACAGAAAATAATACAATAGAGAATATGCCACATCTTCTCCACCACCTTACAGAGGTTTCCCACACCTCAAGTGAACAGTAAATCTTCTCCCCAAAGCTCTCCCTCTCACAGGTCCCAACACCCAACTCAAATACAGAGTTGGTGTTCACCTCCCGTGCTCCACGCACAACACAAGTGCTCCACGCACTCCACAAGCACTCCACGTGCTCCACAAGTACTCAAGGTACTTCAAGTAGATCTCCCATAAACCTGCAATAACCTGCACTTCAACAGACCATACTTATGGAAGGAACTCCCTTGCCTTCCTCTTGCTCTATCTGAGTACACACCTATACTCCAAGTAGATCCTGCCTGATACTGCTCCCTGTTGTGTTGCTGTCTATATGACCTTACACACCTGTAAATCAAACAACAGTTCTGCTCACCTGTGAACCTCGACCTTGCACACACATACACCTGCAGATCAATGATCTTACTTGCCATGTAGATCTCCTATATAGGCCATGCAACTGTGACCAAGATCCTACACTCTTGAAGAACCCAACTGGCTCTCCAATCCAGCACCAACACCCCTGGTACTGAGGCACTAGGAGGAATGCACCATTGCTCTACCTCACACACAAAAGGAGCTTATAATTATGCTCTCTTACTCCCTAGCACACTTTTCCAATACAACCATGAGTCTATTATATAGATCTCATCCAAACAATAATTAGACATCTAATTACAATAATTAGATCCGCAGCTATGAGTCTAAAATTAGCACTCATCATGCAAACACTTGGTTCGTCAACCCACTGCCCATAATTAACTCGCAGTCGAACCACACAGGTGACCGACGCCGGTCCCTGTTCGCCTAGGGGTCACCGACGCTGGCTGATCTCTGACCGACGTCGGTTGCCTTCCTGCCCTGTCCTGCCGATGTCGGTTGGCCTGACCGATGCCGGTGTCTCTGACACTCAGCAACTCTCCTGCAACCTCCTCTGTGTCTGCATCAGTGAAGCTTTTAGCTCCACAATCTTAACAATCTCCCACTTGGAGATAAACAACTGCACTGTACCTGTACCTGTACTCTGTCTAATCTGTTTCCTGGTTTGTATCCCTCTTCAAGCTCCCACCTGAAGACAACCCACCACACATCTCGTGGTGTACCACCTGTCATTCGAGTACCCTGCCACATCCAAACCTACAACACTTGTAGTGAAGTCCTGACCCTGCATAACAACACCTGCTGTCGGTCCCTCTCAGAAAACCTGAGAACCCACTTCCCCGAATTGGCTCCTAACTCTGACAGCTCCCACTACATGGGAATACTCAGGTCTATACCAGACCTCATGTGATTTTGGACACTGTACCTGTCCAGCCCTTAGTGTGCTCCGGTTCTGCATCCCAAACCTCACCAACACCTGATTCACATCAGCTCCCACTGGAGACAAAATCAACCTCTGATCTCCATGCCTCCCATGTCAAAGAATTTTGCTGCTCCAAACTCCTCATGACATGACACTGAACTAATCTTACCCTTAGCTCAGCAAAACCCTGTATGTACTCCCCTACTAGCTAGCATACTATCCACATACAGCAACAGAATGATGTCATGACTCATCATCCACCTGGTAAGACAAACCATAGTAGTTACCTGACACTGACTGAAGCCATGCTTCATCCTCCACCTGTCAAAACCTGTACCACTGTCCTGCAGCTCCTCAAGACCATATGACCTGGTCTTCCGTCTCACGTATCCGTTCTCTCTATTCTTCTACTAAGGAATCCATTCGTCTCTGTGCTTTCATCCAGCTGGCAAACCTACCAAAACTCTCGTCTGGTTCTGCATCATATCCCTGCCTAGCTCACACCTGTATCCTGGATCCTTCCTACTCTACAATCAGCAACAAGTATGAAGAAGAGGAACACAAATTTGAGGGCCTACTTACACCTTCAGTCCTTCGTATGGGTGTTTGAGACTCCTTGACAGCATGGTGTCCACCCAAAATTCATTACAGTGACCGACCTCGGTCACCCCACAGTCTGTATCCGACTGACATCAGTTCCATGCGTCTGTCCCTGACTACCGACCCTGCGGTGTCCCTGATGCCGACATCGGTCCTCCTGACCGACATCGGTCTTATTACTACCGACGTAGGTCTCCTTGACCGACGTTGGTCTTACCCTGCCTGACATCGCCGGCTTCGGTCTGTACATGACCGACATTGGCACCTGTCTGTTCGACGCCGATTCCTCCTGACCGATGTCGGTGTCTGTGTTCGCCTGTGAGTGATGACTTTTTACCCGCGAGCTCCTTTGGATCAAAACCCATGTCCAAACTGCTCTGCTCAGATGTATCCAGCCTCATCCACTGAACTCTGTCTGCCATCTCCTCCAAGAACACCAAGGCTTTCCAGTTCTTAAGCCTGTCAAATATATCTATCTTCCACTTAAGAACATGCATCTCCTTCCTGCTCATGTGACCAAGCCTACGAAGCCACATCTCCACAACAGAAGAAGAATCAGTAATATAAACAAGTAGATAAAGAATACTTGTTTTCTTACTACCAGCTAATTCAAGTGCTACCGCTGTGAGAGTTCTTGTGCATCTCTCATCACCTAATCTTTCTGAATAAATTAGCCATATCTCCAAACCTGGGACCTGCATGACCTTCGTCAACACCTGTGTGTTGGCCGCCTGAAATTTCAGCTTCACTTCCCCTTTGCCAATTCTTTGGCAAGGCTTACCAGCTCCTCTATCTGGGGCTGCATGGAAATAGGCAACTGAATCTTTTATCCAAGATTCAACTTTATCCAAGAAACCTACAAACACATCCTGTGCAACAACACCTGCTACATTTGTATCTTCAGTTTCTTCATGATGATCTGCTACCAACCAACAATGTTCTTTTACCTGCTCTTTCTTTCCATCAGACTGTGAGTAACCATCTGTGCTTTTCAACTCCTCCATTCTTAGCTTACTTTGATCTGCCGTTGCTCTACTCCCACTCAATCAGAAACCCCTGAGAGTGCCCTGTAACCAAAACACAACCTGCTTCCTGCAACCTTAGCTCTGATACCACTTGTCAGGAATCTAGAACAACAAACATGCTCTGATACCACTTGTTAGGATGCGAAACTAGAAGCATACAATTGATTACCAAACTTCAAGCAACTTAATATGCGTAAATAACCAGATTCACCAAGTAACTAGAATTTAGAATAACACAGCATATGAGAGACAATACACAACTTGTATTAACACTTTATACAGAAAAGAATACAATAGAGAATATGCCACATCTTCTCCACCACCTTACAGAGGTTTCCCACACCTCAAGTGAATAGTAAATCTTCTCCCCAAAGCTCTCCCTCTCACAGGTCCCAACACCCAACTCAAATACAGAGTTGGTGTTCACCTCCCGTGCTCCACGCACAACACAAGTGCTCCACGCACTCCACAAGCACTCCACGTGCTCCACAAGTACTCAAGGTACTTCAAGTAGATCTCCCATGAACCTGCAGTAACCTGCACTTCAACAGACCATACTTATGGAAGGAACTCCCTTGCCTTCCTCTTGCTCTATCCGAGTACACACCTGTACTCCAAGTAGATCCTGCCTGATACTGCTCCCTGTTGTGTTGCTGTCTATATGACCTTGCACACCTGTAAATCAAACAACGGTTCTGCTCACCTGTGAACCTCGACCTTGCACACACATACACCTGCAGATCAACGATCTTACTTGCCATGTAGATCTCCTATATAGGCCATGCAACTGTGACCAAGATCCTACACTCTTGAAGAACCCAGCTAGCTCTCCAATCCAGCACCAACACACCTGGTACTGAGGCACTAGGAGGAACGCACCATTGCTCTACCTCACACACAGAAGGAGCTTATAATTATGCTCTCTTACTCCTTAGCACACTTTTCCAATACAACCATGAGTCTATTATATAGATCTCATCCAAACAATAATTAGACATCTAATTACAATAATTAGATCCGCAGCTATGAGTCTAAAATTAGCACTCATCATGCAAACACTTGGTTCGTCAACCCACTACCCATAATTAACTCACAGTCGAACCACACAGGTGACCGATGCCGGTCCCTGTTCGCCTGGGGGTCGCCGACGCCGGCCGATCTCTGACCGACGTCAGTTGCCTTCCTGCCCTGTCCTGCCGACTTCGGTTGGCCTGACCGACGCCGGTGTCTCTGACACTCAAAAACTCTCCTGCAACCTCTTCTGTGTCTGCATCAGTGAAGCTTTTAGCTCCACAATCCTAACAGACTCAATCTAAATAAATGTGTGTTTTATGTAACTTTAGGAAAATCAACTGGCTTCATCATGTCTAATAGAGGTATTGAAGTTGATCTAGATAAAGTCCATGCTATAACTAAGATGACACCACCAACCAATTTAAAGCAACTTCATAGTTTTTAGGGTAAGATTCAATCAATCCAACTCTTCATCTCTTAGTTAGTAGATAAGTGTCATCCATTTACACACCTTTTAAAGAATGGATTTATATTTCACTTTAATGATCACTACCAAACAATTTTTCAACAACTCAAAGACTATCTTCTTAATCCACCTATTTTATTACCTCTTATGTTAGGAAAGTCATTCTTGTTATACCTATTAGCTACCGACCATGCTCTGGGGAAATATTGGCTCAACATGATGACAATGGAAAAGAGTATGCCATATACTACCTAAGCCATACCTTGGTTACATATGAACATAACTATGCACCCATTAAAAAATCTTATTTGGCCATGGTCTTCATAGCTGAAAAATTGTGCCACTACATGTTGAATAATACAACCATGGTCATTTTAAAAGTAGATCCACTCAAATATCTGCTATATCTAAAATAGATTTGTATGGTAGAATGGCTAAATGGATCATGCTTCTTAGTAAGTTTGACATAGAGTATGTCAATCAAAAGGTAATCAAAGGATAAGTTCTTGCATATCAACTTATGAAAGCACCTCTCACAGACACATAGCCACTCACATTTCAATTTCTTGATGAATCCATAATGACCATCATTGACACACCCCTTGATAAGTAGCCCTAAAAGATGTATTTTGATGGTTCATATACTGCACATGGATTAGGGTTAGGCCTATTGTTTATTACACCATATCGGGATCTAATCCCTAAATCATTTATAATCATCTTTTATTATACAAACAACATGGCCAAGTATGAATCACTTGTTGTAGGACTTAAACAAGTAGTGCATTGGAATATATCTCATCTCTGAGTTTATGGTGATTCTCAATTAATCATCAATCAGGTCGTAGATCATTTTTAGACCAAAGATGACAATTTGGTTCCATATAATGCCATGGTTGACACTCTTAAGCAAAAAAATTATAACATTCAGTATGAGCACATACTAAGGGCTAGTAACAAAACTATAGATGCCATGGCTACTATTGGCTCTCTGATTCTACGAATAGATAAAGCTAGAGAGTATTAGTTCCTCATTGGTAATTTTTCAGCTCTAGCTCATGAACCTTTAACCATTTTAATTATTTTTGATATTTTTGGTCCTAATTCTATTTGGTACTCAAAACTTTACATGTAGCTTCATGACCATGTTTTTCCACCTAACCTATCTCAAAAACAAACCAAAGCCTTCATTCATCATTCCAATCACTATACTCTACTTGGATCCACCCTTTACCATCATAATTTTGATGTAACTCTACTTCGTTGTCTAACTTTGATAGAGTCTACACTAACGTTAAGATAAGTTCTTGAAGGATTATGTGGTGCTCATTCTAGTGGGGTAGTCTTATTCAAAAATCTCTTGTGTACTAGTTATTATTGGCCCACAATGGATGGAGATGCTACTGCATATGTAAAAAAGTGTGACAAATGTCAATGGCATGCTAATCTAATTCATGACCCAATAAAAACTCTAAAATTGATGTTGACACCATGTCCATTTTCTACATGGGGACTTGACGTCATTACAAAGATCAACCCCACTTCATCTAATGATTATAAACATATCCTTATCACCACTAAATATTTGACTAAGGGGGTTGAAGCTATACCCCTCATGTGACTAGAAAGAAAGTTTCTAAATTCATCTTCAACTATCTCATTTGCCACTATGGTATCCCCTCTACCATTATATCTGATAATGGAGGATCATTCAAGAATAAGGATGTAGATCAACTATGTACTGAATATAACATCACACAACATTTTTCTTCATAATATTACCCTCAAGGTAATGCTCGAGTTGAGGCATCCAACAAAACCATTGTCAATACTCTTAAAAATATTGTCAATAATGATGACCATGATTGGCACCTACAAATATTTACTACCCTTTGGGAATACTGTACCAATCATCATACCCCCACAAGAGCCACTCCATCCTCACTTTTTTATGATACTGAAGCCATCCTTCCTATTGAGGTCAAATTACCTACTTGATGAGAAATGCATATCCATACTCAATAATCTACAAGTGTATCCGAACCAACTCAAAGACCACTATAATTGGCATATTAAGTATCGAACATTTGAACTCGGTGATCTTGTTCTTAAATAAAACCAAAAGAATACCATGGTTGAGAAGATGTATAAATGGAAATTCAAACCAAACTGGATAGGGCCTTTCATCATTACTGTAGATTATGGATCAAGAGAATATAGGCTTTCCACACTAGATAGAGATGAAATTCTTGAGTTGATGAATATTATTCATCTCAAGTGGTACTATTCTTGAGTGCTAAGGTGTATTGTCTGTAAGGACCATTTTAGTTATGTCATTTTATCACTATTCTTATTTGTAAAAATATCATCCTTATCCATCCTCTTAGCCATATCCAATTTTTGATTCTGATCTATCAGCCCAGTGTGTTCTAAAGCCTAGCTCATTTGACCTTGCTTTTTGCCATTCATTATGTATTTTCAGCATCAAGGTATCTAATCGATTTTATCATTTGGTTTAAGTACTTTAGATAGAGATTGTATTTTGGGATAGTGTGATAGAAGTTTTGGTAGTTTCATCCTTCATTTGTTATTTCTTTCTTACCACCGGTCTTGCTACTAATATAACTAACTTTGGGAAAATTAGTACCATTGACCTATGTTGTTGTGTCTTGGTTATAACCACCTATGAGAAAACTAAGGTAAATAATAAGCCTTGATGTACCAACTTTCTGCTTCTTATGTTGTATTATGCCTTTTTACCAATTGTGCCTATTTTATTTGAATTGACTACTATACTAGTCAAATTCCTCTACTGTAAGGGTGAAACTATAGTGATTTGAGATCCTACTATAGGACTATGTAGGTAATACTTGATACTTTTTGAGGTTAGCTCAGTCACCTTCTAACAATGCTCTTTCCATTTTTTTAGCAACCTAAGCCATGCTATCACTATTTTGTGAGCAACTAAAGTTATTTTTTCTCTATTTTGATATCAACCTAAGCCACACTCTCACCATTTTGTGAGAAACTTAAGCCATGCTTTCACCATTTTGTGAGCAACCTAAGCCACACTCTCACCATTTTATGAGCAAACTTAGTTTAAAATATATCATCATTTTATGAGATTGAACCATTTAGTGTCTCGTCATTCTCGATTGAGTTGAGACACTCCAAAAAAATTCCAAAAACATTTTCAAAATTGTTAGAAAAGAACAAAAACATTGACCACTTCATTGCCTTAAGGATTCCAGGAACCCTTACTATGTTACAAGAAAATCACTTATCACTTAGTTTCCCCATCCTTTTTGGATTTTTCTCTCACACACTTACCATTTTTCAAGACCATTCCTATACTTCTATCACATTCATTCTATTTTTTTTCATTAGTTTTCACATTCTTCCCATTTTTGGGAGAACTACATTTGGCCTGAAGTTTTTGATTGAATATTACATCCATGGAACTATGTAGGTAGTGTTCACTTACCTAGTGCATATGGAGATAGCTAAACCACCCCATTCCTTTTCTTCTTTTCCCCCATTTTGCTTGTTTATTCAGTTATCACCTATTTTCTAGGGGAAATGTTCATATGGTTTCTTTTACATTATTGATTTATTTATTTCTACTTTTTTATTTATTTGTCTATCTGTTTGTTTGCTTTCAACACTATTGCCTTGATTCAATTTATGGGTGTTCATTGGGTGATTCCTTTCCCCCACTTATACTTGAATCTATCCATATTCATATGTTTACATTGTCATCATAGTTTCTATCATTGGTGCATTGTTTTCTATTGAGTATTGGATTACGGGAGTCAGTCCTTATGCATATTTCAGCCAAGTCCTCATGATGTTATACCATGATGCCTACCAACACATGCTACAACAAACCTCAGCTTCAAGAAGTCTATTCAACAATGGTGGCATCTCTTTGGCATTAACATCCCAATTCAATCCAAATCATATCCCAAATAAAGTAATTAACCATGAAATAATTTCAACCTTTATTAGTTCAGATGAGCATTTCCCTATTAGTAAGTTGTTCCAATTCATCATTACCCTCTATGTTATGTTGTCATCATCTTAAGCCAAGTTTATCATTTTTTCCATAATCGAGGTCTAATTATTATAACCACCTATGGGAAAATCATTGCACACCGTCCCACCTACATTTCTCAATGATTATAAGTACCTTTGAGCAAATCATTGTGTTGTCACCACTTTACTTTTTTTACCTATATAGGGGCATGTTATTCTCTTGTTTGTCTATCCTAACTAGGCCATCTCCATCTTCTCAATGATAATAACCACCTTTGGGAAAATCATTATGTTATCATACCATGTTGCCACTATCAGGGTATAATGTTTATAACCACGTTTGGGAAAACCATTGTACACCATCCCACTTACATTCTCAATGATTTTGACTACTTTTTCAATATCATTGTGTTTTCACACCATCATCTTTCTTTTTCTTTGGTCCCCTCATTTTTCTTCTTTCTTTTTTAGGGACCATTTACCAACTTACTTATGCCAACCATTCCCTCAAGGGGGCATCATACAATTAGTTTATCATCATTACAGTCCTACAGTTAGTTTATCATCATTATAGTTATAGGCATAAAGGACCTTTTCATTCTTTGAGAAGATGTTAATGTGCTTATAACTTGTAATGCCTTTCCAAATTGGGGCAAACTATAGACACCTAAATCTAGCCACTTATAACCTCCAATCAATCTTTTGGCCAATTTCCACCCACAATCCACAATTTGGCCTAAAACACTAAATAAGCTAAATAATGTGAAACTAACATATTAAAATGTTTATTTTCACCAGGGTATCCCTAAATGTGGAAACTCAATTTATGGGCCAACTAACTTTGATCAAATCATTCCGAGTTAAAATACTAATTTTAAACCTAGGTGCTCTAGATTGCTCTTTCCTATCAAATCTCTTGTATGAGACATGTGACTTCATTATTTATTGTTGGTAACATCCTAAATGGGATAACATTTCCAACACATCTAATATTGACTTCTAATTCCTATCCAATCAAATTTTATACTAATAATAGGGCATTCTGATCAATTTGAGTAATTTGTACACAAAGTGCTTAATCATGCTTAAGAGCTAATTATTCCAAATTAAGGCCTAATAAAAAATTCCATGAAAAAATTTTAAATAATTTTTTTTGTAAATGAATATTGAATATCTAGATCATCAAGTGACCTCATTTCTTAGGAAGATATCCCTAGGCCATAAATGCCACAAATATCAGGATTCAAAACCCTCCATGACTCATCAATGCCTTCTATGATGCCCTCCATGCCTCTTAATTACCCTTTTTTATAATTTCATGATGAGGATAATTATAAAATTAATTCAAAAAATTGAATTAATCCTCAACCACGCATCTCAATCTCAGGATGGACAATTCTGGTTGATTCTAGACATTCTCAAAAATCTATAAATAGAGAGACCATGAACATGAATTTTAAGTCTTGATAATGCAAATTTATAATGCACAAATGATTCCAAAAACCATTACAACTAGTTTTACCATGCCAAATTGATTCTAATCCAAGCCAAGCCATAAGCCAAATGTGCCAAAGAAAAGAGGAAATAGTCAAGCCTCCTTTGATGAAGACTTCATGAGCACAAGCCAAACAAGCCGCTAAATAAACATTTTAGATCATCCAACGAAGGTAAAAGAAAGTTTATTTTGCATTTTAGTTATGTGTTTTATTCATGTTTGTTAGCTAATCTCTCCCTAATGTTTAGGCCTAGAGATGTTATGTTAGTTAGTGTGTTTCTTTCATTTTGTTTTCATTTTGAAACTAACACCATACTAACCATCCTCTCTTGAGTCAAATTCCTAGATTCACAAATGCATCTTTCACAATAAAAACTCTATCACAGTCTTCAATAACATGACTAGATGGTCATACAACACACTCTAATTAGTCTCTCAAAATAGCCACCAAGATCTCATAGAAACTAGAAATCCTTTACTCATTCTCAATATATCCAAAACATCCTTTTAGATCACTATAGGCCTCTTTTCTCATGCTCAACCTACAAGAGCAAAATTTTCCCATCAGACACATGACCTATAGGTCATACTCATAGTCCTTAATTTGATTTTCTCATCAACCCAACCATTGGGCACACTTAGACTCTACACTTTTTTGCTTCAATGCTCACACCTCTCTAAGTCATACAAGTCTTGAAACCATGACATTTGGTTTCACTATATATAGAGCATTCTTGATGATAAACATATTAATCAAACATTAGGCATGTCTTAACCCTTAAGGCATCTCTCACATAAATACATGACTCAATACATTCTTCATTGGTTGGCCATAGCATCTATGTATCACCCTTAAGGAACTAAGCCTTTTAATAAGGCCCTTGTAGCCATTATAGGTCTCATGTGAACCCATTCACTCCTTTAATACTCCCTCAAGCAAAAAATGAACATAAGACCATTTTAAAATACATTGGTCCACTCCTTATGTCCCCTTAGACATCTTTAAATGATCATAGTCAACTTAGCTCACTTTTGTGTATGCTCAAACAACTCAAACACTGAGTTGGTGCATGTAATCACCATGAATGAACACATAATCAAATTCTTAAGCATTATTCATACTCAAGATAGATTGATCATACCTGTAAAATTCATATAAATCATCCTTATAGAGTCTATAACATGTTTTAATAACTAATTCATCATGATACATCAAAACATCATCAATACAATCTCAAATATCCTTCTCGGGTCACTTGTATAACAAGCACAAACACATAGTAAACTTATAGGCTCAATATCTTTTACTATACTAATTTCTAGATCTTCAAATTAGGTTCATTAGATGTGCCATGGATTCCTCTTCATCTTTGCTTTTTACAACACTTGCAAATCTAACTACTATCAGAAAATATGGATAAAATATAGTTATCTAATTTTTCCTATGTTAAATTCAAATATTTAAATAACAACATTCATAATTAACCTTCAAACACAATGCTCAAATATCATGAACTCTCAGCTCAGATCAAATACACTCCATTTTATCTTGATCAATCTTTAACATATAATCTACCAATACCATATGTTAAAACTCTATCACTTTGACCTTATCTTATGCAATCTTAAAATGTTGACTCGATACACTCCATCAATCTCTACAAATCAATTAGATCAATAATGATCAATTCTCATCATTGATCAATCTATACAAACTCCCACTTTCCATTGGATTACATTCCTATACCTTTGTTCAATCATTAAACATCATGTACCTACCCTCATCTTGCTACTTCTTAGATTTTTGGAGAAATATGAACCATCAATTTTTCTTGAGATTTAACTCATTCAAAAAAGACTATGGGAACCCTTTCAATATGCTTGAGTAGCCATTTTTTATCCTTAAAAACTTTTCTACACTTTGATGCAGGATCTCAATTTAGACTAGATGATCTCCTCACATAGGAGAGTATAACCATGTGACACATTACTCTTTTAACTCTTATGCATTTGATATATAACACCATTAAATTGCTTTCTCAAAAACTTCTGTCATAGAACCAACCATGTCAAAACCTACTTGGGAGGCCAACTTTGAGCATCCATAACTTTTGTCACACTTTAGTGGATGATATAAAATTTAGTGCAAATTAACTATGCTCAAAACTTAACAAACCCATAAGATCAATTTCTCTTTACACTTTCACACGTGCAAGATATAAGGTCATCAAAATTCTCACTTAACTCTTTCTTGCCTTATGCAAATTTAACTATGGAAAAACACAGTCAAACTACTTGGGAGCACAACTTTTCATATGCATATCTTTTGATGTGCTACATCACATGATCTAAAAATTAGTGTAAATAAACTAGGTCCAAAATTTAAAAAACTCATATGATCATCTTCTCTTGAAACATCCACATGTGTGAGATAATCCATCATCAAAATACTTACTCAGCTCTTTCTGGCCACATTGCAATTTTGGATAAGTATGGGAAAACAATACATTCTAACTAAGAAACTAAGTTTTCACCATCATATCTTTAATCATGCTTCGATGCATGACTTGAGATCTATTGTATAACAATTAGGCACTACTATGATCACAACCATATAACCATCTCCCTTGACTCATTCCCATGTGGTAATGGTGATGTCATCAAGCTACCTACTTAGATTTTCTACCACTGGACCCAAAGTGTCTAGATTAAAACTATGATCAATCAGATGAATTATACTTATGCACATAAATTCTCAAAAAATTCTAAACTTTAGATAGGATCCCTTACACATTCTCAAATCACCATACTCATCCCTAATCCTCTCAAGCTATGTCAACACTAAATATCAACCAAGCCACCTTCAAGCATACAAGAACAAGCACATTGCACACTTTATCATTGTCACTTAGGCTATCAAAGCACCTCATCCACTCAATAGGATACCTCCATGACACCACCATGACATCAACATGACAAATCTCCAATAATCTTCCCCTTTGTCATTGATGTCAACACCCATCAATATAACAATATATAGCTCACCTTCTCTCTCTTCAAAACACTCCCACAATAGGAACTTTCTCCCCAACAGGGACTTTTTCTCCCATTGAAACAATGATAAATTGGGCCCACACTGATCTTAAGGACATAAAAAACTATCAAATGGGAAAGGACCATCTTAGAAATATGATACAAACTCCCCCTTACCTTGAGCCTACTTCAGCTTGCCTTGACAACACCTTCTTGCTTCATGCTAACACTCTCTTCAATCAAGCACTAAAACAAGTGAAGAAAGAACACACAAAATAACTAAAAACATCTAAGAGGGACTCACCCTATGAACTTTGAGAAATTGTACTCTTTGAGCATCTTCAGATCTCCACACACCATGAAGAACCAACATGCAGGCTTACTAGCCTTCTTTCTCAAGACACTTCCATGACCACCAACTTAGCAACTACACTATACAAAATAGGAAACATGCATTGAACCAACATGAGAATATACCTACAGATACTCATACCTTGATCTTTTGGAGAAACTGAGAAAAAAACACTCTTCTTTAAACTAGCCCTGTCTAGCCTCCTTATAACCCTACCTAAAAATTGTAAAGCCCATAATTTTTAGTAGACAGATCTTTAGGACCTAAAACTTCATAAATAGAGCATTATGTATGCCCCCTCTAGCACACCAATTTGCATCACCAATATCATCTTTTGCAACAAACTTACTAGCCAATTAGCCCTCTATAATGATAAAAAATTAAATAATTTGAGAACCACAAACCTTAAAATATTTTTCAAGATTTATTTGACCACGATTTGGCCCATTTAACACATTAAGAAGCCTTAGACCACAACTCATAAGGTAAACGATTTTTCTAATATATCCCAAAACCCTAGAATCTCAAAATAAATAGGGTCAACAAACCTCATTCTAGTCAATGCACACCTCTAAAACTAATTGCATACATGAAGACACCTATCACGCACTTTTGGACCAATATTTGATCTTCCACATCTTTAGTAACCCATACATCCTATAAACCAGCTTGCCATTAAACTAAAATTAGAGAAAATTGAGAACACTAAAAAATCCTCATTTCGCACATACATAACTTTAGACCTCAAAAACACCTAGAACACACCATGAATAAATACGCAGACCTTTCTAAGCATCAAAAATTTCTTTATATTTTCATAAATCTTATTAATCCTATGGAACCACCCAATCTGACTATATACTATAGCTCCTTCACAAACCTTTGAAATAGGCTCATAAATCTTGTTGCTCCCCCTTAACCAAAAACCTTCTCTTATTGGCATTATCATATTGAGCATACAAGCATGATTCTCCACTGAAAGGAGTCTCTTAAGAGTCATGGATAGAGACACCTTCTATACCTCAATTCTCTAAAACAAAAACAACATATCATATTCCATCTCCTCCTTGCTCATCTAATATTTGTAGTTCTTCTTCTTCTTCTTCTTCTTTAGATTAGAAGAAACAAATTCCTCATCCACTACAACATTCTCCTTTTCTTCTATGATTGAATTGACAATACATGGAGACAACACATATTCATTACATACCTTTTTATCTAAAGAATCTTCCTTGCATCTTGTAACCTCATCATTAAGCACAACCAATTCATGTTCTTTACATGATACATGCTTGCCATAGAAGGATGTTCACTTGGATCTATACACACTTTAGAGCTAGCCTTAGTTAGTTTCTTGGTCTTCTCCTTGATATTGGTCTCTTTATTTTCAATAGGAGTAGAATTTTGATTTTCCTTTTCTAAAAGGATAGTTGACATATTCTCTAATTCATACTTGTCAACAGAAACTCTTGACTTTCCTTTATTTTTGATTCTTTTTCTACCTTGGAAAACAATCCATCAAGACTCTTGGACTCAATAAAGCTAGAATCCTTAGTATTTACTACCTTATGTCTCCATACTAAATTTTGACACTTCTTGTCTTCTGCAGCCATCTTACTTGCTTGATACTTGAGCTTATCCTAATTTTCATCATAACCTTCTATAGCAACTTTCTTATCAACCTTATGACTAGAAGAATTGGCAATGATTACCTTTAGTTTCCTTACTTGAGTTTGTCCTTTATCAAACCTTATAATATCTCTATATCCTTTGACATACTTTGAAGACCTCTTAACACCATTTGGACATAATATAGCAATATATACACTATTATAATAGCTAAAACTAATAACATCATTCAACATACCTCTTGATTAATCTGAGTTATGATTTCTCCAAGACTAATTACTTCTTCTTCCAAGGCTCCATGAGGATACATTATTGACTAACTTCCTTTTATAGTCCTAGCTCTATGACCATACTTATTACATGTATAATAATGACCATGAAATAAACTAGCATACCTTATAGTATTAGGTTATCTAATTGACCTTATGACATTGCTCTTCAAGTTTGCATTCATCTTCACTTGCTTAAGCTTCTCATGCTTCCTTTCCATCCTGCCTAACTTGACTATAACAAGCTCATGCTCAATTTTCAATGAATTCATTTCAACCTTCATCTGGTTTCACTCATCTTCTTTTGTTTTTAGATTTGCATTTATAGTCCTTAATTAATCCTCAAGAATATTGATCTTCTCTTCATCCTTTTTGACCTTGTTAGACATATCTTTCAATCTATATGTTTGTACTTCAATAGACTTGATATATTTTTGATACTTATTTTCTTCATTAATATCATCTTCTCTACTATTATGTCAAGCGTCTTTGTAAAACGTGATTTCATTTTCTTTTGAAGATAAACTTATCTTGGAGTCTACTAGTTGAACCTTATGATCATTGATAACATTCCGATCCTCTTTGGATCTTTATTCAAATTACATATCTATTATTCAAGTGCCTTAATCACACCCTTCCACTATTGATTTTATTTCTTCAATTTCTTAGCCATCTTTGTACCTACTTATGATCACCTTCAAGTTGTTAGGATTCCTCTAAAGGACTTGCTATGACACCAATTTTTAGAGGTATAATCACTGAGGGGGAGGTGAATAAGTGAGCCCAAATATTTTAAATTTAATCCTAATCCTTTGAAACTCATAATTAGTCAATACATACATTCATGAGTCATACACATCATTCATAACAATGAATAAGAAAGATAATGCAAGATCAAGCACATAACACATGACATACATGGGAAACCCTCTTGGGGAATAAAACCTACTAAAACCTACAATTATAATATTTTCCTATAATAACAATATCCAATTTAGATAATCTACAAATTATCAAGTAACTACAATCCTTATTTAGTGATAATCCAATCCCATAAGGTGTTGTCACATCTATCTAGCTAAGCTGCAACAACAACTAGACCTCTTAGCAAGTCTCACCTTGTAAGGAGGCTACAACCACCTTAGATGCTAAAATGCCACACCAACACCTATGAACACATCCACCTTTATAATAATGTATTCAACACCTAATTATGGAACTCTAATTAACACACTCTTAATGTATCCAAAGCCACCTTTTAGATCACACAACATTCTTTGTTGGCCAAAGCACATTACATACTCCAACACATAAATATTAATTAAAACACATTACATATCCTAACTAACCCCACTCTTCAACTCTGCACACTCAATGCATCCTTCATGATTAGATGGTCATACACATAATCAACACACTGTGATCAATCTCTCAAACTAGCCACCAAGCTCTCATAGACAATAGCAATCATTCATTCATTCTCAAGATATCTAAAACATCCTTTTGGATCACTCTAGGCCTCTTCACTCATACTAAACTTAAAATATCACTATTCTACCATAAAAAACATGACCTACAAGTCATACTCATAGTCCTCAATCTGCTCTACTCATCAACCCAACCATTATGCACACTCAACATCTACACTTCTTTGCTTCAATGCTCACACCTCTCTATGTCATACAAGTCTTGAAACCATCACATTTGGTTTCACTATATATAGAGCATTATTGATAATAAACACCTTAGTTTTCCATTAGGTATGTCTTAACCTTTAAGGCATCTCTCAAATGAATACATACTCAATACAATCTTCAAAGGTTGACCATAGAATCTATGGGTCACCCTTAAATAACTACACCTTTTAAGGCCCTTGTAGCCCTTATAGGTCTCATGTGAATAGATTCACTCCTTTAGATTTACCTAAATCAAAACAAGAACATAGGACCAAGTTTAAATACATGGGTCCACTCCTTATGTCCCCTTTGACATCCTCAAATGATCATAGTCAACTTAGCTCACCTCTTTGTATTCTCAAACACTGACCTAGTGCAAACAATCACCATGAATGAACACATAGTAAACTTCTTAAATATTTTTCATACTCAAGATAGATAGATCACACCTCTAAATACACATAAATCATCCTCATAGAGTCTACAACATGTTCTAATAGCTAATTCATCATGAGACATCGAAACAACATCAATACAAGATTGAATGTCCTTTTTAGGTCACTTGTAGAATAAGCATAAACATGTAGTCAACTTCTAAGCTAGATATGTTTGATTTTACTCACTTCCAAATATTTAAATTAGGTTCATTATATGTGCCATGGAATCCTATTCATCTTTATTTTTTATAGCACCAACAAATCTGATTTTTATCAAAAGATATGGACAAAATATAGAGCTCTAGTTTTTCCTGTGTTAAATTCAAATATTTAAATAGCAATGGTCATAATTAACCTTTGAACACAATTATTGAATATCATGAACTCTCATTTCAAATTGAATATGCTCTATTTGATATTGATCTATCTTTGACATATAATCCACCAATGCTAGACATTAAACCTTTTTTACTTTGACCTCATCTCTAGTAATCTTGAAATATTAACTCGATATGCTTTGTTAATCTCTATGAATCAATCAGGTCAATAATGATCAATTATCACCATTGATAAATATATACAAACTCATGTTCATCATTAGATCATTATCCTATACCTTTTCTTAGTCATTAAACATCATGCACCTATCCTCATCTTGTTGATTCCTAACTTTTTAGAGCAACATGCACCATCGATATTTCTTGATCTTTAACTCATTAAAAAAAATACTAAGTACGGGAACCCTTTCAATATGCCTGAGTACCCATTTTTTATCCTTAAAAACTTTTTTTGTGCTTCCATGTACGATCTCAAATTTAGATCAAATGATCTCCTCACATAGGAGAATCTAACCATGTAACACACTGCTCCTAGAACTCTTGCACATGCAAGATATAATTCCATTAAATTTCCTTCTCCAAAACTTCTCTCACAGAGCCAACCATGTAAAAACCTCTTTGGGAGGCCAAATTTGAGCATTCATAACTTTTGTCATGCTTCAATGGATGATCTAGAATTTAGCACAAATAAACTATGTTAAAAAATGAACAAACCTATAAGATCAGTTTCTCTTTACACCTTTATACATGAAATATATAACATCATCAAAATTCTCACTCAGCTCTTTTTTGGCTTATGAAAATTTAGCTATGGAAAAACACAGTCAAACTGCTTGAGATCCCAACTTTATGTATGTATATCTTATGACGTACTATATCGCATGATCTAAAAATTAGTATTAATAAAATAGGTCCAAAAATAAATAAACCCATATGATCATCTTCTCTTGAAATGTCCACACATTCAAGATATTCCATCATCAAACTACTTACTTGGTTGTTTATAACCACATTACAAATTTGGCTAAGTTTGGGAAAATAGTGAATTCTAATTGAGAAGACAACTTTTCACCCTCATATCTTTAACCATTATTTGATGCATGACTTGAGATCTGGTGCATAATAACTAGGGACTACTATGATCATAACCATATGACCATATCCCCTTGACTCATTCCCATATGGCAATGGTGATGCCATCAATCTACTTATTTAGATTTTCTACCACTAGACCCAAAGTGTCTAGATGAAAACTATGATCAACTAGATGAATTCTAATTATGTACATAAGCACTCAAAGCATTCTTCACTTCAAATAGGACCCTTTTCACATGATCAAATCACCATACTCATCCTTAATTCTCTCAAGTTATGTTAACACTAAAGATCAACCAAGCCACCTTCAAGCATAAAAGAAAAAACACATTGCACACTTTATCATTATCTCTTAGGCTATCAAAGCACTTCATCTACTCAACAAGACACCTCCATGACAAATCTCCAACATATTTATGTAATTAATGAAATCTTTGATGTATGTTTCAATGTTTTAATTAGCACTCTAATGACCGTTGGATTAATCCAAAATTAGTTAGAGTGTTTCTAAGATAGATAAAATTTATTAGATCCTTGGTAATGGTATTCCTTCAAATTTGTATGAGATCATGCTCCAAAAAAAACAACAAATAACCTACAAAAAATCCACTTTTGATACTCATATGATTGTTAAGTTGATCTAATTATTCATTAAGGTTCTTTATATAATATCTTTTGTTGTTTTGTAAATCTTTGTGAGGATAGCAAACATAGAGCTATAGGTGACTGTGAATGTACACACAGTCAAACCTAGAACATTTCAATAGTGAGTAACAGAGGTTTCTAAAAGGAAGCATACATGCTAAGGAGTATAGTATTTTCATATACCTTAACCAATCATTAACAAAAGTGTGAAACATATTTGGAAGCTTGAAATATTAAATAGTTCCTTTTCGGGTTAGGTATAATCAGTTTAAACCCTATGTTAGGGTTTTTCAAAAAAAAAAGGTTTTTAGGAGATTCCACCCACCAAAAATCATAAAACATGGTGATTTTATAATAATGAATGTGCTCTAATAGATTTTATAGGTTTCAGTCTCGTATAAAACTCATATGTATAAAAATATAGGACTGAGAGTAAATTAGGCCTTAGGAGACCTAATTGGGGCTTGACAAAGGATAGAAAAGAGGTTTATGAGTGAATTTGGATCAATAAACTTATTTTAGGGAATTAAATAAATAGATGGTACTTAAAAATTACCTTATATTTTGAATATCAATCTTAAATTGTCTGTACCATCAAAAAGGGTGGAAAAAAAGGTTACTAGGAAGTGAGATAAGTTGTGCCATGTGACATCAAGTTGAGAGGTTAAACTTTTGGTTTCTTTCCCTATGCATCATTATTGCCCCAAAATAAATGTGATAATGTGAGGGAATGTTAATGAGGATCCTTAGTTTGACCACTTATCATAATATGGTAAATAGTATAAGGATCTTTTCATCGATATTTAGGAAATTCATTAATGAAGAAAAGAATTTAAGGAGTATATTCTAATTCAAGATGATATTTTAAAGATAAAAGAGGGTTGAAAATTGAATATGAATGAGTATGGATTCCATAGTTTTTAGTGTGATTGGTTAAATTAACATTACTTTAATTTAGGGTAGGAGCCACAAGCTGCTTATGGGAAAACCTATTGGGGTTGGTAAAGCTCATCATATCTATTGAGTTTAACTCAGTGTTGTCTTTAAATAGGAATTTCATGATGAGGGAGAAATATTAATGAATATTAATATTATGAAAAGAAAAAGAGGTATAAAATGTACATAGTTGAATAGGTCAACTGTGTATTGTAATCCAATATGCAAAAAAGAATACAGAGTCATACAGGTTAACTCTGTATTGAAGATAGGGTATGAAACAATCTGATAAGGATATATATTCATACAAGTCAACTTATTTATATACCATGACTGATAAATAAGGATATATAGTCATACAATTCATATCTATATTGTAGATTGGAAGATAAAATAGGCTCAAAAGGATACACAGTCATATAGGTTGAATGTGTACTATTAATAGGGGAAAACATAATTTGTAAGAGACTGTACTGAATAGAATGACAATGTGATAAAATAACTATTTTTTTTCAATATAAGTGAAGCAATAAATTAAATCCAACACACAAATAATTGTTTTAATGTGAGTGATCTAATTGGAGCACATAATACAAACATTTACACCAACACTAGCCAATGCAAGTTTTTGAAATACAACAGTCAATGATCATAGAGCAAGAAATCAACTAAAAAATTAAGTGATAAATAAGTGGTCATCCTAATTATTATTAGGTTATTATAAAATTTTGATTTAAGTTTGATAGGAAATTTAGTTGAAAATAGGGAACTAGAAAGTAATCTATGGATGGTTTTAGGATGTTTATGTTGAAAGGGGTCTATGTTGGAAATGGTAATGTCTTGGTATTGGGGCCTACCCCCTCAATTCATAATTCCATATATATAAGATTTTCATGTGGTTTTTAAATACATACCATTAACCACATATTTATACTTGGCCTAAAAACCAAGTCAACTTCCCCTTGGTGATGAAATCCAAGTAGGTAGGCCTTGGGAAGAAAAGTGTTAAATGCATTTTGAATAGTGTGTGATTTAGTAGTATGTGAAAAAGAGAAAAATATTGTAACTAAATGATAATTTGAAAAACCACTTGTCTATACTATATTAGTTAATCTAAGAATAAAAATAACTAAAATGAAAGTGTGAGTTAATTACTAGCAAATAATTGTTAATCTATTGATTTAGAATGGTATAGAGTTAGTTTAGATAGCATTGTATGTAAAAAGTATATAATAGAGTCTAATGGGTCGCTATTATTCTATGTAAGAAAATTATTTAAGAACAAAGTCGAATAGGTCAACTAAGTCTTTTAGATAGAAGACAATCTATAGAACTAAGCTGAGTAGGTTGACTTAGTTAGATGTAAGGTTTAAATTTTTGAAAGATAATAGTAGAAAACTAAACTAAAAGGAATCACTAAAATGACTAAGAAAGGAAAGAGAGGAAATTTTGTGGGTTTTATGATGATTAGGATTGAAAATTTTATGGTGAAGTGCCTTAAATGTTGTTTTTAAAATTATACAAACTAAGTCAATTGGTTTGACCCAATTTTTCAAAACCCTATGTGTTGAAGAAGACTAAGATGACTAAGTCAACATGTTTGTCCTAGTTTATTAATCTATATGCTTCCAAAGAAAATAAGATGAAAAAGTTGACTTGTTCAACCTTATATTCCTATCTAGAACTGAATAAGAGTAATGTGTCAACCTTTTTAATCTAGTAACTATATTTGATGAAGACCTGCATAGACATAACAGAGTCATTTGGATGTGACTGTGTGTTAAACCTGTGCACAAAATTTGTAGCTATACTGACTAGTTTTATATAGTAACAAAACTATGAAAAAATAATAAGATGATATAAATGAAAGCATGAAAGAAAGCCCACAAGCATTAGAATCACATTAGGTTTACTAGAATGTATGCAATGGGAAATACAAAAAAATTATAAATCAATCTTAGTTCAAAGAAGATAATTACACTTATAATTAAGGATACATTAGATAATCATGGTCATGATCAAGATGGATCCGCTAAACCTAATTAAGGTATCTCTTACCACAATAAATTTAGTAGAGAGTGTTCCAAATCCTTTATCCAAGCAAAACTATGTAATAACCCTAACTAGGTCCCATGTTTTCATATTTACTAAACTAATAATAAGTAAAGTAAAGTCTAATCTAGTGCTCACCAAATCTTGTGGCATAAAGTGGGGGTAATAAACATGAAAATTAAACATGCATAGATTACATATACTCATGTCAATGTATAAGTAATCCTAATACATATAAGAGAAGTACAAATGCATATTTATCTACTATTACAAAGGAATAACAAAGTTAGGAATACTTATCTTTAAAGATGAACCCTCTGAGCCTCAATATCTCCCTTGGCCAAGGTGTTTTGCAAGAGGTTGTTTTGGTATGTAAGGATGACAAGGATAAATCATCTCTAGGCTACACAACCTAACAATGCATCCAAAAGACTTATCCATAAAATAAGATCCATATCTCCAAAGAAACTATGAAATCTTGAGCTTTTTCGTCAAGTATAATGGTAGATATGTGATACACAATATATATTACTTCTTCTCTTCTCTTAGAAATGGAAAAATGGATGTGTTTATATAAGAGGATCTAACCCTAATCCTTTCCAAAAATTTAGGCCAACAAGGTTGACCCAGTTGACCTAGTATCGTAATTGATAAATACAAATTAGGTCATAAACTAGGTTATCTAGGGGATAACCTAAACCCTAATAAGTTTTATCAATAAGAGTATAAGGTTAATGGGGCTGACTATGTAATGTTAACTATAAAAAAAGGTTTTATGTTATGGAAGAGCTAATGAATGTGGCAAATGACTAGAGGAGAGTGAAAAATAGGAGGAAAATCTTATGGAAATGGTTTAAGGAGAAAATTATGTGGATAGCAAGTGGTAAAAAGGGACAAAAATTTTGAGAAGCACCAATGGTCTGCCCACCCCTTTACCGATCCACCCCTTAAGGCATGCACTCAGAGAGATTGAGAATTGATGGGTTCTTGTAAGATATAAAGAATTAGTATTGATAAATTTTGAAAATATTATGTGTATACATCATGCACCCATAGAGCATGGTATATACTTGGAAACATAGGCACCAAAAAATATATTGAAATAATAAAGATATACTTCATGGAAAAAAGAATTGAATATAATGATGCATGATTAACATCATGATTATAAGAAAATGAATAAATCAATGGACCACACAATTTATTGGATGCACCTAAGTTAGTGATACCACACAAAAATGGGACTAGAAAAAACATGACGATAAGACAATATTATATGGAAAAGGATGTAAAACCAAGAAAACACATGCACATGCAAGTAATCATTCACACACAATAATCAATGTAACCAATTAAAAAAACTATTAGATATCCATGTGACATATAAGATCTTATCATTAGCATGATATTTAGTAACCAATATAATTTAGTTGAAAATCATAATGGAAAGGATAGATATCATCATGTAAGATCAACTGAATGGTAATGCCCCAAAGATAGGACATGTTACTGATGAAAATACCCCCTCAAAATTTTGTAAAATAGAATGAATTCTATTTTCATGTGACTTATGAATATGCATCACAATAAATTGAGAGACACCATGAAAATGATATGTGTAAGCCATGGATATGAAAAACCTCTAACATAGATAAATATGTAACCTTGTAAAAAGTAATATTTTTGAAATTTTTATTTTTTTAATGTATTTTAATTTTGAATTTTCATAAATTTTTTAAATTTTGAGTTTTATGAAATTACATCCTAACCTTTGATGGGGAAATTATCATGTATATATAGTGTCGCTATGATAAGATTTCCCAATGAAGCAATATCCTTCATCATACAACTAGAGTCACATAATGTAAAAATCATGTATTATTATATTATTTTATAGAAATAAACCATAATGACATCTAAAATCATAGTGAATCTATTCACCTACTCTATCTCTCTCTATTTATATCTCTATTCCTCTACATGATTAAAATTCACTTCATGTTTTTACTATAGACTACAAACCTCTACCTTAAACCTCTCTCTTGTGATTTCTTTATGGCCCCTCTATGATGTATGTCTCCTCTTATTTGATTGTCAATAATTTTTTTATCTTTCGATCTCCAAAGATAAATTGATCTCTAGAAGATGGAAATATATCCTAATCATTCTCTAGCTTATCATACCTCTTCATCTTATTTTCCATTTGATGGATCCACACTCTTAAATATTTCAATCCTAATTTGTGTTATCCTTTTATCATTCCTAAAAAAGTACCATTTAATGCAAACATGAGATCCTTTTCTTATTTTACATACTTTTACTTGATTCATGATCCTTATCTTTTTAGTAATAGTGATTTCATGGTTGTTTTCACTATTACATGGTGACCACTAATTGAAATATTGATTTCATAACTTTCCAATGAGATATTGCATGCCTTGACTAGTGCTTTAATGTGAAAAATATGTCCATATGAAGATATTTGTGTCATTGTGACAAACTTATGAAGTTAGCAATTTTAAATTGTGATCATAGTTTTCCTATGATCATGACATGTGGCATGATTATGAGGTGTTCATACAATGGGATATAAAAATACCATGTGACATTTAGAATCACCACGGACCCATGGAATGATCTAGGCAATAATTTAGGTGATAATTCGGGTGACAGTTCCACCCCAAATGATGACGGAACTTCCGGGAGCCATAACTTTTGCACCGTAGCTCTAATTGACTCGACGTTTGAACCATTGGAAATATAAGAATGAGGAGAATGTTTTGAAATGGCATTAAGCTTTGCTTAATGAATTTTTACCCCTGAAAACCCAATGGAAGTGCCTCAAATTTCAATTTTAATAGTGCAGTCTAAAAATAGTAATTCCTCAAATTATGTATTGTTTTAAATCTTGGAAGTCATACAACTTAATCTACCTTGAGATTGGTGACCTTCCACATCCTCCCCATGCTTTTAGAATGTGTATAAATGAAGAGGTAACCTGAAATGTGAAGACAGACATCTCTTCCCAGAGATAAGCATATATTTGTATTGCAATCTTGAGTACTACTACATCTCTTCTCAGAGAATTCATTATTACTATGTTATTTCTATGCTATTGAGATATTTATCAACCAGAAATTTTGAGTTTTAGATCAGTGGTATCAAATCGGTTTGTCTTGAGAGTGTATGATCCTGAGGACAAGGTCAGGCTATAAGAATATTGGGTGGGAAACAACAGAGTTTCCAAATTTTCCACCTGTTTGCTCCAAATGACTTCAAATGGAGGAAAACACTGAGACATCTAATCTTTTCAAGGAAATGGTGAATGAAGCCCTTCAACAACAACAAGTGTAGATGCTACAATAATTTTCCCAAATTCTTCAAACACTTCTGATGGGAAATCCTAGCTCCACGGCTCCACTTCCTGGCTCCTCATCTAGGGAACATCCTTTCAGTACCCCAACACCCTTCAAGGTCTAGGTAAATTTTAATATTCCTACATTTGAAGGAAAAATCAATGATGATGCATTATAAAAGTGGTTGGATCAACTATCTTCCTACTTCTCTATAAATGTTCACCGATGGAGAAAAGATTACTTTTGCTCTTTTGAAATCAACATTGCCTATGAAAAATTGGTGGGAAGTGTACAAAAAGAGGTTTAGTACAAATGACATTGGCCTTGAGGTAGAACCTACCTGGGATGATTTTGTGGAAGTGGTGAAAGAAGAATACTATCCCATCAAAGCATATGATGATCTGTACATATAGTGGCACCAACTTTGCCAAGGTAAGGACCAATCTATTCAAGATTACATAGACACTTTTCACTCTTTGTCTGTAAGATTGGGCATTCAAGAAAGTGAGAAACATAAGACTCTCAAATATCATGGTAGAATACAATGGTACATATGGGGGGAAATGAAACTCTTCAATTTGGAAACCCTTGGTGAGGCATACAAATTTGCAGTGAAGATTGAATAGAAGCATGACAGAAAGAATACAAAGAGTCAACCCTCAAAATGGAAAAGTGACAAGGAAGGTCAAACACGAGGCCAAAATTGGAAGCAAAAGGAGTTTTAGGATAATAAATCCAAGAAAGGGAAAGCTGGAAAATGGTGTGATTACCAAAAAACTAGAACTCACTCCAAAGAAGAATGTCAAGCCATCAAGTCATTGCTTTCTGAGTCACAATACTCAAAATCTACTACTCTGCCTCATACACAACCCACAGTCAAAGAGGACAAAGAAGAAATTGTAGATGTTGAGCCTAACACCATTGTCACTTCATCACATACCCATGAGGAAAGACCAGATGACAAGGAAAGATAGTTCCACTCCAAATTATGGGTAAAAGGTAAGCCTCTACATTTCATTCTTGATAGTGGGAGTCAAAAGAATTTAATCTCTACTAAAGTTATGAAAAGTCTAAATATATGCATGAAGCCTCATCCAAATCCCTATAGTATTGGATGGTTGAGCCCAGGGAGAGACTTCTGTGTCACCCATCAGTGTCTTCTTTCATATGCTATAAAACCATTCCAAGATGAAGTCTTGTGTGATGTGGACAATCTAGATGTTTGTGATGTACTCTTTGGTCAGTCATTCATGTATGAGTGACATGGCATCTATGAATCACAAACCCAAAGGATCACCCTCACTCTTGGAACATGGTGATATAGGGTACCAGAAGTACCACCTCCCACATCTATCTCCCTAATCAGTGCTAAGCAATGCAAGAGATTGGTGGAGAAAACAAAGAAATTTGTTCTCATGGTGGTCAAGCCACATAAATCTAAGAAGGCCGATGTTGTAGTCCTGACTACACAATCAAAACAACAATAGAAGCACATAGGATGAATCACAGGAGAATATGATGACTTATTCAAGTCACCCACAGGAGTTCCACTGCATTGCCAGGTAAAACATTCTATCGATTTGATCCCAAGATTACCTTTGCTTAACAGTCCTATTTATCATAGATTAGTTTTAGAGAATGATGAGATAAAAAGATAGATTCAAGAATTGATCCAAAAGGGTCACATTAGGCCAAGCTCTTCACCTTGTGGTAGCCCAATTGTCTTGGCACTGAAGAAAGATGAAACATGGAGGCTTTGCATTGACTACCGAGCCCTAAATAAAATCTTTGTGAAGAATCACTATCCTCTCCCCAAGATTGATGACTTGCTATACCAGCTCTGTGGTGTGAAGTTCTTCACCAAAATTAATCTCAAATCTAGTTATCACCAAATTCCCATCAATCCCACTGATGTCTAGAAGACTGCATTCAAATCTATGGAGGGGCTCTTTAAATGGTTGGTTATGCCTTTTGGCTTAACTAACGCACCTGAAACCTTCATGAGGATGATGGATGACATACTACGACCCTTCACCAACTCATTTGTGGCTGTCTACTTAGATGACATACTCATCTATAGCAGAACATGGGAAGAACATTTACAACATGTTCGTAAGGTGCTTCAAACTCTTCGAGAGCACAAGTTATATGAAAATCTTGACAAATGCACATTTGAGATGACAATAATTTAGTACCTTAGGTACATTTTGAATGAGGAAGGGGTCCATGTTGATCCAAAAAATATTTGGGTTATTTGAGAATGGCCCACACCAAGGACCCTCATAGAGCTTCACAGCTTTTTGGGTCTTGCAAATTTCTATCGCAGGTTTGTTCTTGGATTTTCACATGTTGCTTGGTCACTAACCCAAGTGACTAAAGGAGGAGCTAAAGCTACATTACAATAGGGTGAAATACAACAAAGGGAATTTGAGAATTTGAAGAATAGACTCTACTCAACCCCTATTCTTGCCTTGCCAAATTTTCATCAACCTTTTGAGTTGATGATAGATGCATCTGAATATGCCATGGGGGTTGTCATCATGCAACATGGCCATCTTATTGCATATCATAGTGAAACTTTCACTGATATAGTCAGGAAATATCCAACATATGATAAGGATCTCTATGCCATTGTGCAAGCCTACAAATAATGGAAACACTACATCTTGGGGAAAGAAACAGTCATCCACACTGACCACTAACCATTGGAATTCATCCAGATGCAACGCAAACTCCAAAATGAGAGGCATCAGAAGTGGGCCACATATCTTCAACAATTCCACTTGATAATCAAACACAAAAAGGGGAACTCAAATACAGCTACAGATTGTCTGAGCCACCCACCAATTACTGCACTCACAACAATTTTGGACCTATGTGGACATGAGACTGCCACTTGGGGTGCTCTGTATGAAGCCGATCCTACCTTTGCTGATACATATCAAGCACTTAAAAAAGGTAAACATGTTTCTAATTTTTATTTTTAAGATAATGTCATCTATCATATGGGGCACATCTATGTTCCAATTGTAGAGCAATAAAAGATGATATGGGAAGCAAACTTCAGTAGGACAGTTGGACACTTTGATATTGCAAAGACATTGGCAGTTCTTCAAAAACACTTCTACTAGCCCCATATGCGAAAGGATGTGGAAAGATATCTCAAATCTTGCACCCCATGTGTGATAGCCAAGCCAATAAATAAGAATCAAGGATTGTACACACCATTGCTAGAACCAACCAAGCCTTGGGAATTTGTCTCAATGGATTTTCTCTCAGGTTTGCCCACTTTAAAACATGGTAAGGATTGTATTTTTGTGGTAGTTGATCATTTTTCAAAAATGGATATCATGATTGCTTGTAAGAAAAATATATCTACTGAGGAAACTACTTAACTATATTTTAATCATGTATGGCTCCATTTTGGTCTCCCCAATTCCAATGTCTCAGATCGAGATAGTAGGTTCCTGAGCATCTTTTGGTCCACTCTATGGAAGATGATGGATACTAAGATGATGAAGTCCATAGCCTTCCATCCATAGACTAATGGTCAAACAAAGGTGGTAAACTACTTGATTGTTCACATGATTCAGATGTATCACTCCAAACATCCATGCACATGGGATGAGGGACTTCTTTTCATACAACATGGATATATTTGGCTGTTGCATAGCTCGACCAAGCACAGTCCATTCCAAGTATGTTTTGGGTTCCAACCCATGGCACCAATTGATATAGCTATTCCATTTTCCACCATGGAATACACACCTCATGGAATATCTGAGGCAGCAAAAGAAACAAAGTTTATTAAACAAATGCAACACATCTAATAACAATTTCATGACATCCTGGAGAAGATGAATTAGAAGTATAAGCAACGCCATGACAAACATAGGATTACACACCATTTTGATGTGGGTGACAAGGTTTGGTTGTGGCTTCAAAAGGAATGACTTGTAGGCCCACATAGAAAGATTTGGCCTCTGTGATATGGTCCTTACACCATCACTAGAAGAGTTGCAGAAAATGCTTTTGAGTTGAACCTACCAGCCTACCTTGGTCTGCATCCAATATTCAATGTGGAACTCCTCAAACCATATCACCCACCTCTCTTTGACACTTCAGTTGTAGTAGAACAACTTGACATTGATGAGCTTGATCCACAAATTTTTTCTCTAGTGGAAGAGGATCAAATTGTGGATACCTAGATGAAGACAACAAGAGGACGCTCTATTCCACTTTATCGAGTGGTCAAAAGGGGCCAGCTTAGCCATCAAGGTGAGTGGCTCATAGAGAATCCAATCAAGAAACAACTACCAAACATGATGGGTAACATTGATGCAATGGGTACCATTGCTTTTCAAGGAGGGAGGAATGATCCAGGCAATAATTTAGGTGACAATTCGGGTGATAGTTCTACCCCAATTGATGACAAAACTTTTGGGAGCCATAACTTTTGCACCATAGCTCCAATTGACTCACCATTTGAACCATTGGAAAGCTAAGAATGAGGATAACATCATGAAATGGCATTGAGATCCACTTGATGAAGTTTGACCCCAAAATACCCAATAAAATACTGTCTATCATGCTAAAAACTCCAGAGTGATCTAGGTCCTCTTCTAAGTCCCCATATAGGCTAGCCACTAAAGCACCCCAGGTGATTCCCAATCAGACACATGGCATGCACTGATTAGTCCTTGAGGAGAGATGATATCCCTGAGAAGGGATGTGGATCATTCCCACCAACTTCCATGGGTCTCGACCTCGAGACCTAGCTCTGATACCAATAAAAGATTGTTCGTCATGCCAAAAGCTCTGGAGTGATCTAGGTCCTCTTCCATATCCCCATATAGGCCAGCCACTAAATCACTTGAGGTGATTCCTAGTTAGACACATGGTGTGTACTAATCGGTCCCTGAGGAGAGATGCTATCCTTGAGAAGGGATGTGGTTCATGGAAATTTTCATCACAATTCATAATATTAATGCACCTATGTGGACCCACCAAAACATTAACTTTAATTTTTATAAATTATACCATGTCTACCAAAGTGGAACCACCATTGATGTATGACATGTATAGGTCATGATTGTGACACTTATTACAATATTAGTCTCTTAGACTCACACAATCACCTAAATTATCCATGGGTAAATCCCTAGGTAATGAAATCCATGAACATAATATTATCATTGATAAGCATGTAATTTTCCCCCATGGACATGGAGTTAAGGTTGATGTCCATTAGATTGGCTTCCTATGATCTCATGCATGAACCCCAAGATTCCTATGTTGACTTTGAATTTTGATGAGGTGGTCATGTACTTATTAGAATTCATAATATAACACATATTTTTTTGGGTTAGGTGATCTCTATGGAACTTTAGAATTCTTTTCTAATATATAATTTTTTTGTGGTTTCTGTAAACATTTGTATGGGTCTATAAGGATTATGAATATTGTGGTTGCCTTGAACTATGAATATTTAAGTCATTGTTGAGAAAATATCAATAACTTAATAATACTTTGGCCCCATGAAAATTTCAAATATAAAATTATACCACAAATAACTTATAAAATTATAGTTGTGACATTATAATGTGACCATGTATTCATGTGGCCTTTGAAAACTAATAAATTATCCCTAAGACTCCTTATTGAAAACTATAAAAACTATCTACCTATTTTTAGTGTTAAAATATTTTCCATATGCCTTAGATGCTCCTGCATTAGACACCCAAGGTAATTAAAAATTTTGATCTTTCTCACATGGATGGAATAAGTGGTAACCCACTCTTTTGGCCACTAAGATTGATGACCATTGAGTTCCCTTCTATTACACAAAATATTCATCTGCTCATCATAGTTTTTCTTGCACTTATAACTTCTTTCAATTTTCAAATATTTTTTCATTTAATACCACTAATCACTCTTTCCTCATTAGTGGGGTTATACCTACCATATTTCATCAACATTCACCAAAGGCTTATATTAATTTTACCCACTATTTGGGTATCATTTATCCACCTCCACCAAATGGTTTTGTTCTTATTCTTATATCTTCATATGGAATGAAATCCACCTTCATCTGACCACTTACACCAAGATGCCCTTTATTTCATATTAATTTACATTAGCTTAAACCCACTATTTTTTTTATAACCCCCTCCTAAACCCTCTATGGATTTATTCACTCATTATTTAACTTATTATTGGGTTCTTCTTCCATAATTTTTTTCTATCTATAGATCCTATTTTCTCTTGGTTATCATATCTTCCTTTAATTTTATCTATACTATCACTACTTTTATTAATATTTATTCACATTTAATTTAGTTGATTCACATGTAAGATGCTCTTCTTTAATTTCTTTCTTGAGTGCACATTTTTTTGCTTATTACTTCACCTTTTCACCATGGAAAACTTATTCAAATACATCTTTTCTCTCCATATTTTCAACTAGACATCTACTTCAATAAAAATTTACTTTAAAAACATGATATATTACAGCCCTAAAAGTTGTATCCTCCATATTCACACTATAATCTTGATTTCAAATCTTGGGCTCCTTAAGTCTTCATTTTTCCTGCTCATGTGAAAAGTGATAAGCTATTATTGTGATAATTCATCTTTCACTTCTCTTTCTAATTTAATTTATTCTTTCACATATTTCAAATCAATATTAAGATGATTACATTCTCCATAATTCACATCTTTGTTTACTTATATGTCATAATAGTGACATTATTCACCTTTATATGGCATAAAGTTAATGATTCTTTGAGATTATTCTTTCCCACAACAAACTACCAAATGTAAAGTATCACGCTCATTTCTTCTTGATATATCTCATACATATGAACATGATGGATTTAACCATAATTTTTCCTCTCTTTTTTATCTCCTTCATTATTAGACCTACACATAGATTGCACATAATAAGAGAATCAATAGTTCCCATAAACACTCCTTCCAACTCATTTTCATGCCTCAAAGACATATCCAACTCTTCTATACTGATCTCATTCTCCTCAATTATTTAACTTACATGATGGAACTACATCATACCATTTTAAACAACCTCCATGGTTGTTGTCACATCATTATTCACATTATTTTATTCTTGTTTACATATGTGGTCTTCAACCATACACTACTCATGTGAATTCACTTGAAATTCCTCTACTTTCATTATCTCCTTCATGGAAACCTAATTTTGTTTTTTTTCTTCATGAAAATATAAATTGTATTACCTTTATCATTTAATGATAACTCAACATCTTCCAAATTCTGAGATTTTAAATTTTGTTTCGTATCATCAAATAGTGGATATCTTTCTTTTGATGAACAAACTGTCACCTCTACATCATTTTCCATGGATATTTATTTATCTATTGTCTTCATATTTATCTTTATTATAATTATATTTAATCTCCTCATTTATAGATCTCACTTTCTAATTACTTTCCAAGAAAAAAAAACTTCTATTCACTCACATATTTGAGATGCTCACTTGAAAACTTGTGAGCTAGTACTCACTTGTAGGAGTTAATATTAAGTGAGCACTAATAATATTTTGAGTGAAAATAATGTGCATGGAATATTAAAAATCTTGTTTGTAATATTGGGTATGTGTTATGAGTTTTTAGAACAAATCATCTATATAAATTAGAGTGGTTATAAGAGAGGTTTATGGTCAGAAAATCTCCTTAATTATAGGAGTTCATCAACCTATTTAAATGTAACATTATATATTGACTAATGTTGAATTATAATTGACTAAAAAAACATATATGTGTTAGAGCCTTTGGATCTACTCCAAAATGAAGGCACAAATTAGTTTGGTATTAGAGCAAATTTTTTCCCATCTAAAAATTTAGGTATTAGTTAGTATTAAATCTTTGAAGTGTAGACCATGTGCATTCCCATCTCATTAGAAAAACCTTCATTGTTTTGTTAATAATTATGTAGTGAAGACCACTATAATTATTTTTGGTAATATTCATAAAATATATATAATACACATACACATTCATGCACACATGTATGCATGACATGCACACATGCACACACATACACACACACAAATACATACATATATCTAATATTTTTATAGTGTGTTATAATATGTTTTGATCTATTCATATAAAATTTTATTAAGTAGAGCACCTATTTGCTAGTCATATGACCCCATCTTAATTTTTATATCTTTTATAATGTTTTCAAGGTTAAGGATCTAATTGTATGGCTCTATGTTTTTTTTTTTTTAAATAAATTTAAAAGATTAAAAAATGTTCATGATACTCTTCACAAGATAATAATTATATATGATTTTTTATATTTAGATAATTTGACCCTATTAATCTCGATCCTCCCATAGACCTTAACACATTATTGAGCCACATCAAATATTCCACAATATCAAAGAATCTAATAAATTCATCTCTTAGCTCTGCATTGAGATTACCACTATTCTTGATCTCAACCTGAAAATCATCCTTTCCAATTATTACAATGTGTAACAAACTATAAAACTATTATTTGCATTGGATTTTAAGGCTCAACTCATTGCTTCAAACTCCATGTCACATTTGGCACATTGTAACACATTTTATACTATTATTTGATTAGTCACCCATGACCAAGGTTTGTTCAAAACTAGGTAGCTGAGTCATCTAACCTTGAAGTGGTCTTGTTGAGAATCATGTTGATGTTATAATTAAGTTTTGTATGCCATATCAAGGTTTAAACAATATTATATTAGGACTCTATATTCCTTGTACGTGTCATGTCCAATTAGTTTCACATAATCTTTGAAGAGGTCTTTTGCAATTTAGTTTATAAACATTTAAGGTAACTTTAGAAATATTATGGTTTGTTGTTGAAAATCAAGCTAGACTTGATCCATGATGAAGACAAAGAGATGGTGATTATACAAATAATTAGTATGCTCCAAGATGGAGAGATGGATCTAAAAGCAAAGATAATGAAGATGTAAATATTTCCAATTTAATCCTTTGGATAAGTTAAGGTAATTTTGGAGACATTAAGGTTTCCATTATTTTTTATTATATTACTTGTTCCAATGTTGTAATGTAACTCCTTTAAAAAAATCATATATTAAGGTATAATATCATGTCTAGAGGTTAAAAAGGGTCTTTTGGGTCATATGACACTTATTGAATAACATATCATATCTCTCTTGTCCATACCTTGGTCAAGATGTTACAATACTCTTTTTCCAATGTTAATTAGATTTAAAATGGCCTCACTCATCATTATAAAATCTAAAATTTTAATTAATGAATATATTATAGGGAAAATAAGATTAAAATATGTTGGTATGTTACACCACCACCATACAAGCCAAGAGGAACTCTATGGCCACTTGGTTCATAGATATAATAGGTTATTTTGGCAAGACAATCAAGTTTTCTTAATGAAGAAGGGTTTGTTAAGGTCTCATGGGAAGGGTTTAAAAATAAATATCAACTTAAAATCCTCTCTAAATCCTCATATATCCTATTTAAGCTAAAAAAAATGAAAATATAGAAGTTGTAGATCTAATAAAGATAAAAATTGACTCAACCTTTCCATTGGGCCATTGGAAAGCACATGAGGGTTATTTTCTTAATATTGTTTCATAAAAGAGGAGAGGAATCAACACACATTATATTATAGGATGTTTAACACCTTATTCCTCTCAAATACATGTAAATATTTTTGAGATTAGGGAGGAGAGCTTTATGAAAAATCATTTAGATGTTAAACCTCTCTAAAACCCTCTTAATCCCCATTGTCATGGTTTTCTACTTTAAATGGTAGGTCTATAATTAGTGAATTAATGTAAATGGTTGTAAAGTGTATATTAGAGGCATAATAGTCCATGTACTACCAAACTTAACACACAATTCCAATGACCATATTGGTGCTAGCAAGAAAATCTCTTTGTTCTATTATTATGGGCATGACAGGCAAGGTGGTATAGGGTTATGAAGTATTTATATATTTAATATGCTTAAATGTAGGTGTAAATGATGTTTTAAACTTCATATATTACATATGTCATCTCCCATACCATCTCTAAGTAGGGTTCACATGCAAAAAGGAGTAGAATGTGTAGGTACAAGTATGGAAGGATGGGAGAATGCAAGTTTTGGGCCTATTTAACACTTTTAAAGGGTTTTAGGCTTAAGAAGGAATAAAAATAATAGGATACACATTTGTATCAGTCCCTGAGCCTTAATCACATGTTCCACTAGTTGCATTCACTCCCAACATTGCTTTATTGTACTAATCCAAACACATAGTCCTTAAGTGTGAGGAATATAGTCATGTAGGTAAGCAAATATAAGGTTTGGGTAGTTGTAAATTTTGAATAAATTTTTTGTACATTCAATGGAGATATATAAGACACTAATAAATTATTAAATAAGTTTACAATTTATACAAGATCATTTTTATGGATGTTGTAGGTGGTAGGCTTTAGACTATTAGTCTAAGCATTTTTTAATAAGTGATTCAAGTGTTAAAGAAGCAAATAGGAGACATGTGGATAAAATATAAGTTTAAAATTAATTATTAAGGTGTCTATATTAAATATAAACATCAATAAAATTTAGAAACTTCTTCATAATCAATCATGATAAAGATGGTAAAAGCTGAAAAAACTATAATATGCACGTACAGGTGAATTATGCCAAGACTACAATCTAGGATGATAGTTTCTTGACAAGTATCTATATTTTTTCTCACTTTAAATATTTATAAATAAATATAAAATGATTTCATATTATCCCCAAGGCCATTTAATATCATAAAAGTAGGAGAGATCAATCATATGGCAAGTTTGAAGTAATTGTTAAGTCTATAACAGGTGCCTACAGGCTTGTACACAAAGAATGAGCAAAAAGAGGTAGTTTTTTTATTGAATATGAGGTATTAAATATCAATAAAAGTTTTTAATTAGTTAAAAAGATACAATAATGTATATACCTCTTGAAATAAGGGGAAACTATCAGTTTGAGTCAAAATATTTTGAATAAGGTATGTGAAGCCTGTAGAGACCTAAAGAGAGCAATTGTGCCTTAAGATTTAATATTGAAGAAACCAATAGGATATTGGCTTGTTATTTTTTAAATTATATAATAAATCTTATTAAATTTATTAAACATATTTCAAAATTTTCATGAAAATCTTTGTTGGGAGAATGCACACAGTTGTGTACATGCAGTTTTAGAAATATGAGTTTTAGAGCACGTTGGTAAGTAGTTTAAGGATTGCAAAGAGCATTTTGAAAGCTTAAACATTAAATAAAGTATATATAATGAACTCACATTATTCCTTCTGATTTTTGTATCCTTACAACTCATAACAAGCCATCTACATATCAGATGACCAAGAGAATAGTGTGAACAGACATGCTTAGTTTGATTATGTCAAGTTTGTGAGTGAGTCCATGAAGGGATAATGAAATTTTGGATTATATATTGAGATTTTAAAGGTAATTTATTATGAAAATAACTTTTTTCAATTTTTATACATTTATTATATGCCTTGAGAAGAGTAGAAAACATAAAAAGGGGTCATTAGGGTCAAGGTTACTACAGTACTTGCAAACCTTACACATGTAAAAATCATGTGTCAAGAATGTTTGAATAGTAAAATAATTTGGAGGAATAATTAAAAACTTAATTATATATTAAAAAACTTATAATAATAATTTAAATCCAAAAAAAAGCATAAAAGATGTTTTTTCCTCAAGACAATCAATTCAAGTAGACACCTACAAACTCATAAGGCTTGAGAAGGACATCTTGCTTACATGAGAAGATTTTTGAGGAAGTGAAAGGGGAAAAATTATATTATTATTAGTTTAATAAGTTAATCTACTCCAAATTTTGGTATTTTTCATCCAATCAAAGGGTAAATCTTTATGAACCATTGTTAAGAAGATAAACCCCTCTAAAACCCTTATAAAACCCTCAAAAAATATTGATGAAGTTAAAAAATTCCAAAATATTTATAATGCACATTATTAGTATTGAAAAATTTTAATGACATATTTAGGTCCCATGGGCACCTGTTGGAATAATAATTTAGCATGTGTGGAGTAAAAGGGACAAGAAAATGGCCTAAAAATGTATATTAAGGCCTATTTGCATGTGTTTGAATGAGAAAGGTCCTTTTAATCAGTTGATTAGACATTTTAGGCCTTGAAAGAGGTATAATTATATCATAAAATATATTATAAACATTCTCATGGTGATTTAATAGATTCTAAGTCTCTATAACAAGCCAAAATGAAGACTTTCCCTACTTACATTTGAAGGTTAAATTGACAGATCTTTCCAGGGTCTCAAACGACAACAAAAACTTTAAGAAAATACTATAGCCATATAGTTCCATCCTTGTAGGATTATAAAATTCATATAAAAACTCAATTATAATGGCTAAAAGTAGAATTGAAGGGCTTATACACAAGAAACCCTCTAGCTTCTTGATATAGAGGACTTTCAAAGACAAATATAGGTCTTCATTAAATCATAAAGTTTACTAGAAGTTAAACACACTCTTGAAGAATACTAAAAAAATTTCCAACTCAATGATGAAATCATGAATCATGGATAAGTCCTTAATATAGACCTCAAGTCTACATAGAATTCTTATAGCATGAATACTTACGGCTTCTCCAAACCTCTTGCTAGTAAGTTGTAAAGACTCTTTTGAAATTGTTTATAATCTTAGACAAATATTGTATGATATCCTATAGGACATATATGTATTTGACAAGAATGTTGTGATAATATTTAATTATAATATTAGATTTTATATGGGAGATATGTTTAACTTTATCACCTTGCATGAGATGATTTGTTGTTTCAAGTTCTTATGACAAATATCAAAGTGTAAAGTTATCTAACCTTAATCCTCATCATCACCAAGATGGAAGATGCATTTCAAGATTGAATGATGGCATAGAAATATTCCAAGAAGTCCAGGTAGGCCATGTGTGAGGCAGACAACTGGTAACTCCTCCAACCAAGAAAGGGAAGTTTTAAGTGAATAAATATGAGTCATAAAATATTAAGATCCAATTATATGCCACCTTTTATGAGGTAAATTATTATTCCAAGATAACACATGTTGAATACAAATGGTAAGATTATTTTCTCCCTTATTTTGGAATTGTAACTAGTTTAGTGATAAATAATTATAACTATATTCTCTCTCTCTCTCTCTCTCTCTCTCTCTCTCTCTCTCTCTCTCTATATATATAAGAGAGAGAGAGAGAGAGAAATAATCTAGTTATATATATATATATATATAACTAGATTATTTCTCTCTCTCTCTCTCTCTCTCTCTCTCTCTCTCTCTCTCTCTCTCTCTCTCTCTCTCTCTCTCTCTCTCTCTCTCTCTCTCTCTCTCTCAAATGGTAAGATTATTTTTCCCCTTATTTTGGAATTGTAACTAGTTTAGTGATAAATAATTATAACTATATTCTCTCTCTCTCTCTCTCTCTCTCTCTCTCTCTCTCTCTCTCTCTCTATATATATATATATATATATATATATATATATATATATATATATAACTAGATTATTTCTCTCTCTCTCTCTCTCTCTCTCTCTCTCTCTCTCTCTCTCTCTCTCTCTCTCTCTCTCTCTCTCTCTCTCTCTCTCTCTCTCTCTCTCTCTCTCTCATTTTATAAATTTGGCCTTGTAAAGGATCCTCCAAGTTAGTATCATGAAGACCTACTAAAATTTAGACTTGATTGTTTATTTTTAAGTGAAAAGAAACTAATTTTTCCTTATTCATCTCATACTTAGTGTACTCATGGTGAATTATTGATGACTAAAAGTGTTGATGTTCAATATCCTTGCATTTTTCCTCTTCATTATTACCTGTTTATGAGTAAGTTATCTCTTTTCAGGTCATATGGTGTGTATTAAGTGGTTATATAAATTTTAAGTGTGGTAAATTCTCATTAGTTATTCATTTTAAGCCTTTTGACTACCCCTCTTAATTGATGTATCAACTACAACCTCCATATTCAAATACTTATGTTAGATAGTTGTTTTAAGTTGTGTTATTATATTTATCCTTGTTTAGATTTGTTATCAACTCATAAACCTTATGAGGAGACATATAATTTGGTGCATCACCCTTTTTTCTAGCTTTATATCTCCCTTTTCAATATAATTTGAGTATATGTAGTGATAACATAGGTGTAGAATCAAGGGAACTAGTGCCCTATAGAGGTTCTCTTTAGTTATAATCCACCCACAAAATTAGAGAGTTCCTATTTTGTCAATTGAGTGAAGATGCCTAGAACACCTCCTCAAAGGGTGAAAATTAAATTGACAATAGTTTTTAACATGATTAGTGGGACCCAAATGCAATAAAATTGTTTAAGATTGGTTTTAGTCTTGACATACTTGTATCTATCATAGCATATACATTCAACATCTAATTACTCCAACAATATTTCAAGCATCCTAGTTGTATGAAGAGTGTCTATATTTGATTATACAGGTAACTATAATATATTATAATATAGGTATTTATTTTGATTTTTTAAAATTAACTTATCATTTATCTAAGAAAAGGATATTTTTTACTACACATCCTTATCCAAAAAGGTCTTTTGTTGCTACTGCAAATCTTTCTATAGAAAGTTTTTGTTTGCTTCCAAATTTCAAGATGGTAGTAAAAAATAAGGATTTTTTTCCCTTAAATGGTGGCATCCATCTAATCCTATCTCAATATGATGACATATCTATTGCTTCCCTTAAAAGTATCCCTTACTTCACTAGAGAAAATTCTACTACTCCTATTGAACATATAAGAGATATTGCTAGCATTTGTTTTGTGCATCATATAATACAATATAATTTATTAATCATATTTTTAGCCACTTCATTCAAATTAAAGACTCTTCGATGTTATAGAGGATTGAGGCCTAATTTTATTACCACTTAGGATGAGCTAGGAGAATAATTGTGCAAGGATTTTGAAGATCAGAGTTATTATTTGTCATTGGTGGAGAAAGTGACTACCATAAAGAGAGCTTCTCAATATTTCATGGTTGATTTCAAATATAGGTTTAAAAATACATGGATCAAGATCCAAGTCATAGTAAAACATACTAAAAACTATAATTTCTTATACTGAGGGTTTGTAACAATGACATATTAGTAATTATTCAATCAATGGGGAGGACACATTACCTTATGCATATACGGTGGAAATAAGGGATAACAATTATCTTATCCAAGTATATAATATTGATCCAATGCCTTATATTACTTTATTTATATAATTTTAACCTCTTAATCATTCTACACCTCATGCATTTCCCACATTAGCTCCTATTCCTTCACTAAACAATCAAGAATAAGTTGTCTCTAATCCCTATAATGATTTTCATGAATTAAAAAATCTTTTACAAAGCTTTGGAAATGAAATTATGAACATAAATATATATATCAATATCAACACTATAGGCCTTGGTATCCCCATAATTAGTTCAATCATGTCAATAGAACTCCTTTACAAGGTAACTATTAATGTCAAGGATAAATTACCAATGTTAGGCCTTAAAATATCTATAATCCAAATGTTGTTCTCTCTTAAAATGCTATTGTTTCAACTAAAAATTAATTATTTCAAGATCATCTAATGCATCCTCATTATCAGGTTCAAATTAGATTTTTAACTCCAATGGTGTGTTCAATCAAGCTCCCATAGTGCAAAGTGCTCAAAATTATCAAAATGTTTAAGTTTTTCAAGGTGTTAAATCTTCTCAAACTCCAAAAGTTAATACGCCACCACAAGGATAAACTAATCAAGTAAAAATACAACATGATTCCATCTTTGTTAGTTAGAAATAAAGAGACTATTATGCTATGAATTAGTTTGGAAGTATGGGTAACTTTGACACTCCTATGGTAGCTGACACTAGGGCTAAGAAAAGAGAAATAGAATGTAATCAAGAAGTAAATCAAGTACCCATTACACCTTAAAAAAAATTTCAAAGGAATAATAGGCCTAATTCATCCCCTAAAGTGAAATAAGTGAAAAAAAATCATAACATAAGAGTTGTTCCTTCACATCGATCCTCATAAGTTTAAGATGGTGTTATTACCTGTAAAGTACAATCAAGGATTGGTAGCTATTCTATAAATATTGTTGACCAAATGAATAAGGAATATGTGAACATTCCATTGTGGGATAAATTGGACATTATTACATTAAAAAATCCACTTCAAGAAGAGCTATCTAATGTCAAACTTATAGTTGGATCAACAATGCAAGAGAAAGCATTCCTCATGAATGATAATCATCCCAAAGGAGGGAAACAAGTTAAGAATTATAATCCTCCTCCTTTATATCTCTTGATAATTATAGGTGAGTATTTTTTTCACAATTTTATTATTGATAGAGGTGATATTACCTTTCTAATTTTAAAATAAGTGACTAACAATCTAGGCCTAAAGTATGAGCCAATCACTAAAGGAGTATTGTAATTGGATGGGATAACCACTAAGATTGTATATATTATCAAATATCTAAATTTGACTTTGAATTATTTCCCAACTTTTTAAATTCCTCAAGATGTTGTTTTGATTGACATACCACCCCACTTTTCCCTATGTCTATCTAGGGATTTCAAAACTAAAATTGGGGGATATTCATCATCAAATTAGTCTTACATGGTTTTTATACTAGATATGGAACCAAAGTTAAGATGTAATCAGAACCAATTGCCAATATTTATATATAACATTACGTGCCTAATGTTTCCAATGTAAATTTCATTATTGTTGATAAAGGAGATCTTCAAGTTGACCAATAAATAATTATTTATCTTGAAGGTGTTCCTAATATTTTTATTGATGAGTGGGTAGTTGAAAATCATGAACATGATTAATATAAGTTGATGGAAGAGGTAGGCCTAGGAGTGTATTACTTACATGAATAATTTTCCTCCATTCCATAATTGGTCAAACCTAATGAACCCATAGATGGTCTATAACATCTATTATTTGATGGATCAAGGAGAAAAATTGGTGTAGGAGGTGGTGCAATATTGGTGTCTCCTTCTAAAGAATGGTATTATAACACTTTTATATTTAAATCAAGTTGTAATTATAACACATTAGAATATGAGGAACTTTTTCACAGCCTTCAATGGGATAGGAAAAGAGGAGTGAAGTGTCTATGATTATTTAGTGATAGTGAGTTGATTATTCATCAAGTGAGAAGTCAAAATGTGACTAAGAACTCATTGCTAGAGTCCTAAAAACATAGGGTGTGGGATCTCATGGAAAATTTTGAGTCCTTAAACATGAAATCCATTCCAAGGGAGGTAAATAAGCATTCTTTTAGGTTGTTTATAGTTGGATCTCATTTTGATATCCTTAATGATGTCAAGAACTCAAAATGCCAACCACATGTCAAGGTAGTAATGTGACCTTCTATCCTCGATAATATTGTCATTTGGAAAGACTTTGTTAATGATAAACAAATAGCATGATTTCTCCAAGAAGAGGTCAAGTTTTCTCAAGAATTAAATCCAAATTATAACATTAATATGATTATCAAATTATGTAATTAAGGTCAAACAATCTGCGTAAATCCTAGAGACACTTGAAATCATCTTCAATGATGATGATCAAATTAATAAATAAAAGATAAAAATATATACTAAGTAATATATTTATGAGAGCATCACCATATTCAAATAAAAACTTTTATCACTTGGAAAGGTGTGTAAATAGGAAGAAATACTTGCATTCATTGATTTATGTGAAGAGATTGTTGATGTATTTTCTTGGGAGTATAGTGATATAAAAGGCTTTGACCCTAGCCTAGATTAACACAATATAGATATAAATTTTGATGATAAACTAGTAATTCAAATGAAAAGGCCTATAAATACAAAAATTTATCCCCTAATGAAAAAATAATTGACTAAGTTGATATAATCTAGCATCATGTTTCCTATTAGACACTCATCTTGGGCTAGTAATCTAGTCCCTATAAGGAAGAAAAAAGAAGAGATAATATTGTGTATTGAATTTATGTAATTGAATAGATTTTCATTTAAATATAATTATCCTTTTCCTTCTATTTAGAAAATAATGAAGATGGTAATAAGTTCTAAACATTTATCCCTCCTTGATGGTTACTCAGGGTATAATTAGATTTTGGTGTAAGAAGACTAGTATAAGACAACCTTCACAACAAAATGGGGATCATATTCATATGTTAATATGACTTTTAGGTTATCAAATTTTTTATCTACACTCCAAAGAGCCATGAGCATGGAATTATAAGGTTTAATGAATTACATAGTGTTGGTTTATCTTGATTACATCATGGTGTTCTCCAAGGATGCAAGTAATCATTTGATTCATCTTAGGTAGAATTTTTAGAGATATAGATAGTTTGGAGTCTATATCAATCCTAAAAATTGTATTTATATTCCATGAAGGAAAAATCTTGGGTCACATTATCTCCAATAAAGGTCTCTCCATAGATCATAAAATATTAAATAATATCTTGTCTTTGTCATTGCTTAAGCACAAGAAAGGGATGAAAAGTTTATTTGTGAAAATTAATTTCATTAGGATATCCTTACCTAATTTTTATAATCTTATTAAGCCTATATCATCCATGTTGAATAAAAATCAGGCCTTTAGTTGGACTAGAGAATAAACAGATAACTTTGGTACTCTCAAGGTAGCATAACTCAAGCTCCAACACTTACAAATCTTGATTTCAAGAAGGAATTCACCTTGTATTCTTTGGTAAATTATGAATTCATCTCAACCATGTTGACACAATAAATTTAAGAGGGTCTTGAATATCCCATTACTTTCTTCAACCAAGGATTAGATGACTATGAGGTACGATATATGTTTATAGAGAACAAATTACTTACTATTATAAGAAACCTTAAAACATTCAAAAATATTATCTCTTAAAAAAAATTACATGTGATGTTTCCTCATCTAATCATCTAACACTTCCTTTTGAGTAGATATTTTAAGGAGAAAATGGTTGATTGGATCACCTAAGTCATGGAATATGATGTTGATATCAAGGTTACCAAGTTGGTGAGAGGTAAGGGACTACGTGAAAACTTAGATTAAGAATTAAAATAACAAAAGGAGTTTGTCCTATCACTTTAATATGACCCTCAAATATCTATATCTTCATCTATCATGAACTAGACATAAAACATAGTCAAATTCCTCCAAATAGGTGAGTGTCCATTAGGCCTAGACAAGGTTAAAAGGAGATATTTCAGATTATAATACATTCCATATATATTGGTAGATGGAATAATCTTTAAAAAATACCTTAATGGAGTGATCCTAAGGTTTGTAAAAGGTGATTATATTGAGAAGGTATTGGTATAATTTCATTATGAATCATTAGGTGGTCACTTTACACCAAAAACTACAGTAGTAAAAGTGATCAAAGCTAAATATTATTTTCCTAGCTTATTTAAGGATTTATATGCATGGGTGAGAAAGTGCCAAAATTATACCTTATTCACATGAAAATAAAATCTTTTATCCCTCCCTCTTCATCCCATTCAATTAAACCAACATTTCATGCAGTGGGGATTGGATTTCATAGGTGTGATCAATCCTCCTTCAAATATTGGTCATAAGTGGGTATTGACTGCAATTAATTATTTTATTGGATGGATAGAGGTTTTATCTCTCACAGAAGTTAATGAAACAATTTTTTTAGACTTATATGTAGGTATAATAACCGAATTTGGGGTACCTTATACACTTTTTTTAGATAATGCAAAGGATTTCCTTAGTACTAAAATAAGTGAGTGAGTTATGAAACATGGGATTCACCTAATTACATACTCAAAATACTATCCTCAATTAAATATACAATCAAAGTCCAAAAACGTAATCTCATTAAAGTTATCAAGAGGGCTATGGAGTAAAATCTGAAAACATGGCACACAAAGTTGAAGATAACCTTATAGGTTGATAAAACTCCTAAAAGAGCCATTAGAAACTCACCATACATGCTTGTCTATGGAAAATAAAATAATATACTAATTTCTCTTGAGTTACCAGATATACATATTACACATTAGCTTGAGATGATGGATTTTTCTACCATGGATATTAGACTAGTTGAGTTGGTGGAGCTAGAAGAAAGAAGAGAGCATGCCATGCATACTATAGAGTCCCATCAAGCTCAAACTAAGAGGTAATTTGACAAGAAAGTTATTCCAAGATAATTTTAAGAAGGTGTCCTTATGCACAAATGGGATTAATATAGGGCCAAACCTATAAGAAATAAATTTTGACACTTTATGGAGTGGGCCCTATGTCATCACTCATTGAAAGCAACCCAATGCTTTTCAACTCTCAAAGCTAAATAGAGAAGAATTACATATCCTAGTCAATAGGATACACTTTAAACATTGGTATTGAGGTAGTTTTATCCTATTTTACATAGTATACTATTGTTTGTTTTATCCAATTTATTCTATCACATGTTTTATTTGTTGAGTGTGTTCCTTGTCTTGTTGTGTGTGTCTTGTTTTGTCTGGTTTTGAAGGTATTTTCAATTTTTAGTTTGTTTCAAAAGATAATGTCATGTTTGGGTTCAAATTTGATCTCATATATAGGCATTGTTTATTTAATCCATTCCCAATGTATTTTATATGTCCATTAATCTAGATGTTTAGTAGGTAAACTACCCTAATAGGTTACCAAAAATGTTAGCTAATTAGTAGCCCATGACCAAAGTGTTGACCAATTTTGCCCTCTAAGAAAAAATGGTCAACCTTACATTTGAAAATTAACCTTGGCATGGGTTTCCTAGTCATTATATATCTTAATATGTCCTTCATGAGTTATTTATATCTTATTAGTATTGTTTAAGGTTCATTTGAAAAGATTAAGGTAAATGACTTTTGAAACCTAGTGTTATTCTAGGCATATATGACCCTCGTCAAGTTGGGTCAAGTGTAATAAATGATAAAATGGGGTAATATTGGAAAATTAATGTGATTTTAATGTTTATTACATGATCCTATAGTTTGTACCACTCCCCAAAAAGGTGAAAATGTCAAATTATAATGTACATCCCACTTATATGTGTCTTATTACTCTTTTATGACATTCAAAAGGATGTTTTTGCATGAAATTTCATATTTTAGGGAAAATAAAATATTTGATATTAAATTATATGTTTTTAAATGTTCTTACCAGATATATTATCACTTGTCACCCATTTTCCATCAACCTCCAAAGCAAATGTGGTAGTTTCAAGCCAAAAATAAGCATTTTCAGCAAGTCTATATAGGTGTACTTGTAGGAGGTTTCATCCAATTAATACCATATATTTATTTATACCCCAAAGTCAAAATATATGATTTATATGAGTTTTATATGCCAAATATTTAAAAAACCAATCTCACCTTTCCATCACTCTCTTTGGTAGCTTGTGCAATATCTCAGGTTCTTACTTAGTACAAATAGGAGAGAGAATACCAAGATCTCAAATCTTGGGGAGAGGAATGGTGTCCCTTGAATATCTCATCCATTTAATTTTTCTTCAAAAAAATATCATGTGATTTACGAATAATGTCTAACAATATGGCCACTCTCATGAGCCGATCCATCTGTGCATGGTTTAAAGATTGTAATGGTTTTGGTCTACTATTAAATTTTTTTTGTAAACAAATGATTTTTATGTGTTCACAAGGATATAATGGAATTATTCCATAACCAAAACTTCTATCTCATATGTGTGGGAATGTTAAAATCAAACAAACTCCAAGCTTTCTTTTATTTGTAGAGTATGAGCTGAGTTTCTAAAATTATGGGATTTTTGTAAACTCAAGAGGAAATATTGATGATGTTTGAAGTGTTTAATTAGTAACTTAAATTATTTAATGTCTATTTTACTTCCAAAATCCATTAATAATCAATCATAACAACCTCCATATCTCTCTATGAAGGTAACTTGTACCTCATTATACTAGTCATCATGAACAAAGGTTTTACTATGTTGAAGGGCTTGAGTAATTCCAAAGGGGATAGTTTATTACCAATTAATGTGGAATGTCTTCCAATTATAAATCATTAAGTTAATAAAGTAAATAATAAAGGATATAAGGTCAATAAGACTCCTCACTTGATCAAGAACTCAATCAAGCCTCTCAAAACCTCACACAAAGGCATAGATCAATGGAAAAGGATAATATAAGACAAATGAGGAAAACATCCAAGATCTCATGAATATTGAGAGATATTAGAGAAACCTCAATGACACATGAACCTAATAGAAACCCTCCATGGGACTCCAAATGTATAATAAGTAATGAGTGCCTTTTTGAAGAAAGTCTCCATCTATAGCTATGTCATTGTAATTGGGGTCTGAAAAGGGGATACCATGTTATAACACAAAAAATAGGGCTCAATAACACTTATATAAGGTTCAATGTGGTTAATAACATAACTTTAATGCTCCAAAAAAGGTTTTAGTACTTAAATATACAATTAACAACCTAGTTGATGGCTTAATGGATAAGAGAAGTGTTGAAACTTAGTCCAAATAAGCACCTATAATAGTCATGACTACTACCTCAAGAGGCAAGATGTTTGAGGTGTTATAAGAAGGTATACATGGGTGAAACACACTAGATACTAGTTGAGTACAAGCCACTAGACCAAGATGCTAATAAACCAAACTGAGTGCAATCTTGAGAGCAAGTTTGAAGGCCTAGTAGTAATCCCAACTTACCTTATTAGCAGAAATGAAGGTAAGTTTGGGGATTTCAAGGTAATTTGTTTTCTTTCCCCAAATCTACCTCTTAATAGTGATTTATTTATCTCTTTAATATGTATGTGATTTTTTAAATCAGTAAAATAGGTTTAAGGCCATCGTGGCATCTTGAGATCACTCTCATGCCTCTCCTTTGTCTATACAGAGGTTTGACAACATCTACAATAGTCATCATGAGACTACTTCAAGAGATGTTATGATTGGGTGAAGGTGAGAAAATGGTGGTAATTTAAATGGAATAACAATTCAAAATTTTAAAATCAAGTGTGATTTCATGGGCCTTCTCAATATCCTCACCTCATATTCTCCCACACTTGGACTGTCCCAGTCCATACAACAAAGTTTACAATCCCTTAGTGATTGAGATTTTGACAAGAGCATATGGGTTTTCATCTTAAGCAAGAGAAAACTATAAATATTCTAAATTTTATCTTAAATGTGTATTCACAACCAATATACTTGACACCTCCACCTCAACCATTGTCCCGTGCAAGACTTGAAGCACACCTACAACCCCCTGAGTTGGCTTTTCTATGGTATGTAAGGAAATTTGAGTAAGATTTGTGCTTCATAGGACTACCAAGATTATTTTTGGAAGTTCAAGTTATGAATGGTGATCAAGGAGGTTTAAATATTTCATGAGATATACCTTAACACTCTTAATAAGGTCTAATACAAAACATATACCTACAACAACACCAAAACACACCTACAACCAACCCTTTAGGCTACTGTAATAGGGTCTTACAAAAGCATATTGTGTATATCATCTAAGGACATGGAGATTGATGAAAAAATGAGGATATATTAATTATATGGGTGATGTAATTAATGAAGGTTTTTATAATATTTGAACATTTTTTGATCACTATTCATTCATACAAACGTTATACTCAGGGCTACACACAGTTAACATTTATGAGTATACACCTATAGTAGATTGATGTATAAAAGGAACCATACTCTAATGATGGTATAAGGGAAATATTTTTACAAATATTATTAATTTTTATATTTAATGATAGTGTAAAAATAAGGGTTGTCACCTCAGAGGAGGCAAAGGAACACCTTCACAGGATTGAGGCACACAAGCATACTCAAGCATGAGACCAATGCCAAAGAAGGTAAGATATACAAGGAGAAAACATAAAAAAATCATCACCTAAGCATGATAACAACCCTAATTAAATTAATTAAATAACCATGTTCCCAAATATGTCAAGAGACAATGTTGAATGCTATACTCAGGATATTTACAATTAAACACACAGTCTACAAGTAGTTGGAAGCCAGTTCAAACCAAAATGGTCAGTTAAGGCCTCTATAAGCATAGTTAGGACTTAAAATTTTGTGGTAATGGTCATAATTACTCATTAAAGGTTATAATATATTCAATTTTTTTAATAATAGTTTGAATACCCACTATTATGTCTTATAACAAAGCTTATTTATCACACTTATCTAGCAAGTGAAAACCACATCCATGTTATATAATGTCTGAAAAATAGTTGGAAATCTACAGAGGGTTTTGTTTCAATGAGGGATGATGTTCAAGGGTTCCAAAAACTCATCCATAATTATAATACCTATAATAATAACTGAAAGCCTTAGAGTTGAGCTAATACAGTTAAGCATATAAGCCTACATACAGACCCTAGTGTTATCTTAAGGTACCTCCAAGCTCTTTCAACCAATTGGATGGATAATAAGAGATGTATGAAGATGTTATAGACTTTTTAATAAGATTAAAAGTTCCAAGAGGTGATGAAATTGATCATAATTACTTCAAACCATGCTCGAACTAGTCAACCTACACAGGAATTTTGAAGACCATCTTCAAGTGCTCACCTACTCCACCACATAGGTGCTCAAGACTAGAGATATTAGTGAAGTTAAATTATCCCTATGGTATGAAAATTAATTAATATTTTATTTTAATTATTTGGATGATCCTTATGAATGAATTTTAAAAAATTAAGCACTTAGAACTTACCTATAAACAACCCCAAGTCATCTTCCAACGTTCACATCTCCATCTACCCTTTGCATGGGAACCCAGGACATTCATTGAATTTGAGGAGGTTAATTCCCTAGAGATTCATGGAATTTTTTTCTAACTTGGATGTTCATACTCCATTGACTATCATTAAGACTCCTAAGTACTCATAAATGTCCCTAAAACCCTAGGTAGACCCAGTTTTAAAATAATTGGCGTTTTTGCATCCTAACAGCCTATAATGATTTAGTAAGCTCATGGAGGGTTAATTAAAATTAGAGAGGACTCACCCGATGGTACTTGATTGTATGAAAATGGTATGAAATTCTCAAAAATTTGTACTTTCTCAAGGAAATGAGCATAAAGAAGGGCACATGATAGTTTAGAGTGAATCTAATCCTTGGAGTAGATGGTGTGAGACTTGAACCATCCCCTCAAGTCATAATAAGCCCAAATTTTCACCTATAAACATATCTACAAGCTCACTCAAAACTACCAGACTATAGAAGTCAAGGATAGGAAGGCCTAGCCAGCTACTATATCAAAATTACAAGTGTTCATTGGTCATAAAGGCTCATATTATGATTTATTATGTTTATTTAGGTATGATTCCTATGTTATCATAGGTTTCTAAAGTTTTATCAGGACTCTCATGGCTGATCAACATCAATAGTTAGGTTATTAGGCCTAATTAGCCTATTTAGCCTATCTTGTCAACCGAAGGAACCCAAATTTGGTATAGAAGGGATAATAAAGGAAGTAAATGAAGGTTATAATTCTTGGTAACTAATCATTTAATGGAAAATAATTCCATTCAAGGATATTATGCAAGGTGGTATTAGTTTCAAGGTTTGATTTCCATGAGAAAGGCTAGTGGGCTACTCAACACCACTTGAGATGCCTAATGATACCCATGTTCACCATGTAACTACCAGTGAGAGGAGTTATAGACTATTTTAGACATGGGAAAGCATTTGAAAACTATTAAATGAAGTTGACTCATATTCTATCACCTCATTTCAATTCTAATAGCTCATTCAAGGAGTTATTAAGGAGGACCAACCTATGGCAGAGTTGAAGAAGAGATGAATAACTAATGTAATTATAGGATCTAGTAGACCTTGGTCAATAATGATCTCTTTATCTCACTTAATCTCCATATTCCCCTTCCTTTCTCCCTATTTCTTCTCTATATTGTATTATTTTGGCCTTAGTTTATATCCCTCAAGCTGGTATGAGGAAACTTTTCTAGTGTTTGTACTTGTACACCTCTTAGATGAATGAATAGAATACTTGCACCTACTTATTCATGATATTTACTTAATGTCTCAAACTTGTTTAAATATTCATAAGTGGTTTTATCTTCCCTTTTTCAAGTCCATGTTCCACATAAGTGATAACTAACCTTCTTTTTAGCTCATCTATTGTGTCTTAGTGTTGATGGTTCAAGCTTGAAGTGGATGTTTGACAATAAGTGACTTTAGACCAAACCTTATTCTCATTTCCACTTACTCTAGTAAATCAAACTAACCTCTAGATGAAACAATATTTCTTGGAAGACATTGAAGGTAGTGTATTAGTTTTGTCCATTACTCGGTAGTGTGATTAAGAGTTCAAGTTAAGTGAGTGGGTGGAACTATCATTAGGTGCATCACCACATTTTAGATTAGGTTTCATTCATGCAAATTCTTTCCCATTTTCATCACAACATGTTTAGGTCTTAGATAGAGCATTAAAATAGATAAACCAAGAGAGTTATCCCTTTAAAATCTATAGGTTTGATGTAATTAGTAGGTAACCCACAACCTATAGGTCACTCCCATGATGGAATAGGTTTTTGTTTTAGACATGAACACTCTTTTCCTTAGCTAGGGTCCAACCTATAACCTCCAATAGTTATGTCATGACTAGTGGGATGAGCTTCAAGTGCCTTGATGCATGATTTGACAATGTGGAAGGACACCTTGTATCCATCTTTTAAAGCTTCAAGCACTACATCAATAGAGTTATAATCAGAAAGTTATAACAAATTCATGATAAGACTTCACTTCAAGGGTAAGATGAGTTATTGTCCATGAATTCATTGATCTTCATGTGCTTGATGATAAATTATGGATGTATATGGGATATAATCATTTTTTCCATTCTCTTATGATTAATACAATGACACTCACCAATTACATCATGACCCTTTACAACACTATCCTAACCCTTATCAGCTCTGTATTCACCCTTACTAGTCCCATAATGAGTTTCCCTATTGCCAGGATTATCAACTCTGCTATGAGCCTCAAATACCTCCTTTGTAACCTAATTACCAACCTAATCAATCATGGAAACAACATGATATTATTTACAACCCACTCATACCTAAATCCATTTCATATCTAACCTTAAACAAACCTTTTTGTATCATGAGAGGCATATGATAAATATTGATACATTGAAGGGGTATGGGCAAGAGATTCCCAAACATGTCATTGAGGTTTTAGGGAATAGTTATTTATCATGAGGGAGGGTAATCTAAGAGGAAACAATGATATGTTGAACATAGAGGGACTAATCTCCAAAATTGAAGATAGGCTGGTAGTAGATGAAAAATAACAAACTCACCAACATTCTACTCCCTCATCTGTCTCATGTCAATCTTATGTTAAGATAACCATCACCCTTAAAAATATACAATTCATTGAATGTCAATACCCTCTGAACCCCTCACCATCATTATCAAATTTCCCATCATGGAAATCTATCCAAGGAATAGTTAACTAAGAAGAAAAGGTTTGTGTTGAAATAACTAGCCATCTAATCACTCAAGGTCTAATTTTGAAGCATGCCTTACCAAGATATTTGAAGTTGTAGACCAGCATATATATCAATCCATATAAGATAAAAAAATAAACACCACCTCAGCTACACATACCTCCTTTCATGCCCCAAGCAATAGTGCACACTATGCAAGAAAATACTAAGCTTAAGTTTCCATCTTGGAACCAAGTGCTACTGTCAAGGAAGAGTGAAAATATACTAAATAAGTCTAATTTAATTCAATCCCCACCCCATCCTCAAGATTATAAATCCTTTCCCTCATGGATATCCATCCAAAACAATGTGTAAAAGATGGAGGAAATGATGAAATTTAAAGACAAGCAGTTGAATGAAGGGAATGTGGCATACATTTAATCTCTCTTGGAGTTATACACACCTAAATCTAGCCACCAATAACCTCTAATTAGGAATTCAACTAATTTACACTAAAATACACAATTTGACCTAAAAACAATAAATAACATTAAAATATTTGAACCTCATATAGTCAAGTGCTGATTTTGGTTAGGGTATCCCTAAGTCGGGCAATGCAATTTATGGGCCAGCTAAATTTGATCATATCATTTTGAGTCAAAATGCAAATTTTACACTTGGGTGCTCTAGATTGCTATTTTCTATCAAATTTATTATAAAATACATGTTCCTTTGTTATTTTCTATTTTTAACATCCTAAATGGAAATATGATTCCAACACATATGACATTGACTTCCAATTCTAACCTAGTTAAATTTTGGACCAATAACAAGGCATTATGATCAATTTGAGTGATTTGTGCACAAAGTGTTTAATAAAATTTAAGAGATAATTAAATTAAATTAGATCCTAACTAATAATTATATGGAAACTTGTTAAATACTTATTTTTGGAAATGATATTAAATATCTACATCATCAGGTGACCTCATTTTTTGGGAAGACATCCCTAGGCCATAAATGCCACAAATATCAGGATTCATGCCTCCAATGCCTCATCAAAGGCCTCCATGCCTCTTAATTGATATTTTATCCCAAATATTTATGATCCTATTTATAAATTTTAATTACATAATTTTATTAATCCTTAACCACACATCTCAAACTTGAGATGGATGGCTCAAGTTGATTCTAGCCATTTTCCAAAATCTATAAATAGAGAAGCCATGAACATCATTTTTAAGCTATTTTGGTGAAAACTTATAATGAAAACATATGTTCAAGAAGCCATTTAAATTATTGTTACCATGCCAAATTGATTCCAAGACAATCTAAAGCCATAAGGTGCCAAGGAGAAGAGGAGATAGCCAAGCCTCCTTTGATGAAGACTTCATGAGCACAAACCAAGCAAGCCACTACAACAAGCACTTTAGAGCATCCAAGGAAGGTAAAATAAGGTTTATTTTGAATTTTAGCTATGTGTTTTATTCATTTTTGTTAACTAAGCTCTCCCTAGTCTCTAGGTCTAGAGATGTTATGCTAGTTAGTGTGTTTTTTTCATTTTATTTTCATTTTGGTACAACATATGGGACTAAACACATCACACATATGAAGAAGATAATTATGAAACTTTAAAATCTTCATTTGGATCATTAAAACTCTTAAAATTTGATTTTCTAACTTTTTTTTGACATTTTTCTGTCATGGGTTTACACAATAACTGTCATTGGTTAGTAAAATCATCATCATTTGGCATAGATGTCATCAATAACTTTTGGTATAACCATTTTAGGTTATTATATCCATCATTTTTTAGTATAACCAATGTCAATTACTATGTTTTTCTTAAAAACACAAACCTGAGAGCTAATAAGCCATTTTAAAATACTTAGTTTGGGGTCATACGAACTCCATTTTGGATGTTTTTTTAAAACCATGTGTTTTCTCCTAAATTTTTATAATTTGACATTAGTTACTTCAATTTTCATAGATTTTTCAAAAAAAATTAAAAATCTATTTAAAATGTTTCTAATCTAACATATTTACTTTTAGGGTGATGCCTTAAGGGTAGACAGGTAACTAGTGGACTTGGAACTTGTTAAAACATGTTATTAAGACATCTTTGGAATGATTTTTAAATGAATTAAGAATATGTTTTTTTTTGTGATTAATGAAACATTTAGGTGCTTAAGTGAATGTTTTCATAATTTAGGCTTTCAATGTTCAAAATCTTAAGACCAAGGGGTCAAATGAACACCACCAAATCTTTCATTTGGGCTTAAAATTGAATACACTTGTCATTTTTGTCTTCAATGGTTGTTTTATCTAATTTTGTTTAGAAAAGAGAGGGGTTTGCATGTATTTTCTTCTATTTTTCCACTTTAGGGAACCCTTGGAATCAAAAATGCCATTCTTATTGCAAAAATCCTTGTCTAAGGCCTAAAAAGAATGTTGTCTAAAGCACTCCCCAAAAACTCATAACCTTGAAAATGACCCTAAAGTCTTCCAAATTATGTCTTTCATTTCATTGCATCTTGGCTTGTGAGGGGGATGTCATTACCTCTAATGAGTTCTTTAGGGAATCTTTGACCTAGGGTTTCATCTCCTGACATTAACTTCACTTACTCCTTCTGAGTTTCACACGGGACATATCTACATTTGGACATCACACAACACTGATCAAACAATAGGATATAGAGGCTGCAAAAAGGACTAGACCTTTTTACAACTAGCCAATGTCATGGTCACCCAATTTGTATGCTTGTCTTTTACATCATTTGATGTGAAATTCATTGTGCAATTGATTCCCATAAAAACATTTAAAAGCTTGCTAGTCTAGTCAACCCCACATTTCCATACCCTTGCTAGGATTTGGATGATTATACTTAGTGTATTTTGGTCATTTTTTCTTGGTATATTTTGAGACTAAAACTTATTTTTTTGTTCATAAGCCATCTCAAAATCATTTTGTCTATACGTCACTCTTTTGTCTAAAGAGGCATTATGATGGTCATTTTAAACCACACTTATGCCTTGAAATTTTTGATAAACTTGTGTGTGTGTGTGTGTGTGTGTCATTTGAGTTTAAGAGGGTAGTGTTATTCTACCCAAAACATTTTAAAACCATTTTGCCTTTGAGTCTTTTGAAGCATAACATAGCTTACATCATTTGAGCATGCTTGTGCCATTAGGTTGCTCAATTTTTTTCAAAACTTGTTTATTATTGTATCAAAAACCATTATTTCAAACCATGTCATGTATACCATTTAGACCTTTGTCATGTGCCATCATGTTGTCCAATCTTGTCTAGCTTGTTTGGTCAAATCCTAGTTTTCAACATCAAGTTTTTAACTAGCCTTGTCAAATTTGGATTCAAACATTGATTGATTTCTATTTAGGACTTAATTCATGGGGTTAATACATAGATATTTCTCTTTTAAGTTGCATAAATTTTTATTAATCGATGACCCAAATTTGAAAACTATTGATGGTTTATTTGTTTAATGCCTATCCTCATTATTGTTTGTGCCTTTATTTGGGAGAAAACATCTTTTCTCAAATAGCCTTTTTTCTTATGCCTTATGGTAACTGATCATGTTTATGTTTTATTCTGTTTGTGGGTCTATGTCAATTTTTTTCCAAACTTGTTAGATTAAATTCACATCAATCCTTTATTTCAAGTCTAGCTTTTGATGCCATTTGGCCAAAAGTCCTAACACATGCCTATTTTTTTTAGCCTAGATTTTGACTCCATGTTTAGATAAGAGACCTAGTAACTCAACTTTTCCCTTTCCTAGTTTAGACTTTGTTTGAAACACTTTGACCTAGACCTTTGACATGCCAATTTTTATTCAAACACTTGACCTTTTTGTGTGTATAACATTTGATGCTAGATTATTTTATGCTAAGTCTTAACATAAATAATTTTAGAGATACAGCTCCATTTTCAAACCAAGTTAGAGATACAACTCCATTTTCAAACCATGTTGAAGATATAGGTCCACTTTCAACCAAGTTAGACCAAGTTTGAACCATTTGTCCTTTGGACATAGTTTTTTTGGAGTTTGTATAACTCTAATCCTTTTTGTTTTCAGAGCTTTCATCATTTATGCAAATATGTCTAGCTACACCTATGGTGGAGTCATGTATAATCCAAATTATGATATAATGGCCACACAAAATGACTTTTATGGATTTATTCAAGACCCCAATGATGATAATATGGTTTGTGAGATAGATTTTTGTCCACCTCATAATAATCATTCATGGGATTAAAGTCATGAACCAAGTCATGATCCAACTCGAGACCTAGATTGGTATGAAGAGGCTTGTGAAGAGGAATTTGAAGACCTAACTATAGATAATGTTATTTGGGATATAGATCCATACCCTCTTTACAATAATTAGTATATGGAATATAGTCAAGAACCAGCTTATGAGCCAACTCACAACTAGGATGATATGGTTTATAAGGAAGATTTGGATGCTTTGGCTTATGCAAGTAATCAGGCTCTACCACATCATACCATTTCTATTCTAGGACCACAATGTTACACCATTCCCATACCAAGACCTTATCTTTTTATTTGTGTGAGCAATCAGGTTCCATAATGCCAAACCATTTCTATACCATGACTTTATCCTTTAGCTTATGTGATCAATCAAGCTCCAAAATTCCCCTTCATCATTCTAGGACCTAGTCCAATGGCTTGTGTAGGCAATGAAGCCCCATAATACCCTATATTTACCATTTTAGGACTTCATCCTTTCATTCATGTAAGAAATCATGCTCTCCAAAGCCCTACCATTATCCAACCACAAGTCATTCCTCATCTAGTACCAATTCCATCTAAACCTTAACTAATCCAATCTTTTGAAGACCAAGTTGTGTTCAAAACTAGTATTTTCTAACTCATTAGAAAACAAATCCAAGATAACTAACCAATCCAAGATGTTTTTATTGAACCAACCACTTATGATAACTCAGCTTGTGATGAATCACCTATTGATCCTATCCTAATTATCAAGGAGTCTGACACTGATAAGCCAGTCTCTACTGAGTCACTTCTTAATGATTATAACTGCCTTTAGGCAAATCATTACCTTGACTATGTGCCTATTTTTAAGAGCCTCCTATTGACAAGTGAGTCTCTAAGGAATTGTCTCGTGACTCTTTTCCCATCCTAGAGGAGTCCCACTTTGACAAACTAGTCTTTATGGAGCCCATTATGCCATCACAAGTCATTACTTGTCCAATACCAAACATTCAACAAGACATCATAATAATAGAGTACCCATTAGATGAAGAATAAGAGTTAGAGTTAGGTTTTATTCTTGAATCGACATCAAATTTAGCATCAAAATCTGAATCAAAATTAGTCTCAACATTAGATTTAGAGTCCCTTGAGTTAGAATTAGATTTAGAAGAAGAATATGTTTTTGATTGTTACAACATTGGCTACACATGTCTTAAAGATAAATTTGAATACATTTATGATCCTTCTATAGTTTTTTAGGATGAGTACTTTAGCTTTGACACAAGTTATCTTAGTATCTTCTATAAGGATTTTGTATCCTCTCCCCATTCCATTATTATTTCACAAGCCATTACCATCTACCAAAATAGCCATATCATTGACATTCCATCTCCCACAAGTGTCTATTAAGATCGACAGAATCACACTTTGTTAAACAAGAGAAAAGAGGCCAAGACCACATTCATATAGTAGAAGAACACTCTCTTAGTGAAATTTTTTTGAGGTGCTAGGGGACATTTAAATTCAAAACTCAACATATTCTAGTGAAACATTTTTTAAAGTGTTAGAAGACAATCAAATTCAAAAGTCGACATTCATTAGTAAAACCTTCTCAAAGGTGCTACGAGACAATCAAGACAACTTCATTAGTGAAAACCTCTTTGAGGCACCAATAGCTTAGCACAAAAGTTTTTCACTACTTGATGAAGACAAAATCAAAGATCAAATTAAAATATCTTCTTATCTATAGCCTAATTATATGGTAGCTACTCTTAGGCCCAAACAATAGAAAAATATGATGGTCCTATCAAGAGAACAAGTCTTCAGCCCCACCATAAATAAAATTATGTTGAATCCAACATTAAAAACATTATGTGTGACTAAAATTCGTGATCTTCATTTATGTCCCCACCCTTATACATTATATAATCATCTACAATTCCATTTCACAATCAAACCTATCATCCATTATTTGTCCTTGTTTATCATCCATGGTCACACTTTCCTTTGTAGAGGCTACAAATATACCTTGTCTCAACATTTGAAGGAATCAAAATCAATGACTAATGAAGATCACAAAAGCATTCTTGACAAACAAATCTGTAGCCAGTTCTTGATGGAGCAGTTATTCAGATGAGGTGTGGGAAGAAATTAACATGATCAAGTATTTTCTTGTATCATTTGTTGATTAATACATGCATCCCCATCATTAATAATAATAGAATCAAAAACCACACTTAGTCTAAAACATGTACCATACCATTTAATTGCCATGTCATTATCATTGTTATATATCCATTTTCCATTGTCGCATATTCCTTCTATTCACCCTATCACCTCGGGGCAAACCCTCTTACCATTTTATCCAACCTATCAAAAACCATCATTATCCTAAATCAATGCCATTCCATTCCTATCTAGACCAAAGTCTATTTTTAGTCATCTTACACAATCTTATTTTGATCTTGGTTCTTTCTACACTTTTTGCAAGGGTATTTTGATCAGGTTTCAACTCTTATCAAATTCATGTTTACAATGATAGTCTATGAAATTAGTGTGATAGTTGATCTGGTAAGATATTTTTCATCCTATCAAGTTTGTTTATGTGATCCTGATTAGAGCTACTTATGGGAAAATTAGTGTCTCACTAGTCTTAATACTAATTATAACCACCTATGGGAAAATTAGTATCATTGACCTATGCTATTGTATCCTAGTTATAACCACCTATGGGAAACTAGGGGCAACACTTATTTATCATGCATTATTTCATCACCTTGCCATTATTATTTTCATTTGACTGGTCATTTTCCAGATTTGAGAAATTATTGGGACCTATTTGGTTTTTCCCTACCTTTTATGTGGATGGAATTAATATAACTTGTGGTCAATTTAGGAATATGTAGGTCATGCTCAATTCATGTTGAGGTCACATCAATCCCCCTTTCTATACGCTCTCACCATTTTTTGAGCAACCTAAGCCAAGCACTCTCACCATTTTATGAGTAGATATTTTATCATTCTCTAATGAGTTAAGATACCCCAAAATGCCAAAAACATTCATAATATTTCAAAATCCAAAAATATTTGTCCTATCTAAGCCTAGTCAGTTATCCTCAATCCACCTTACTGGGGCATTGCCATTATTAGCATGCTTTCTTTTGCTTATGTTTTTGAGATTTTTATTTATTTGTTTATTTTAGGTTATTTATTGTTTTATTTGCTTGCTTTTTTATTTGCTTGCCTATTTTTTTTCTTTTATCACTATTGTTTGGACTCAGTCTATATGTGTTCATTGGGTGATTCCTTGAGCACATTATTCTTAAGTCCATCCATATTCATACGTCAACATTGTCATCATGGTTTTTATCATTGGTACATTATTTTTGAGTGTTTATTGGATCGATAGTTAGTCCTTATGCATATTTTGGCTAAGTCTTTATGGTGTTCTATCATGAAGCCTACCATCACATGCTACAACAAAAATCAGCTTCAAGAAGGTCTACAATTAATGGAGCCACAAAAAAATTTCATTACCACCTTGGCAAAACCTCCCATCCCACCCTTGATTGAATTAACCCATTGACCATTCTAGTTGTATTATTACTAATAAGGATGAGCATATCCTTAGTGGTAGTTATAACTGAATCATTTTTAATGATCAATCTTATTCCTCTATCTATCTCTTTCATCACTTTACACCCACTCATCTTTAATCTATATTCTAGTTTATATCCTTGAGTTATGCTTGCTAATCAGTCCTAACTAGGGCACAATCATCTTTAGCCAGTATAGCTCCTCTTAATGATTATAACCACCTATGGGCAAATCATTATTTTGACTTTTATTCTTAATTATAACTACCTTTGGGAAAATCAATATCCTTTTTAAAATCAATGCATGCAATCATTTTCTCATTTGGATTAATCTCAACCATAGGTTAATTCCACCTTTCTTCTTATTTATTTTTGAGGGACTGTCCATCAACAAATGTGATAGCCACTCCCTCAAGGGGGCATCATCATAGGCTTCCTAAACACCATTTGGAGCTTTATTCTTTAGTCATCATCTTCTTTTTGGCATACAGATCATCTCTCATTATTTGAGAAGACATTGCTTTTCCTATGGTATGCAATGCCTTCCAAAACAAGGGAAAAATTTAGACACCTAAATCTAGCCACTAATAACCTCCAATCAAGATTCTAACCAATTTCCACTAAAATACACAATTTGGCCTAAAAACACTAAAGCACATTAAAATCTTTGAACCTGATATAGTCATGTACTAATTTTGGCTAGGGTATCCCTAAGTGGGTCAATACAATTTATGGTCCAGCTAACTTTGATCAGATTATTTTGAGCCAAAATACTAATTTTGCACCTGGGTACTCTGAATTGCTCTTTTTTCTATCAAATTTCTTGCATGAGATACATGCCTTTGTTATTTATTGTTGGTAACATCCTAAATGGGAATATTATTCCAACACATCTAAAATTGACTTCTAATTTCAACTTAGTCAAATTTTGGACCAATAACAAGGCATTCTGATCAATTTGAGTAGTTTGTGCACAAAGTGCTTGATCATGCTTAGGAGCTAATTAAACCAAATTAGAGCCTAGTTAAGAATTCCATGGAAATTTATTTGGAAGTGATAAAAGATAATCAAAATGAAAATTCAACATTCCTTAGTAAAACCTTCTCTAAGGTGATATAGGATAATCAAGACAACTTCATTGGTGAAAACCTCTTTGAAGCACCAATAGTTGAGCACAAAATTTCTTCATTGATTGATGAAGATAAAATCAAATATCAAACCAAAATAGACTCCAGTCTATAGCTTAATCAAATGGTATCTATTCTCAAGATCAAAAAATAGAAAAATTTGGTGGTTCTATTGAGATAATAAGTCTTCAGCCGCACCACAACCAAAGTTATGTTGAATCTGACATTAACAACATTACATGTGATTGAATGTCCTGTTATTCATTTATTTCCCAACCATTCCACATTCCATTATCATCTATCATTCCATTTCACAATCAAACCTAGCATCCATTATATTTATTTGCTTACCATCTATGGTCACACTTTCCTTTGTAGAGGTTCCAAAGATACCTTGTCTCGATGTTTGAAGTAATCAAATTCAATGACCAATGAAGATCACAACAACATTCTCAGAATCACATTTTGCAGGTAGCTCTTGATGGAGTAGTTATTTATATAAAGTGTGGGCTAGAAATTAATATGATCAAGTATTCTATTTGTATCATTTTTTTATTAGGATGTGCATGTCCCCATTAATAGGAACATAATAAAAAACTACACCCAATCCAAAAACATGTACCATATCATTTCACATTGCCATGCCATTTACATTGTTACATATCCTTTTGCCATTATCACATATCCTAGATAATCACCTTCTCACTTGGGGGAAACCCTCTTACCATTTTATCTAATTTATAAAACCATCATTATCTTTAGCAATACCATACCATCCTACCATGCCATTCTTATCTAGACCAAAGCTTATTTTTAGTCATCTTACCCAATCTTGTTTTGATCTTGGTTCATTTTGTTCTTCCTATACCTTTTATGGGGGGGAATTCAATCAAGTTTCAAAAATAAATCAAATTCATATTTACAATGATAGTATGTTAAAGTAGTGTGATATTTGATCTAACAAGATATCTTACATTTTCCATCCTGTATCAAGTTTATTTATGTGAGCTTGATTATAACTGCTTATGGGCAAATCAGTGTTTTACCAGTCTTGCTAATAATTGTAACCACCTATGGGAAAATTAGTATCATTTACCTATGCCATTCCATCCTAGTTATAACCACCTATGGATAAACTAAGGGAAACATTTTTTTATCATGCATTACCACATCACTTTACCATCATTGTTTTCATTTGCCTGTCCATTTGCTAGATATGAGAACTTGATGGGACTTAGTTGATTTTTCATCACCTTTTGTGTGGATAGAATTAATATGATTTGAATTAATTCTAGGACTATGTGGGCCATGCTCAATTCATTTTGAGGTCACATCAGTCTCCCTTTCCATATGCTCTCATCATTTTGTGAGCAACCTAAGCCAAATGCTCTCACCATTTTGCGAGAAAGTATCTTGTCATTCTCTAATAAGTTAAGATACCTCAATATGCAAAAAATATTCATAACATTATAAAAAATACAAAAATATTTATTCTATCTAAACCTACTCAGTTATCCTAAATCCACATTACTAGGGCATGGTCATTGTTAGGATGATTTATTTTCCTTTTATTTTCAACATTTATGTTTTTTGTTTATTTCAATTTTTTTATTAGTTTTTCTATTTATTTGTTTGTTTATTCACTTTCCTATTTGTTTTCTATTAGTGATATTTCCTTGACTCAATCTATATGTTTTCATTTGGTGATTCCTTGCACACATTATTCTTGAATCTATCTATATTTATATATCAACATTGTCATCATCTTTTTTTATCATTGGTGTATTATTTTGAGTGTTTAATGGATCGAGAGTCAGTCTTTATGCATATTTTGCCCAAGTATTCATAGTGTTCTATCATGAAGCCTACCATCACATGCTACAACAAAAATTAGCTTCAGGAAGGTCTACAATCAATGGAGCCACAAAACTTCCTCCTCAGCACCTTAGTAAATCCTTCCATCCCACCCTTGATCAAATCAACCCATTAACCATTCTAGTTGTATCATTGCTAATCAAGACAAGCATCTCCTCATTGAGAGGTACAACTAAATTATTTATAATGATCAATCTTATTCCTCTATCCATCACTTTGCACCTGGTCATCTTTAATCTGTATTCTAGGTTGTATCCTTGAGTTATGCTTGTTAATCATCTTAAACTAGGGTACCATTAGTTTTATCCAATCTAGGTCCACTTAATGATTATAACAACCTATGGGAAAATCATTATTTTGACTTGTATTCTTGTTATAACCACCTTTAGGAAAATCAACATCCTTTTTACATCAATGCATGCAAGCATTTTATTATTTGGATTAATCTCAAACACGGGTTAATTCCACCTTTCTTCTTGTTTCTTTTTGAGGGACTATCCACTAATAGAGGTGATGGCCACTCCCTTGAGGGGGCATCATCCCAGGCTTCCTAAACCCCATTTAGAGCTTTGTTCTTTAGCCATCATATTCTTTTTGGCATATAGGAATTTTCTCATTATTTGAGAAGATATTGATTTGCCTATGGTTTGCAACGTCTTCCCAAATAAGGGCAAACTGTAGACACCTAATCTATCCATTGATAACCTCCAACTAGGATTTTGACTAATTTCCACCTAAAAGGCATAATTTGGCCTAAAAATATCAAAACACATTAAATGAGTTGAAATTGATATATTCAAGTGTTGATTTTAGCCAGAGTATCATTAAATGGGCTAATGTATTTTATGGGCTAGCTAACTTTAATTAGATCATTTCAAGTCAAAAAGCCAATTCTGCACTTGGGTGCTCTGGATTGTTCTTTTATATCAAATCTCTTGCATGAGACATGTGCCTTTATTATTTGTTATTGATAAAATCATAAATGGGATAATAGATCTAACGCATCTGACATTGACTTCTAATTCCAATCTAGTTAAATTTTGGACCAATAATAAGACATTCTGATCAATTTGAGTAATTTGTGCACAAAGTACTTAATCATGCTTAGATTTGATTAATCCAAGTTAGAGCCTAATTAAGAATTCAATGGAAACTTGTTGAATAATTTTTTTTAGAAATGAATATTGAATATTTGTATCATTAGGTGGCCTCATTTCTTGGAAGACATCCCTAGGCCATAAATGCCACAAATATTAGGATTCATTCCTCTCATGCCTCATCAAAGCCCTCCATGCCTCTTAATTTCTCCTCTATCTAAATATTGATGAGCTTATTTATCAATATTAATTACATAATTTTATTAATCCTTAGCCACACATCTCAATCTTGAGATGGATGGTTTAGGTTGATTCTGGCCACTTTCTAAAATTTATAAATGGAGAAGCCATAAACATCATTTTCAAGATATTTTAGTGCAAAGTTAATATGCTCAAATATCTTCAAAAGTCTTGATATTGAAAATTTATAATGCACAAATGATTATAAAAGATATTAAAATTATTGTTACCATGCCAAATTTATTCCAAGTCATGCCAAGCCAAAGCCACAAGGAGCCAAGAAGAAGAGGAGACAACCAAGCCCCCTTTCATGAAGACTTCATGAGCACAAGCTGAGCAAGCCACTACAACAAGAATTTTGGAGAATCCAAGGAAGGTAAAATAGGGTTTATTTTTCATTTTAGTTGTGTGTTTTATTCATGTTTGTTAACTAAGCTCTCCCTAGTGTCTAGGCCTAGAGATGTTATTCTAGTTAGTGTTTTTCTTTTATTTTGTTTTTATTTTGAAACTAACACAATACTAACCATCCTCTCTTGAGTCAAATTCCTAGATCACATGAGTCATTCCAAGAATGTCCTATGATACTCCTTGAAGAGAAAAGAAATGAATATCATGTTTAATCAATAGTTGATTATGATGACTTATCATACTTGAAGAGGAGCTCATAATAAAGACACCACTTGGTAAGGAGGGACACCATTAAGTTTTCAAAAGTGTAGAAGATGATAAGTTACAAGAACTTGATGAACCACAAGAGGAAGATGATTACATTGGACAAGATGAGGATGACCTCTAGGAATTCCTTGATGACATGGTATCTACCCTTCATCATGGTATCCCTCAAGGACTTGCAACAGAGTTGGAAGAATGTTGCAAACTAGTTAAGGAGCTTAGAGATCAACACAACTCTAAGAATTCGTAAGGTCATCAAATGGTTTTTGAGGATGATAAAATTTCAAAGGATCATTCAAGTATTCTATTTGATATTATAGGATAAGGTTATAACCTCCTTTAAGCATGTTATTATCTGGCCTAAGTTGAAGAAGATGACTTCACCAAGCAAGGGGAAGGAAACTCCACAAACATGCCATCTCAATAGGCTACCACATTAGAGGATGATTTATTTGAGGTCCTTAAACAAGGTTACCAAAATATTATTTAAATTTCATCAATCCCTTTTCATAATTATTAGTATGTTAATCTTTAAAGATATGAAGAAGAGGGACTTGGTTTGTTTACAACAGGTAGTCATCCATGTGAAGGTACTCAAAATGTCAAAATGATAAGTATACAACTAGAAGCAGGGTTGTTTGAGCCAAGAAGTAAGATTTAAAATGAAATTATAGTATTACTTGAAGTCCTTAAGTATTATCTTGACTATATTCTTTAATATGAAAAACTAATGGTAACTGATCTTATGGAGGTAGGAGATGACCAGCATAATGGAGTCCCAAAGTATACTAGTTCTCTTTAGGAGCTCAAAAGTAATTAAGAGTAGCAAGATGTAAAATTTGATAAATAAAGAGATTATGTGTTAATAACCCATATATTTTTAGTTTAAATGTCACTTGATATCATCATAAGTGAGTTTCTCAATAATAAGACTACTCCACAAAGTCTCTCATTCATGAAGCTGGTTGCTTCACATCATTGCCTATATTATGAGAGGATAGTCCTAGAAAACTTTCCTTTTGATCCAAGAGGGAGAATATAAATTAAGGTTAGTTTTACATATTATTTTACTGGGTTGTTTTTCTTTCTTCCAATAATTTTGGTAAACAATTTCATAGTTTGTTTTCCTTTGTTGATTTTGTGTCTTACTTGGTGTGTTTCTTAGATGTTAGGTTTGTTTCCCTTGCTTGTCTTTGTGTATATTTATTTTTATGTATTACAATAAATTTCCTTTAGTAATAGATAATTTTATAATTCCATGTTTTTAGTCATTTAGGTCATGTCATACTTGAGCTACTAGGTTCTCTTGACCAGTAGGTTGGTCACCTGTAGGAGTCACCATTAATGTTGACCAATTTTGCCCTAAAAAAAATGGTCAAGCTTACATTAGAAACTTGACCTTGTTATGGGTTTAATATTCATTTTATTCCTTAATATGTCCTTCATGAGTTATTTTTCCCTTATTATTACTATTTAAGTTTCATTTGAAAAGATTAAGGTAAATGACTTTTGAAACTTAGTGTTACTCTAAACATTTATGACCCTAGTCAAGTTGGTTCATGTGTATTAAGTGACAAAATGATTCATATTGTAAAATTAATTTGATTTTAATGTTTATTACACCCTCTTATAGTCTATACCACTCCCAAAAAATATTAAAAATTCAAATTATAATGTACATCCCACTATATGTGTCTTATTTCCCTTTTATGACATTGAAAAGGAGGTTTTTGCATAGAATGTCATATTAGAGGGAAATTAAAATGTTTGAAATGCCATGATAGGTCCATACATGTGTTTATTAGTTGTAACATCACTTGGAACCTATCTTCCATAAACTTCCAAAGCAAATGTGGTAGTTTCAATCCAAAAGTAAGTGTTTTCACCAAGTCATATAGGTGTACTTGCAGGAGGTTTATTCTAGATGCTCCCATGGATGTATTTAAACCACCAAAGTATAATTATAGGATTTAGAGGAGTTTTATAACCCTAATATTTCAAAAACCAATCCCACATTTTCATCACTCTTTTTGGTAGCTTGTACAACATCTCAAGTTTTCACTCAGTATGGATAGGAGAGAGAATATCAGGTTCTCAAATCTTAAGTAGATAAAGGGTGTCCCTTTATTTTATCATCAATAATTTTTTTTGCAAATACATCTATTGTGATTTATTAAAAATGGCTAAAAATCTATCCACTCTCATTATTCTATCCATTTGTGTAGGGTTTAAAGATTGTAATGGTTTTGGTCTATTATTAGAGTCTTTATGAAAAAAAATGCGTGTTGTGTGTTTATAAGGATCTCATGGAATTCCTCGGCCACCCACACCTTTTTTTCACATGTGTGGGAGTATAAAAATAAAACAAACTCCAATATTTCTTATATGTTTTAGAGTATGAGCTAACTTTTTTAATTTTTATGATTTTGGTACACATATGAGGAAATCTTGATGATGTTTGAAGTGTTTTAGTAGTCTCTTAACTTATTTAGTGTCTCTTTTGATTCCCAAATCCATTAGGGTATTCATCATAAATAATAAAAACCTCCATAGCTCTCTATGAAGGTAACCTACACCTCACTGTACTAGTCATCATGAACAGAGGTTTCACTATGTTGAAGGGCTTGAGTGATTCTGAAGGGGATATTTTGTTACCACTTCATGTGGAAGGTATTACAATTATACATCAACAATTTAAGAAAGGAATGCCTAAATGAGATAAGGTCAATAATACTCCTCGCCTAATAAAGAAATCAATCAAGCCTCTTAAAACCTCACACAAAGTCATAGATTCAATGGAAAAGGATAATATGAGATAAATGAACAAAAAATTCAAGATATCATAAAGATTGAGAGATATGAGAGACACCTCAATTACACATAATCCTAATGTCACCCTCCAAGGCACTCTAAGGTATAAGATAAAAATGAGTGCCTCTTTGAAAAAAGACTCCACCTATATCTATGTCATTTTAACAAGGGTCTAAGAAGGGGATACCATGTTATAACACCCAAAATAGGCCTCAAGAACACTTGTCTGAGGTACAATGTGGTCAATCACTCAAGTTTCATGCTCCAAAGAAGGTTTTAGTGATTAAAGAGATAGTTAACAGCCTATTTGATGGCTTAATGGATAAGACAAAGGTTGAAACTCAGTCTAAATAAGCACGTACAATAGTCATGACTTCTACCTCAAGAGGCAAGATGTTTGAGGTGGTCCAAGAAGGTCTCCATGGGTAAGACACAATTGATAATAGGTTATTCCAACCCACATGACTAAGATTCCAAGAAATCCAACTAAATTCAATCTTGAGACCAAGTTTGAAGGCCTAGTAGTAATCCCAACTTACCTTATTAGTATAAATTAAGGTAAGTATGGGTATTTTAAGGTAATTTGTTTTCTTGCCCCCAATCTACCTCATAAGAGTTAATTATGTATCTCTTAAAGATGGATGTGAGTTTTAAAAGTAGTCAAATAGGTTTAAGGCCATCCTAACATCTTGATATCACTCTCATGCCTCTCTTTTGTCCATACAAAGGTTTGACAACATCTACAACAATCATCATGAGAGTAATTCAAGAGATGTTATGATTGGGTGAAGGTGAACAAATGGTGTTAAGGTGAATGTAAGAAAAATTAAAAAGTTGAAAATAAATTTTTATATCATGGGCCTTGTTAATCTATTCACCTCATATTCTCCCACACTTAGAATATCCTAGTCTATACAACAAAGTTTATAATCCCTTGGTAACTGAGCTTTTCAAAAGAGGGTCTAGGTTTGGATCTTAAGTGAGAGAGAAAACTATAAATAGTCTCAAGTTTATATTTAAAGTAGAGTCATAACTAATCCATTTCACACCTCCACCTCAACCACTATCCCATGCAAGACTTGAAGCATACCTACAACCCCTTGAGTTGGCCTATCCATGGCATGTGAAGAAAATTGAGTAAGATTTGTGCTCAATAGGACTGTCAGGAATCTTATGAGAAGTTAAATATATGAGTGATGATCAAGGGGTTTCATATATTTCATTATAGAGACTTTAAAAATATCAATAATTTTTAATACAAAACATAAACCTATAATAGTACCAAATCACACCTACAACCAGCCCTTTAGGATACTATAACAGGGTCTTACAAACATATAATGTGTATGTCATCTAAGGACATGGAGATTGATGATAAAATTATGAGATATTAATTTTATGTGTGAGTTAATGTATTAAGTTGTTGCTAAGGTTTGGATAATTTTTTATCATTATTGATCTATACAAACATGATATTCAGCCTACACATAATTAGCATTTATGAGTATACACCTACAGGAGGTTGATACATATGAAGAACCCTACTTTGATTAGGGTAGAAATGATATATTTGTGAAAATATTATTAATTTTTATATTTAGTGATAGTTAAAACATAAAGGTTGTCACCTCATAAGAGGCAAAGGAACACCTACATAGGATTGAGGCACAGAAGCATACTAAAGCATGAGACCTATACCAAAGAGGGTAAAATATAAAAGGAAAAAAACATTATAAAATCATCATTTGAGCATAATACCAATATTAATTAAATTAAGGACATAAACATGGTCCAAAATACATTAAAATATAGTGTTTAAGGCTACACTTAGGATATTCACACTTAAACACATAGTTTGCAGGTAGTTGGAAGCTAGTTTGAACCAAAATGGTCAATTAAGGCCTCTATAAGCATAGTTAGGACTTAAAATTTGGTAATAATGGTAATAATTAATCTTTAAAGGTAATAATATATTCAATTTATATGTCAAAATAATTGTAATTCCTAATTTTATATCTCAAACCAAGGCTTATTTGTCACACTTGTCTATCAAGTGAAAATCACATTCATGCTATAAAGTGTTTGCAAATAAGATACAGACATGAAAAGGGTTTTGTTTCAATGATGTATTATTTTAAAGGGTTAAAAAACCTCATAAAAATTTATAATACCTATACCAATATCCAAAATCCTTAGAGGTGAGCTAATATAAGCAAGCAGTTAGGACTGTATATAGACCCTAATACTATCTTAAGGTACCTCCATGATCTTAAAAAAAATTAGATGGATAATAAGAGATGTAATAATATGATCCATAATTTTTAATAATTTTACAAGTGTTAAGAGGTGAGTAAATTTATCATAATGCCTTCAAACCATGCTTAAATTAGTCAACTTGAACATAGGTAGTTTGAAGACCATCTTCAAGTGCTCACCTACTCCAGCACATAAGTGCTCAAGACCAAATATCATAGGAAAGTTTAAGTATCCTTATGGGATAAAAATTCATGAAGATTTGTTTTGAATTTGGGATTGATACTTATGAACAAATGTTAATAAATTAATCACTCAAAATTTACTTGTAAATAAACCCATGGTCATCTTCCAACGTTCACATCTCCATCCCACCTTTGCATGGGAACCCAAGACATTCATGGAAGTTGAGGAGGTAAATTCCCTAGATATTCATGGAATTTTTTTCTAACTTGTATTTTTGTATTACATTAACTATCAGTAAGACTCCTAAGTAGTCATAAACCTCCCTAAAACCCTAGGAAAACCTATTTTTAGAAAACTTGGTGTTTTGTCATTATATCACCTTGGAATGACCTAGAAAGCTCATGGAGAGTAAATTAAACTCAAAGAGGACTCACCCAATGGTACCTAATTATATGTACATGGTACAAAATTCTCATAAATCTATACTTTCTCAAGGAAATGAACATAAATAAGGTCACCTGACAATTCAAAGTGATTCCAATCCTTGGAATATATGGTGTGAGACTTTACCTATACCCTCAAGTCATAATATGCCTAAAATTTTACCTAGAAACATCTCTACAAGCTCACTCAAAACTACTAGTCTATAGAAGTCAAGGACATGAAGGCTTAGCCAGCTACTATGTCAAAATTACAAGTGTTAATTTATTTTAAAAACTCATATTATGATGTATTATGTTGCTTTAGGTATGATTCCTATGTTCTCATAGGTTTATAACATTTTATCAGGTCTATCGTGGTTGATAAACACCAATAGTTAGGCCATTAGGCGTAATTGGCTTAATTAGCCTATATTGTCAACCAAGGGAGCCCAAGTTTGGCATATAATGGCTAATAAAGGAAGTCAATTCAGGTTGTAATGATTTGTAACTAATAATTTAATGTAAAATAATTTAATTTCAAGGACATTATGCAAGGTGGAATCAGTTTCAAGGTTTGAGCTCCATGAGAAAGGCTAGTGGGTTGCTCAATGCCCCTGAAGAGACCTAATCACACCCATGTTCACCATGTAACTACCACTAAGAGGAGTTATATACTATTTAAGGCATGGAAAATCCTTTGAAAAAGACTAAATGAAGTGGACTCATCTTCCACCACCTCATTTCAATGCTAATAATTCATTCAAGGAGTTATTGAGAAGGACCAACCTATGAGAGAGTTGAAAAAGAGATGAATAATTGATGTAACTACAATATTGAGTAGACACTGATAAATTATGACCTCATTTTCTCACTTCTTTACCATTTTCCCCTTCTTCTCTCCCCATTTATTCTATATATTATAGGATTTTGGCCTTAGTTTGTATCCCTCAAGCTGGTATGAGGAAACTCTATCAGTGCTTGTACTTGTACACCTTTTGGATGAATTAATAGAATACTTAAAGCTAATTATTCATGATTTATACTTAGTGTTTCATAATTTTTTAAATATTCATAAGTGGTTTTATCTTCCCTTCTACAAGTCCAAGTTATACCTAAGTGATAACTAACCTTCCTTTCAGGTCATCTAGTGTGTCTTGGTGTTGATGGCTCAATCTTGAAGTGGATGTTTTTCTTTAAGTTCCCTTAGACCAAACCTTATTTGCATTTTACATCTTGTTATAAGAAATAAAACTGACCTCTATATGAAACATTGTTTCTTGGAAAACATTGAAGGTAGTTTTATAGTCTTATCGATGGCCCATTAGTGTGATTAAGAGTTCAAGTTAATTGAGTGGGTGGAACTATCATAAGTTGTATCACAACATTTTAGAGTAGGTCTCATTCATGTAACTTCTTTACCCGTTTTACCCAAACATGTTTTGGTCTTAGAGATAACATTAAAATGAATAAATTAGGGGATAAATCCCCTTAAAATCAAGAGGTTTGGCCTAATCAATAGGTAACCCATAGCCTATAGGTCACTCCCATGTTAGACAAGGTTTAAGGTTTAGACATGAACAATCTTCTCCTCAGCTAGGGTGCAACTAGAACCTCCAACACAAGGACTATTCAAAACTAGGTAATTGAGTCATCTAACCTTAAAGTGATCTTGTTGAGAGTCATATTAATGTCATAATTTAGTGTTATATGTCATCACAAGGACTAAATAGGGTCTTATCAAGATGTTAGCATCCTTATGTGTGTCTTCTCCAATCTATTTAATAATATGATATTTGAAGAGGTATTTTTCAATGTAGTTTAGAAAATTTTAAGGTAACTTTGGAAAGATTAAGGTTTGTTTGTGAAAATAAAGGTAGACTTGATCCATGATGAAGACAAATAGATGGTGATTATCCAATAAATTTAGATGCTCCAAAATGGATAGATGGACCTAAAATCAAAGTTAATGGAGATGTAAACATTGAAATTTTAATCCTTTGGAGAAGTTAAGGTACTTTTGGAGAGATTAAGGTTTCCATTATTTTGTCTTCTATTGCTTATTGCAATGTTATAATGTAACTTCTTGAGAAACATCAAATATGAAGGTATAATATCATATCTAGAGGTAAAAAAGGGTATTTTAGGTCATATGACACTTTTTTAATATCATATAATATCTCTCTTGCCCATACATCTTGGTTAGTATGGTATAATAGTCTATTTCCAATGTTAAATCATAATTAAATAGACATTGGTCATCATTCTAATGTCTAAACAAGTTAAGTAATGAAGATATTTTAGGGAAATAATATGAAAATATTTTGTTACATTACACCACCACCATACAATCCAAGATTAAACCCATGGCCAAGTGATTCACAACTCTAACAGGGTATTTTAGTAAGATAAGCAAGTTTTTTTAATGAATAATGGATTGTGAAGGTCTTATGGAAAGGGTTTCAAACTAAATATCAACTTTTAAGCCTCTTAAAATCCTTATCTATCCTCCTCAATCTTAAAACAATGAAAATGTAGAAGTTTTAGATCTAAGAAAGATAAAAAATGACTTAACTTCTCTATTGGGCCATTAGCAAACATAAGAGGGTCATTTTCATAAGCTTATTTCATAAAGGAGGAGATGAATCAAGATAAATTATCTTAGGTTATATTTACCACCCCTATTACCCTCAAATCCATATTAATAGTTCTGACATTGAGGGACATAGATTTATGAACTATCATTAATAAGGTAAACCAGTCTAAAACCCTCCTAAACCTCACTATCATGGTTTTCTCCTTGAAATGGAAAGTATATTCTTGGTGAATACATGGAAATACTTTTAAAGTGTCTCTTTTAGGTATAATATTCCATGTAATACCAAACTTGGCACATAATTCCATTGACCATGTTGGTACTGACAAGAAAATCTCTTTATTTTATTGTTTTGGGTATGACTGGTAGGGTGGTATAGGGTTATGAAGTATTTATAAATTTAAGGTTATTTAAGTCAAGTGTGTATATTTATTATAAATTCATATATGCCTAATTTCCTCTATTATACCATCTCTAATTAGGGTTCACATGCAAAAATGAGCAGAATGTGCAAGTACATGTCTATAGGGATGGAAGAATGCAAACTTTGGGCTTATTTGACACTTTTGAAGGGTTTTTGGATTATAAAGGAAGAAAAATAATATTATAAAAAAATTTATTATTCCCTCACCCTTCATCACATTTTACATCTATTTCATTCACTCCTAAAGTGGCTTTCTTGTATTAATCCAAACACACAGTCCTCAAGTGAGAAGAATACAATCATGTAGGTAAGCAAATCTAAGGTTTGGGGAGTATTAAATTATAAATAAAATATTTATACATTCAATGGAGGTGTATATTACAATCATAAGTAATTAAATGAGTTTACAATTCCTCCAAGATCATTTTTTATGAAAGTTGAAGGTGGTAGGCTTCAGGCCATTGGTTTAAGCATTCTTGAAAAAGGGCTTCAAGTCTTGAAGAAGTAAATAGAAAAATTATGAATAAAGGCTAAGTTTCCAATGAATTATTGAGTTTTATATGTGATGATAAACTTCAATAAAATTCCAAAACTCCTTGATGATCATGCATGATAAATATGGCAAAATTTGAAACAACTATAGTATGCATGTACAGGTCGACTGTGCTAAGACTATAGTCTAGGATGATAGTTTCTTGACATGTAACACTATGTTTTACCACGTTAAAGAGTTATAAATTAATCTTAAATTACTTAAAAATATCCCCAAGGACATTTAAAATCATCAAATCAGGAGAGATAAATCATAGGGTAAGTTTGAAGGAAGTGTTAAGTCTAGAATAGGCACCTACAGGCCTGTACACAAAGAATGAGTAGAAAGAGGTAGGTTTTATATTGAATATGAGGTAATAAATGTCAATTAGAGTGTACAAGGAATTTAAAATTTTCCATGAATGTTTATACCTCTTGTAATGAGTGGAAACCATCATTTTGAGTCAAAATATTTTGAAGAAGGTATATGAGGCTTGTAGAGACCTAGAGAAATGAAATGTGCCTTTAGATTCAATCTTCAAGAACTAAATAAGAGATTGTTTTATTATTTTTTTAAATGATATAATAAATATTGGTAAATTTATAAAACACATTTCAAAAATTTCATGACCACCCTTGTTGTGATAATGCACACAACTGTGTACAGGAAGTTGTAGAAGCATGAGTTCTAGAGCATTTTGGTATGCAATTTGAGGTTTGAAAAGAGCATTGAGAAAAAGGAAACGTAAAATAAATAAATTGTAAACATAAAATAAAGTTTCTATAAACATCTCACCTCCTTCCTTCTAATTTGGGTAATCCTTTCACTCATAATAAACCAACTATAGATCAGATGATCAAGAGACTAGTGTGAACATGCATGCACAACTTGATTATGTCAAGTTTGTGAGTGATTTCATGAAAATACAATTAATTTTTGGAGTGGATATTAAAATTTAAAAGGTATTTAAGGATTAAAATAACATTTTTTAATTTTTATACATTAATTATATGCATTTAGATGAGTAGAAAACACCAAAAAGGGGTCATTAGGGTCAAGGTTGATACACTGCCTACAAACCCTAGATATGGACATATCAGGTGTCAAGAATGTTTAAGGAGTCAAATAATTTGTATGACTATTTAAAAACCTCATTATATATGAAAAAAACTTATAATAAGTGTTTTAAGCCAAAAATAAGCATAAAAGAGGTTATTTTCTCAAGACAATCAACTCGAGTAGACAACTACATGCTCACAAGGCTCGAGAAGCTCATCTTACTTGCATGAGAAGTTTTATAAGGATTGAATGAGGAAAAATTACATTAGGGTAGGTTGAATAGGTTATCATACTCCATGTTATTTTTATTTTTTATCCAATCAAATGGGCAAATCTTTATGAACCATTGTTAAGAATATAAACCCCACTAAAACCCTTACAAAGCCCTCAAAGAAGCCTAATGAAGATAACAACTTCCCAAGTGATTATAATTCACATTATTTGTATTTAAAAAATAAAAATTACATATTTATGTCCCATATTCTCCTATTGGAATAATAATTTGGCACGTGTGGAGCAAAAAAGACAAGAAAACGGCTTAAAAATTATATATTAAGCCCTATTTGCATGTGTTTTAATGAATGAGTTATTTTTAATAATTTAAATAGACCTCTTAGGCTTTGTAATATGTATAAATATCTCCTAAAATAAATTATATACATTCTCATGGTGATGTAACAAATTCCTAGTCTCTAGTACAAGCGAAAATGAAGACTTTCCCTACTTACATTGGAAGGTTGAACTGATAGATCTTTTTAAGGTGTCAAATGATAATAAAAACTTTAATAAACCATTTTATCCATCTATTTGTATCCTTATAAAATTATAAAAGTCATATAAAATCTCAATTTTGATGCTTTGAGGTAGAATTGAAGGGCTTATACATAATCAACCCACTAGCTTCTTGATATTAAGGACTTTCAAAGATAAATATAGGTCTCCATTAACTACGTAAGTTTACTATAAGTTGAAAAATTTCTTGGAGACTCTTATGGAGGTATAAAACACATGACAACCTCATTTTTTAAATCATTAAACATGGATAATGCCTTTATATAGTTCACAAGTATACATGGGATTCCTATAGCATGAATAATTGTAGTTTCTCCAAACCTTTTGCTAGTAAGTTGTAAAGACTCATTTGAGAGTGTTTACAAGATTATAAAGAGATGGTATGATCTATTACAAGAAATACATGAGGTTAAAAATATTTTTTCGTTAATATTTAAGCATAAGATCATGTTTTGTATGGGAGATAAGTATACCTTCATCACCTTGCATGAGAGGAGTTATTATTGTAGGTTCTAGTGGCAAATATCAAAGTGTGAAGGTGTATATAATTAAACCTCATCATCACCAAAATTGGAGATGCATTTCAAGATCCAAGGATGGTGTAAAAATATTCTAAGATGGCCAAATAGGCCATGTGTCAAGATAACAACTTGTAAATCCTCCAACCACAAAAGGGAAATTTCAAGTGAAGAAATATGAGTTACAAAAGATTAAGAGCCACTTTTATGCCACTTTTCATGAGATCATTATTAGGCCAAGATAACACATGTTGAAGATAAATGATAGGACTATTTATCCACCTTATTTTGACATTATAACTAGTTTTGTGATAGATAACATTCATGATGGATTTTCTCCATGTCCTCCCTCTATCTCATATCTTTTCTTGTATAAATTTGGTCTTGAATGGAATTGTAAGGGATCCTCCAATTTAGTATGGATAATCCCTGATAAAATTGAAACTTGATTTTTTCTTTTGAATTGAATGCGAACTAATTTTTCCTTCTTCATCTCATACTTAGTATACTCATGGTAAATTGTTGATGAATAAAAGTGTTGACGTTCAATCTCCTTGCATTTTTCTTTTTAATTATTGCTTATTTGTGAGTAACTTATCTCTTTACAGTTCATATGGAGTGTATTAAATGGTTATGCAAATTTTTAGTGTGGTAAATAATAATTAGTTCTTCATTTTAAACCTACTCATTATCCCTCTTAGTTGATGTATCAAATGCAAACTCAATATTTAAATACTTATGCTAGAGAATTACTTGAAGTTGTGTGATTAGATTTAGCCTTGTTTAGATTTGTTATCAATTCATAGATCATAGGAGGAGACCTACAATTTGTCACGACTCCCTTTATCTATTTTATTTTCGATTTGCCTCTCCCTTTTCATTACAATTTGAGTAGGTGTAGTGATAATATAGGTGTAGCATCAAGTGAACCAGCTCCCTCTGGAGGTTCTCTTTAGTCATAGGCCACCCATAGCCATAGAGAGTTACCATTATTTCAATTTAATTAGGATACCTAAAACACCTCCTCAAAGGGTGTAACTCAAAGTGACAATAACTATGTTAGAGTTTCTTCTGATTTTTTCGATGGTTTACATATTTCTCACACTAAGATTGATCTTTCCACCTTCTCTTAAACATGGTAAATCCCAATTCATGATTTTGAAATCATAAAACCTTGCATCATCTACTTCATATGGCCCATGGTTTTAATTTTGAAAGATTTATTAGGTTATTTATTTAGATTATTTTTTAAATATATTAGGGTGATAGGGTCAAGTTAAGTTTTAATGTTAGTTAACACTTTAATAGTTTATAGATTATGATTAATAAGTAGGGTATATTCTCTAATATAGTTCTGTAAATGTGTGTGTTGTTTTTGTTTTAATATTTTTAGTTTCTATTTATGATATTTTACTTTATATCCTTTAAATTATTTGTGTTACTACTATAAGGCATGCATAATAAATTAATCTTATATAGTTTTATTTTTTTTGGTATTTATATCTAAGGTCTTAGGAATTATAGTATGCATTTAAGAATAATATTGTCTATATAGTCAATTTCATTTATTTTTTAAGGATCTTTCTATTTTGTTCAATGTCCTTTGTTGTTTTATTAATTAGTTATCTATGTTAGTTGTGCATCAGTCTTGTAGTAACTTTAGTATGTTAAGAATTCATGTGTATTGTTTATGTTTTTATTAGTGGTTATTTATATAATAAATAAATTATAAAACATTTTATTTTTGTATTTTAGTTCAAGTATTTATTTACATGTTTTTATTAGTGTTATAATTTATGTCTTGTGTCATCCTTTATCATTAAATAAGTGGCCTATTCCACACCATAAGTTTTTTATGGTGTGTGTGTCAAGTCCAATAAATATTTTTTGATGAAAGTGTTAAATATGTATATTTTTAAATTAAAATGTTGTATCGATAAAACATGTATGATGTGAGGTGTCAAATTCATTTTCTCCTTTTGTAATAGATGCATTATCAGGTGATCCTGATGTCCATTTTATTTGGGCATTCATATTCACCCATGTGAGCACTAAGGGGGTTAGGATAAAAAGTGAGTCAGTACTCACATCTATGATTTAATATTAAGTGAGCATAAATATTATTGTGAGTGAGAATAATGTGTGTGGAATATTATAAATATGACTTTTAATATTGGGAGTGTGTTATGATTTGTTATAACAACTCGTCTATATAAAGTAGGGTGGTTATGGGATATATTTATGGTTAGAAAATATCCTAAAATATAGGAGGTCATCAACCTGTTTAAACTCAACATTATCTATTAATTAATGTTGAATTTTGATTTACTAAAACAACACTTCTATGTTTGAGCCTTTGGCTCTACTTCAAAATGAAGGTGAAACTTCACCTTCTCCCATTGCCTTCGATAAAATATTATATCTCTCTCTCAAGTCTCAATGCTTGGATATTCTTCCACCATTATTTAATTATTTTTAGGTAAAAAACATGACCCATCAATTTTGAAACCATTTGTTTCCAACCATTCATGTTCTTCTTTCCTTTCTCTTGTCTCCTTTTTTGGGGATCTATCCAATACACAATTGCATGTACACATCAATGCTTTCATGAAATATTTATCTTCATGGAATCTATAATTTTTTCCTCATAAAATTAAATTTCTAACTTAATAATGCATTTCATGATATTCTTTGGGATCTATTTACCACAAAACAAATCAACATTATATATGGACTTACCTCTTTATTTCACCTTGACCTCGACTTGTCTCTTTCCTTTCTTTAGATCTTCTTCTTAACTTCTTTGGTCCCTATCCAAAACATCTAACATGGTTTTAAGGGATAATTATCATATTATTATTTTTTATTCATCCTTCCTACTCACAACTAAAACATATTCTCCACTTGGTGTAGTTTCTATGATTTTTAACCTTACTTGGAATTCTTAATCATCTATGTATGGTTTTCCACTATTGGTGCCTTTCCTCCTTTATGTGTCATTTATTCTTCATATACAAGTTTCTCTTTCACAACTTGTAACTAGTTTAGGTATTACTATTTTTTTAAACTCATGTTAGACTCACCAAGAGGCTCTCTCTCATTCACAGAATTATCTCCCCCTTTGCATGGATTTTCTCTTGTAATATGTGTAAGATTATATTTCATATCTAGATAAAAAAAATTATTTTCAAAACTTATCACACAACTATTATTCACTTTGAAAACTCACTGTGACTGCAATATATATCTTGTCACATTATACCAATAATGAACACATGAAAAATACCATAAACTAATACAAAATGACATGTAAAACTTACTCTTGAACCAAAATTAGATATAAATAAATACATTAAAGAGGAATCAAGTGAAATTTAGAGAATACAATTATTATTAAAATTGATTATGCTAATAATTTTTAGGGATTCTAGATAAATCAAGCAATCATTATACTATTCATTCAAGCACATAAGTTCATGTTAAAATCATTTCACAACACTGGTTTTCATGGTGTAGACACAATTTTTCTACAAAATTAGTTAATTTTATCATATTAATGATATTTTCATGTATATAGATCATTAGCTTATATTATGATCTTATTTGTGAATTTTCCCTTGTGCTAGGCCCTATATTTCCTTCTTTTCCTTTGTGTTTTCTTTTAATATTTACTTTAAGTTAAATTATGGTATATGATAGTACCACCATTTAATCTCAAATACTTGTAAACCTATATATCAACTATTTGTTTGCCTTGGCATGATCCTCAATCTTCCCAAAAGGTCAAAAACATTATTTTTAGGATTCTAGGTCAATTTATCAAGATCTACTTGTCTATCTTGTTTGTTCCCAAAATTAAGCCATATGATTTTTTTCATGACCTAGATCAAGACATTATATCTTTGTCACCTTGTGCCTTGTGGGTACCATGATCTCTATCCCCATATTTTTTATTCTTTTGTGCCTTATTTATTGGTTTACACACCAATAGGTATTAATTTAAATTCAATAAGTCTATAAATAAATAAACATGCTAATGAATTTAGGATAAGAAATCACAAGGAGGGTTTGAACTCATATCCAATGGTAAACCTTACTTTTTATTCCTATTACCATCTTTTGAAGTGTAAGAGTTGCTTATACCAAAATATAAATAAATAGTTAAAGAACATATATAATCTAGTAGTTGCTTTCATTTCATGCATATGATTAAGGGTTGATGTCTTCATAATATATTGGACTACTTACTAGACTAAATGAGTAGTGATTACCAAACTACCTAAAAATAAGGGTCTAACTGAGGTAGGCCGCTCATAACTACAACCATTGTTAATGTTATTGAAAGGTATCTTATAATGTATTAGGGTTTGGATAAATAATAAGAAATTTAAGAAGGTTTGAAATTCAAGTAGATCATCCTAAGAGGTTTTTGATCGATAGACACAAGTGAAGGTGATCATAAATTTTTAGCAAGATCTATTCATCATCTAGCTAAAATTGGACCTTGTTTCAAAAAATGAACATTACATACCCATATAGAACCATTCAATTTTAATCAGTATCAAAATATATTAGTTTGATTTTAGTTGTATTTATACACTAGTATGATTTATGATGTAGTTAGGGCCAAGGCTCATAGTGAAGGGATGCCTTATATCACATAGCCTCTTGACTCATTAGACATAGAAGTTATACAAAACCTTATTTTTCATTAATATAATGATGGGATACATAATTTTGAGTATAAACATTTACTCTTATAGCTTAGTGATACTAACCTATTATAATGAAGCTCTTTGTTATTATAATGTCAAAGTTACCCAAATTAGGATTTCTCACTCTCTTTATGACTCACTTCTTCTTTTCAAGTATAATTTTTACTCTAAGGATGAATAAATTTTATTTTATCAATCTATCAAATTATCAATCTCTTCCTATCAATTTCTTTTCCTTCCTTGGCATGCCTTTATATATATTTTCTTTAAGATGTTCATGTTGTTTTGTAATCATGCAAACATCTTGATAAGTTGACACATGTCCCTGAAGGTTGTGTTATTTATAATTAAGTATATATGATTAACATGTGTCATACACATCCATTTAAAATAATTTTATATTTAAAAATAAAAATATTCATTGGGTTAGTGTGCATTTCACAAATTTTGTGCATAAATGAGAGAATTTTTATCATGAATTATTACTCTACTAACCTCCACCCTTTGCACATTTAGCTTTCATGAACCTTAGTTTTTCCTCTTATTTATCCAAAAGGTTCCATATAATGGTTCCATTTTCTCTACATGTTTGAGCCTTAGTGCACTCTTTAAAGTATTGTGATTTCTTTTGCATGAGTGTGCATGCCTTGGTTTCTTCATATTTCTCCTAATATTTTCACGTATAATCTTTACTTCCATACACAAACATCCATAATTGATCCCATCTTACCCAAAAATATGTAAATTATGGTTTAAAAATTTTGTGTGAATTCTACATCATGTTTCAACTACATAAGTATGATCCGATGTAGTCTTAAAGAGCTCAGGAAGTGTTATGTCATATAACTCATGCACAAGCCATGTTATAATTTATTAAGAAAATGAATAACTCTTTTTATTTCATGTGATATTGTTTATTTTCATAGGATTTCATTACATCAAACTCCCTAATTAATTTCAATTTGTGATCATACTCATAAGTAGGGTTAAATGGTAAAACCAACTTTTATACCATCTACAAAGGCCATAATGTTTCCCTTCACCTAGTTTTGTGCCTAAGAAATATTTATATATAACCACTATGATTGTAAGCCCTTATTGAGATATAAACCATCATCATACATCTATCTCTATTACTTTATCTCATTCTTGATAAAAATTTCTAAGTCATAATCTATCCACATATTCCTAGCTTTGATCTTTCTCTTATTATTCTTTATCCATGTTATTATGGTTATTCACCCACCTATGTTATTCCACCTCCATGAAGTGTATTAAAAAAACATTATCTCCAACCATATATGCACTATAACCCACTCATCACTTATAGCACACCTTTTATATTTTGTCTTCATTCTTATATGCCTTAGAAGTAAGTATACTTTCACTCTATCTATCCTCATCCTTATGTCCTTAAAGAGACCTATCCATGAAAATTTACTTCCATTATCATTTCGTCCCTTCATTCCTTCCATGATATATGTCTTTTTGGTTATCCCACTACCATCTTCCTTAATATTTCAAATCTTATCTTTTGTGGTTACACATATTGATCTATGTGCTTGGGTTGATATGTATCAACCATTTTGTCTCTTTTTGGTTTCAAGATGATCTTTTCTCTCCTCTACATATCTGATATGTTCCATATAAATAAATTTTTGCCTCCTTCTCCTTCATAAATCATATTATTTTTATCCTCATTTGTTACATTTTCCAATGCTTCTAAAAAAATGTCAAGTGAACAATCATGGGAATAAAATATTCACTCAATCATATTCATCTAATTTTCAAGTGAGAGATGGAATCCACCTACATCTTCATAAAATATGGGTTATCTACAATGTTTCATAAATTTATCCTCACTTTCTTCTTCCTCAAGATTCCAAGGGTCTCCATATCATTCCTCCTCATTACATATGGGGTCTCTAAAGACAACCATTTCTATTTTTACTACTACATCTCTAATGTGGGCCGATCTCACATTTCCAACTCTCTATGAAACCTTTATGAATTAGGTACACCCTTATTCATATCTTCCTCATTTATTATCTCTCTCAATAGGATTTCTTCTTCTCTTAACTGTTCTTCCCCAATGTAGTCAATTAAACCTTCTCCTTCCTCTAGATATTTGTACTCTACCCTTTCTTAATCCCATTCATCATTTTAATTTTCCATGAAGAACTCACTATCATCTTATTATTCTTCAATATATTTTAACATCTATTACTTAATAATACCTATAATGGACTACACATCTCTCAAATCCCTCTTTAGTTCTAAAATATTTATCTTGAGAACTAAGGATTTACCCCATTTAATTATTCTATTTGATGCTACTATTTTTTCATCCATGGTCTTAACTAAGGTCTTAATTTTGTATATTTTGGATGATTTGTTTCAACCGAATATTATTTATAAAACACATAATATTCATTTATCCTCTAATATCTTATGACAAAAATACTTACTCAAATCCTTTCTCATTCCCTCTATTCCTTATAAAAATCTTGGATACTCACTTAGAAACTCATCCTCTTAAGTACTTTCATGGTAATCACCTTACCAATTTAATAATAAATCTAACCCATAGCTTTAACATCAATCATAATAATATGTATATTCCTAATATTTTCCCTCTTCTATTTATTTTCTACCCACTAATGTTTGATGGAGAATAACTTCACCTCTTAGCTATTTGCCTCATAATTCAACATCTAATAAGTCTCCTTTTTTTAATCATATATTTTCAATTCCTTATTCCGTACCTTATACCTTATTTTCTAACAGTGGAGGACAAATTATCCTATACATAATTTTTACCCAACATGTAATGGTTGGAAGATGCACCCTCTTTTCCACACATAGACTATCTCCTTTCAAATTTCTGTCAGTGATTCCTAATTTACTTCCTTAATATATAACACAAGATTTAGATATGGATTATCATACCTCCTCATATTTGTAATAATAATGTTTCTTCTTGACTTTATGTGTTCTCTTCCATAAACTTGAGTTTCCTCTCATAATTCACTCACTACACAAAGCTTATGCCTATCTACTATTACAATCCTATACAAGTGTTATCCTCTCACTATAAAAATATGGGTATAAAATCTCTATTTAAAACCTATGTAGCTCATATGCTCAGAGTTATGTCTACCTTAATATCTTCAAAAGATAAAACCTAATATCTGATACTACATTATGTAGTCACAATGATGGATCCAAGTGAAGTGGTCTCTTAGATAATGCAACCTCTTTAATCATTATGCACATAAATTATGTTAAACACTATTTTCATTAATAAAATTATGGGTTAGATAATTATTAGTGTATCCATTCAATATTATGGGTTGGAACTATTACCTTATTAAATGGATCTCTTTGCTCTTATAGTCTAAAAATTTGACTTTCTCAATCTCTCTATGGTTCATCTCTTATATTTATAGGAATGTCATCTTATAAGGATGGATATTAATTTTTTGATCAATATACCAAATTATTTTTCTCTCCTTATCGATGCCTTTTCCTTCCTAATTACAGATTTATATGTATTTTCTTTATGTGGGTTATTTTACTTTGGGATAATGCAAACATATTCATTACTCAACATGTGACCCTAAATGTTGTGTACTTTCTACTCAAGTTCAGATGATCAACATGCATCCCATGTGTCTATATCCAATCATTTTAGTGTCAATAGCCAAAATACTTATTGGCTTAGTATGCACATTACAAATTATGCACATAAATGAGAGGATGGTTCTCATGAATGCTTACTCTACCAACCTTATACCCTTTATGCATTTATATTCCACATGGATCATTCATTCCTTTTGCATGTACAATATCTTCCCAATGACATGTACCATATTATTCAAATTATTTAGGATAGTATACTCTTTATAATTCTTGGGACCTGTTGCACCTAGGTATGCAAGTCTCAGCTTCTTTATGTTGTTCTTATGCTTTCCATGAAAACATATTCATACCATACATTGATTTCCTCATGTGTTACTACCTTATAAATACTATGAAACTGATGGTTTCCAACTTATATGTATACTTTAAATCATGTTACTCTTACACAAGTATGCTTTTGTGTAGTTCTTAAAAATATTAAGAACCACTACACTGCACAACCCATGCATAAGCCAAATTAGGATTTATTCTAAAGACAATTAAATCTTTTTGGTTAATGAAAAAATTATTATTTTACTAAGAGGTTCCTGCATCAATCTACACCAAAGTTATGGGTTTTATAAATGATTTATTCTAGCCCTCATTATTCTTAGTTTTATTCACTAAAAATGCATAGGTAAGTAAAAAATTAGGTATTTATCTAAGGAACCCACTTTGTCAGGTTTCAAGTGAATTATCCCCCTATTTTTACATAATTAAGATATTTTTTTACATTGTTTTATTTATATCATATTTATATTGTGAAACCCATTTTCATGATTAATTTAGTGTCTCTTGACTATTTTTTACATTTCATTAAAAATAATTGGTGAACACATGTATTTTTACACCCAACCTTATGTTTTCATTTTTTGGTGAACCTAAATTTACTTTCATGATATTTTTCCTTTCAGGGTTAGATTTTATGTATTTTACATCAGATCTAATTATACATAGGGTTTACATAAATATATATTCCTTTGTGTGCTTATATAGATATATATACATAGGCTTTACTTAATTAATTTTACATAATTATCCCAAAATTATTTTATGTTGTCACAAGACCTTACTTTATTATTATTGTATTTGTATCCATGGGCTAGGATGACCTACAACTATCCTCTTGCTATCACTAGACTAGGACTCAAATAGGGTCATAAAAATAGATCATGTGTATACTTATATGATCATATAAGGACCTAGAATAATCGTACACATATTATAGGTTAATATACACTAAAATTTCAATAGGGAAGGCTCCAAATCTTAATCCTATTATAGGGGTTATAACTCTCAATAGGGCACAATGATTAGTATGTGATTTTAAAGATGATTGTAAAGGTGTAGGTAAAAGTAAATGGTTTTTAATAAGGTAAGGTTTAATGGTCAAAAAATAGGATCTATGCAACCTAAGGTGATAAATGACATGATTAAATATCCATATATCTATACCAACTTATTCAATATAAGGAAAAACATAATCAAGGATACACACAAACATTCATAAATAATTAAACCCAAAAATATCTAATCTACTAAGTAAATAAATAAAATAGTATAAAGATATATATTTTTAACTTTTTATTAATATTTTGACACTTTAATCTCCCCCTTTAGATAAAGTGTCACTTTTCAAGGGATGTTTTAGGTTGAGGAATTAAAATGTGAAAACAAGACCTAGATATCCTTAGTTGGGGACTCCAAAGACTATGACACCTCCTTGTTTCAACTCCTTCTATTGAGATTTAATGAATATAAAGAATATAAACCACCAATATAATAATTATACATATAAATACTCAAAATAATACTTATAAGAAATGAAAACATAATAAGAGTTTATGAATGTGATATGTCTCTTTGGGAATGAAACATGACCCCTATATCTGACTCAAAACCCTAAAATCCACCAATGAAACTAGATCAACTGAGAGTGGTTTATTATAATTTAAGTTATATTTTATATTTATAATTTTATGATGTTTAAATTTGGTTTTATACCTCTAGGATTTATAATGTAGATTTTAGGTTTTGGAGGGTCCTACTAAATTTTAGACTTACCTAGATTTCAAGGTTTTATGATTCAGAGAGACATCACAGGTGGTATGAAGGTAGTATGAAGGAAAAAATATCATAAAAATTACCATGAGATGATCCAACCCTATTATTAGTACATCCTTTAAGTCATGCACTTAGGGACATTGATGTGTTGGCAAGCCTCTATAAAAGAAACTATCAGTAAATAACAAAGATAAACATATCAAGCGTATAAATGTACCCCACTCAAAATATCATCATGATTCACATTAATTTGATGTGTGATGGTTATTTCATAAATATAATTATAAAAACCATAGAGCATAAATAAAATTAAATAATGATAAAAAAAAATTAAAAGTACTATATACATATATTGACTTACCTTTGTGCATAAATGATGCATGCAAATACCATACTCTTGATCATGGAGGGCACAATACATGCATTTGTTAAATCCTAAGGATACTTTGTTAAAACAAATAAAATAAATACACTCTTACACATGATGGTCAATAAATGGATGTAAAATGAAAAATTTCAAAGGAAGGTTGTCAAAACTTGAAATTTTGACAAGCCAAGATTAATAAAGCTTGGTTAGAACCAAAAGATTCAAGAGAGAAGATAAGAAAATGATTATAAACATTGCTTATGTAGGATATGTGTAAATAAATCAAATAAGAGAAAATGAACATGTAAAATGACTATAAAAACATCCAACATAAGACAAGTAAAAATTCAAATCAAATAAGGACACACAACAAAGAAATCAAAGACTATAATGAGTGAAAACTCAAAATCAATGATTGTGCTAAAGAGAATGTAGGAAAATACAACCAACTAGAGATAAAAATATACACATGTAAAATTAGATCTATATAATTATAAACTCAAAATAACATATAATTCCTATTCTAATCAAGTGTAATACTTCTGATTAAACTTTACAAGGAGAGAAACACGCCTCAATTTACCATGAATATCCCCTTTTTGAATTTATTTTCTCATATTTAAGGTGATTGAAGTCACTCAATTGGAAATTTTAAAGAATACCATCAACATGTCCCCTTAGAGTGATGAATATTTATTGATGATGTCGATTTCTAAGATATCACAATGAAATAATCTCCTTAAGATCACTTGTCTTGTTGGAAATGAGGGTGAGGTGTTTAATGTATAGATTTTTTATGGTGAAAATGGATGGTTAGATTTGATTTGAAATAGAGGGATATATTTAAGTCAACATCTTAATTCAATTAGGGAGGTAAACTTATTGAATGAGGGATATTGAGTATTTAAGGATTTGATTTTATGAAGAGCGAATTTGATTATCATTTTGTCTCTTGTCTTGGATTTTGTGGATTCGATCTAAGATTTGTTGTTTTGTTGATTTTATTTTTATTTTATTTTAAAATTTGGATTTTAGATTGTGCATGGATTTTTTTATTAAGACTAATCAACTAAATAATGTGATTGATTATTTTATTAGTCCTGGATTATATTTTGGTGGGATTGGGTAAGGCCAAGATAGGAATAATATAGTGTGATTAATTACTTGGGGGTGATGAAAGTGTCAAAATATATTATCTAGGGATGTATTGATGATAGGATTAGGGTGTAACAAAGATGGCAGATTTATGGTTTAGAATGAAAGATAATATTAGGGATGTAACGATGAGTGAATTATATGTTAGAATGGAATTAAGGTTTTTTAGGGCATACTGGGATATAATTAGGGTTTATTGATATTAATTCAAAAATTAGTGGATTAGATGATGATGAGAAAGTATGACACTAAGGTGGTAGAATTGGGATGTCTATATGCTATCCCTCTTTAAAATGGTGTTGCAATAATAATAAGTGATGGTGTTTCAAATAATGTAGAAGAAGAAAACTGGCCATAGGAAGATGCTCCAAGAAATGTGTGATAAAGATTATATGATGATGTGCTTCCCCCTTAAGAGGGTATACAAGGATGATAAACATGAATGGGCTCTAAAAAATGAGAAAAAGGGATGCAAATGGAAGAATATGAGTGAGAAATGGAGAAATGAGGTTGAATCAGGCTAAAACTAGAATAATTGAGGTTAATTAGGGATAAAATGTGAAAATGGAAAGGGTGAGAATGAATAAATAGGAGATTGAATTAATTTGTGACCTATATTTTTGAGAGAATTGAGTTATAAATTTACACAAGACCTTATGAGAAAACATATCATATTTCTTTAAATCACCACAAATCAAGAAAGTGAGGAAATACAAACATCTAGAGGGGAATGAAACATCAATAAATCATGTTTTCATTTTTTGATTTTGTGTTTAAATGTCATTGATGAGGGTGAAAACTCATGTGAGATGTAGACAATATGAGGAAAATTTTCCTTGTGATTTTTATGTCTATGTAATAATGTTTTCACAATTAATTTTAGCATCTATTTCAAAATTCACTTTGTCTATAAAGATTTAACATCTACATAAACATCATAACATTTGTGTATATGGCATAGAATATATGAATACATCACATCATTTATGTAAATGTCGTAATTTTTGCATCATTGTTAATGTAATTTGATTAAATTTATCAAATTACTAAGAGTGTTTGTTGTTTCATGATTATAATAGCATCTTCTAGTGATTATAACATGTGAATGTTGATTAGTAGTGTTGATGCTAGTTAGGTATATGTATGTAGATGATTTTGGGATACTATAGATGTGGGCCAATATTATGTAGCATATGTGTCCAAGATTAGAGTGGATAGATCTATGTTGATATGTATAGTAGATTGATGGCACTGTAAAACTAGTACCTTTCACCTACTTATGGGTGAGTTGATAATTACCCTAGAGGACATATGAATAATCTTATGGATCCCCATATGAGGATAAATGATTTAGTGGTGAGGAATAGCTCCAGTGGAAGTGATGTATAGGTTGGTATAAAGGACTAACATCCTATTTTGAGGAGTGGGTAATTATTTGGTGGAACTATTGCCCCTAATTCTGATGGCCATTGTTAGTAGCATATTATTTCTTAATAAGACTAGATGATTTTTACATATGGTATTTGTAGGTGTGATTTCAGATATGGTATAGGTTGCAATAATATTATCTTGGGGTATATTCATATTTACATAATTATACAAGGATATACACTTGATCATTTACATGAATGGGAAGAGCATTGGGGCTTCCAATTTATTATAGGTCTAGGCATGGTAACACATAGATCTAGAACAATCAATGTAGAAATGGTGGAAAATATCTAGGGATGAGCCAATGGATTGTAATTTGGAAGTCATCATTGGTGGGTGTCACCATCACCTAGGTGACATGATGTATTACAGGAAGGTGATAGATGAGATGAGGCCTAAGGGCATTACATGGAGGCCTTATAAAGTGATTTAATTTTCATGGTTAGAGTGGTTTTACTTCCTATGTTATGTTCATATTATCTACTATATCATTGGTCATAGGTATTATATTATAGATCACTATAGATCAAATAAAGTGTATATGTATTTTTTCTTGTAATAGGGTATCCCAACAAGTCCTCATATGTTTTTAAAGTGAGATGCAAAAGTGGGGAGCCGAAATACATTAGAGTGTAGATACAATTATTTGATTTCCTTATGGAATATAACATGGGATGAAGGGATTAATATAATTGACACAAGGATAGTGGATGGATATGATGTTTGGTGGGATCAGTTGAGGTTGGTGAGATTGTTCATACTAGAGTAGAACAAAGGACCTTACAGGAGTATATTTATTATTTATTAGTGTCTCATGATGGTCTACATTCAAACATATAGTTAAAAATCATGAGTGTTGATGAAGGAGATCAATGGACAAGGATTTTTGAGAATGTCATGATTATTGATGAAATAGACCATAAGACAAGGGCAGGTTCTAAATAGGACACACATATTCATTGCCCCTAACTATTACCTAAAATCCTTTGTCAAGGTTCAATTCATCTTCAAAATAAAAATAGAGTATAAGATAAGTATCATAGAGTATATCCCAATTTAAATCTCCATCAACTGCATGGACTATATAAGGAGGTCATTGAGGTAATAATAGGTCTAAAATAGAACATAGTCAAGTCCTATCTCTAAAGGTACCTACATATAAAAAATAGATGTAGGTTGGTCTTAGACCTAAATAAGGCGGCAAAGAGCATGTAAATAAATTTTTTTTCTACATCATATAAGTACACAATCCCTATAGACATTCAGAACCAAAAGAAACATGGAAAGTTGATAAAAGTTGAGTTTTAAAACTACATATAGCTAGTCAACAACCTATGGGTGGCATGTTGAAAGGTCAATTCATTCTCAGTCTTAAGGGAGAGGCATATTATGAATATATTAGTTTGAAATTATTTTTGAGACCAAGGATAAACTAAGATAATTTTTATACAAATGTATTCCTATGCAAGCGGGTACAGCATGAAAGCAAGAATACTTGCTTAGCCTAATGTCATAGATTGGCAAGGAAGAACTTGGATGTTTGATATGATTGAATCCAAATTTAAGAGTTAAATAAAAATTAATGGTACCAATGATGATAATTTTCAACATAAAATTAATAATGATGATTTTCAAACTCATTTGAATAAGGAAAAATTGTCATACACAGCCAAACCTAGTATCTAGTCTTGTTGACTATGTAAGAAACCTAAATGAAGAGACCAAATGGTTGTGACAAGTTAAATTGATGAAGGAAAAATATCATAAGAGGTTATTTTAACACTCTAATAATGTGAAAATACTCAATAACTCCATGAAAATCTTCATTGCTCCCAACTATCACCTATATCTAGTGTGTGTAAGTGTGAACTAGGAAAAAATATGAAGGTACAATATTTTGATAGGGTATATGGGACTAAGAAGTTAAAAATTAAGGATAAGGATAATTTAAATAAGTGTCTTATAAAATCACCAAAAAATTGTTTCTCTCATACCACAGAGACAAGGTGAAAAGAAACAAACTCAGTCATGGACCCATGAAGCATAAAACCTCAGGCATCTAACTAGTTAGTTTTATAAAAATGAGTTTTGAGGCCTTTATAGGCATGATCAAGATCTAAAATTTGGTAAAATTTTTTATTATTCGATTTATATTTCCATGGTATTAAAAATTCCATACTATTACTAGACATATTCATTATTTTGTCTCAGACTTGGTCCACTCCATTTGTAGGGTCTACTCAAGAGACCTAGAGTTTCACTTGAGTTCAAGAACACAAATAAATAATTATAGATATAATTAATGTATTTTAAGGAATATTAAAATCAATTAAGTTATATAAATAAACTATCAATTGTAAAACACTTCATTTCTTAGTCTAAGTTCCCTTGAGGGTTTGCAAAGGGAAGGCAGTCTTAAACCCCAAACACCCTGACTAATGTACCAAATGCATATATAGGAATTTTGAACACTTACAGAGAATTTAGAAGCATGGAGGGGATTTATTTGATGGTAAATTATTTATCCTATAATTTGGAATTATTTATGAGACAAAAAAAACCATTTTTGACACCTCTCACATTCAAGGAAAGCTAAGACAACCACCTGAGGAGTAACTTCAGATGCCAGTACCATTGTCCACACTTTGCATGGGAGTATATTTTTAGAGGTGTTAAATGGGTCCACTAAGATAAATATTGTGTAATTATGAGAGATAATTATGGTTTGTTCTTTATGAACAATCTTTAAGACCACTAACAAGTCTTAAACCCCTCTAAAACACCAACTGTGATCAATTTGGAGAGATGGAACTCAAAAGCATATCAAATACCAAAAATTGGCCCTAAAAGATACCATGTGTTTTTATATAATCTATGACTACCTTACACATGAAATTTGGTTTTACCTTCACTTGTATGGATTTGTACAAAATTTTACTTTTTCAAGCTTTGGCATAAAATATGGTTTTGGAGAGAATGAGTTGATTCCAATCAATCAAAGAGGTGTTTCAAGAATTATTTTATCTTTATAAGCTAAAAAAACTAGATAAAATTGATTATAAGTTATCAAACCATTCAAATATTTTATGCCAGTATGAAATTGCTTCAAAAGGGCAAGCTTGCCAATGGCCATTTTAAGGTTTTCATAATTCCAAAGTATTCTAGATTATGAAATTTGGAATGGAGCATGATGATATCATAGGTAAAGTTAATCATGTGTTTTTTGGAGTTTCACATGTGTAGGTAGTATTAGGAGCAATATTTCCATTGTATAGTCCTAGGAGGGCTAATTAGGTCTAATTTTACTAAAATAATGTGCTAGAAAAGACACTTATACTCAAATTTAGGACACCAAATTTTTTGTAGAGATGTAAATGGATAGGTTATATCTAAAAATACTCTCATTTTTCCATATTCTCTTCTAGTTTCTTCCAAGAAATAATCTTTAGTTGTTTTAAGGATATAAGGAATTATGAAGGAATGTAATGTTTGTGAAAAAAATAAAGTCTTTTTAAGTGATTTATGGATCCAATGGCCTTTGTCTAGGTCTGACATGATTCTAAGAGACCATCCATGAATAAATTTTCAATCTTGGAATAAAAACCCAACTTTTCTCTCTAAGCTATAGTGAAGGAGGAGTATTTCAAGGAGTGAAAAGATTAAACCAATGCATAATGGTTCCAAAAAAACCTTTCCAATGAAAATATACATTATCTAATCCAAATTATAAGTCCTTCATCCCTCCTTTATCAAAATTATAAGGCCTTCCCCTCGTGGAAGTCTATTCAAAACAATATGCAGTAGAAAGATAAAGTGGTGGATGTCAAGGATAAACAAATGAATAAGGAGAAAGAAGCATCCATGGAAACACTATTAGATCTATCTCATCTTACTGATATTTTCCAAGGGTCCACCATGCCAATTATTTAGAAATATCCTCTCTTTTGTGAGATAAGTGAAGGCGATCCAGCTATAGTGATAGAAGATGAGAGTGATTTGAGTGAGAAAGAAGAGGAAATCATCATTGGGACACCTCTTACAAAGGATATACATGATTAAATATTTAATAATATAAAATAAGATGAGTTACAAGAGTTTTTGGGATTTAATATGAGCTACAAGTATAAAATGAGACATAAGAGAAAGAGGTTTTAGTTGAGCAAGAAGAAGATGTTTCTCAATAACTTGTAGTATTTATAATGGACAAGTGTAAGACAACTAATGAATATGAGTTTCAAGGTAATAATGAGGAACTTTGGAAGAAATATATGATCATTTTTAATTAATATCAAGCCCTTAAAGGAATCATGCTTCATATGGAACATGTTGAAGACCAATCAACTATTGACCTTGTCAAGTGTTATTCACAAGAATATTATGCCCAAGATGATGGAAGAAATGATGAAGTGTTTATTGAAGTATTATATCAATTTAATACTCCTAAATACAACTTAAGTGAAGATATCTTGTCATTTATCATGCCCAATAAATTTCAAGATGTTTATATGTAGCAAAGTGAAAGCATCAACCAAGACATGGCAGACCTTTAGCATCCCATGATTGAGGCAAAATTTTCATTGTTCTTGCAAAGTAAATGGATATGGGAGGAGTATTATTGGGTGTTGGACTCACATGTACAACCCATGCATCTAGAGATGGAACTAGAAGGCTCAACTACTTCCCTAGGAGGCCATTAATATGATAATTCTCCTAGCTAAAAGTGCGAGTTATCAAGATGTGGCAATCAGAATTTATGGTGCCATAGTCATTAGTCAAAATTTCCATTTAACCTTGGAGGAAATATTTTGATCTCAAGTTAGTTGTTTTAGTTTTTCTTGTACTATTTCAATAAATGGTCAAGACTAGTTTAGTTTACTACCTTATTACTTTTTAAGGACTATTTTAGATAATCTGGACTTATATCCCTAAATTGGATGTGAGATAATATTTGAAAATGAATAGTGTTTGGGTTATCAACAAGTTACATGTAGAGAGTATGGTAATAATTTGGATCTATTCCCCATTATAAAATTTTGAATAATTTAGGCATATTTTTTATATATTCTTTTTAGTTGGACTATAGATAAGTCCAAATTATCTGAAATAGTCCCTTGGTTGTCTTGTTTTTCTTAGGTTATGTGTTTATTAGTATAGGTGTGTTTCTTTAGTTATTTTTGTTGAATCTTATTAGTTTGTTGCAGTCATAGAGTTGTAAAATGTGGTAATTATTGGAATTATAGATACTATTATGGGAGGGTTGGGGGTGGGGGGGTTGAATTAATTGTATTAAAATATTCTTCCAATTTCAATTAAGATTCATGAAGCCTTTATTCACTTACATACATTAGTTAATTTATATATAAGTATATATGAAATCAAATAATATAAGTACATGAGATATATATGGAAAATACTCTAGGGGAATAAAAATCACTGATTCAAAAATTTTACTACTATCTTATAAGTAATAAATCAAAATTTTAAAGAGGCACCAACCCCTTACTAGTCATGCATCAACCCCTTATTGAGTCAGGCACCAACTCAACTAATATTTTAGTAAGCTTCAACCTGCAAGGAGGATCCGACCCCCTAGTCAACCAAGCACTAAATCATCTACCTTAAATATTTTATAACCCTTGGACACTTGTTTCTTATTTAAATAATGATGACCTCATTTTTTTCTCTTCTCATTCAAATAGCCTATTCAGCCTTCTCGCTTAATTAGCCCTTTCCTTAGCAGAATTAGGTCAAATGACCTTGATAAAAACCTAAATAAATATAGGTATATACTCATGGGATATTCATAATATCTTTATAATCATCTTAAATCCCTTAACCTATTCTTCAAAACTCTATATCCTTTGCTCACTAGCTCAATTCTCTAACTAGTCAAAATAGGCTTATTGGGCATTGACTTTATACTTAATTCTTTATCATACCCATATTGGTCAGCCAAGGACTTTACCAAAATTTTATGATAATTTAAATAGATCACTACACATGTTTCACAAGTGAAAAAAACATTACATAGGTTGGTCATTACCCTTAAGAGCTAAAACCACCATTAGGCCTAATAGAGACGTAATATAATTAAGCCTTCTCTAAGCACACATTTCACTTAGACATTATTATAAAACTTTGAGCCTTAAAAAATGAATTAAAAACTTCAAATTTAACTTTAATATACCTATTATAGTATCATATTATGTCCCCAACACCATTTGGATCTTTTCACTTCTTGAACCACCCAATTAGGTCTACTCGCCGCTAGGCCTTCTTATTATTAGAAAGTCTATCTTGAAAATCTAAACCATATACAAAAATTTGACACATAAAAAACACAAAAAATAATGTTTATATTATATTTATGACTTAAAATACTTCCATATATACTTTAGTCTTCACCACATAGGTTAAAGTGCTTCAAGAACACTCCTACAAAAGGCTTACTCGGAATCACTAAACATTGTCAACAAACAATAAAAAATATTTGACTCTCCATATTTTAACATGGACTTAAAATTAATATAAATACATTAAATTTATCATATGAGAGATTTATAATACCTTAAATAACATTTTATTATTCAACTTAGTGAATAATGACTCAGAAACATTATTTTCACATACACACAAAAAGTTGCCTGTAGCACCAAAAACATAGTCAAGAAAATCAAGTCTTAGAACACCTGTGGAAACAATTATGTGATATAAAAATGGATTATAATGAAAATTCATCATCCTTATATCATATATGAAAATTTATATTGAAATTGTATATATCAATATTGGTCTTATAGACCAATCTCACAACTTCACTCTACATAAACATCACTGTGTTAGATAGACTAGTTTGATGACAACATTTTGCTTAAGTATAGGAATAATAAATACTTTTAAACTAAGTGGATAGGATTAATATGTATTTAAATATTCCACCATGAATTTTTATACATCCCCAATCCTTGTCAACTAATCCTTAATCTCATTCTCGCCTACTTTTCTCATTATTTTACTCATTAGGTCTGTTTAGTGATAGACTAAGTTCCATGAATATTTTTGCACATTTTTGGTATATAACCTACTAAAAAAAATTCATTCAAATAAACTAAAATTATTACACATCATTTTCCATCCATTTTCATGCTTTGACCTTGATTAATTCCACCAGCTACATCAAAATTCCTAGAAACAAGGGATTTGTTATAGCTTCTAATCACTATCATGACAAACCAAAACCACCTGGAGAAACTTTAAATATTTATTTACATATTTAAAAAATAAAACTAGGTCAATATGACCATTATAATCTATAACCAATAATATATTTCCTATCATATTATTATAAGGGTTTTGAGAGAGTTTTGACTAGTTTCCCTTCTTAGCAATCCTTCATAAAGGATTTCCCTTCAACTCAAAAACCAATGCCAATAAAATAAATATAATTACCTTACCCAAATTCCATGAATTTCTCAATATTTCATTAAAAGGTTTCACATTCCAAAAATTATAATAAATTTCTTCTCGAGTCTGTAACACCCCATTTTGTGCACACAAAGGCCCTTATCACCAATTTTCATGCTTCTTCTTTGAAAAAGGGTTTAAATTTTTTTTTTAAACACTTAAAATAACTTATAACACCTATTTAAATGATCTCAAGAGCTTTGGTACCTTTATAAAAATATTTGACTCCTCCTTAGGCTACTATAGGTTACTTTGTATACTATGCCTTATATTACCAGTCATACTTAGACTATGATCATGCATTGAAACCACTTAAAATATCTTAAAAAATATAACCTCATGTCATATGACCTCATAATAGGTTCATACACTTCCAACCTTGATCATATAGGTCTCATATGGTTGAAGTCATCATGTTGCTAGGCTTATGCGATTTCTCTAGGTCTTCATATAATGATTAAGACTCAAAACTAGACCTTGAAACTCACCTGTAGTATTATTTATCTCTTGATAATTATTAACACAACTTATAACACTTTATCATTCTTGTAATGACCCAAATCACAAATCTTTACCATGCATACACCTTCTCTCAGAACTAGACTAATTTACTCAAGATACCTAGTACTTAGAGTTTGGACACAAACAAGCTAGCTCGCAATGATGTGATTATTAAAATATGATTATATGAATACAAATATATTCTCAATATAATTATGAGATTTTTCACCTCACAACCTTGTACCAAGAGCTCATATAGAATACAAGGACTTGTTGACCCATATGCTTACCTTGTATGCTCCTCGGTACTTAGTGTTAAATCAAGATGTTTCCCTTGTATCTTGAACATGATATTTACATGTCATTAATCCTTAGAAAAAATACCAAGTTACCTTCAAATTTTCTCTCAATAGAGAGACAAAACTTCTTTGTCATGCACCACTTCACTAAGCATGACATCAACTCTAACTTTTGATATGAAGGACATTCAACTTAACTTTGACATCAATGACAACATTAATGCCTTAATAAAAACACTAGGAAAATACCTCAACACTAATATATTTATAAATCTAAGAATAGTCATGAGCCATGTTGAGTTATCATTACAAAATATTATAGATTCTCTTGACTAGCAGGCTAGTTAACCCTTGTGAGCCACCAAAAATGATGGTAATTTAGCCTCCCAAAGCCAAATTCCAACCAATATAACCAAAAATATTTATTTTAAATAAATTTTTTACTTGTTAAATAATTATAATATATATTTTATACATTTTACATAATTTACATCAGACTTCTCAAGTGATTTTGGCAATTTTAGTGATAAAAAGGCCTATTTTGAGGCCTTCTATATGATTCTCAAGGTGAAATTGAGATTTAGGAATATTAAGGGTATTATTTGTCCATTAAAATGTCAAATAATTTATTTGGAGGATATTTTAGGTCTTAAAATGAATAAAACCATTTTATCTCCTATATCAACTTCCTTGGCAGCTCTAGAAGGGCAATTCTCAAATACTCAGTACAAAAAGAGGAGAGAGAGTTTGGAGATTAAAAGTTGGAAATTTTTATGGATATAATTAATATTGAAATTATTTTAATTTTTTTTTCATATGTGTGGCCTATTCTTTATTAATAATCATTAAGAGTGATGGTAGGTCACTATGGCATATTCTTCTGAGGGGGGTCTATTCTGGCACCTATTTCTCAAGCTCAAAAATAGATGGAGAGGTATCATTTTTAGGGTGTTTTATAGATTAAATTTATCTAAAATTTATTTTATTTTAATAAACTAATTCATCTATATGATTTACTTCACTTGGAGAGAGAAGGCCTTGGTGTATAAGTTATTTTAGTGGGTTTTATTGAAGTTCTCTATTTTATCTTCATGGTAGTGATTATCAGAGGTTTATAATACCTAATAAATCATTGAATAACTCTTGGTTTCATGTATTCATGTGTTATTTTTCTAATATGTGGTTCTTGATCATATTTCTCAAAGTTTCTTACTCTTTAGAGAGCATGTATGGCATGTGAATGACCTTCTATAGGCATGGGCATCATATTAGTTTTGAATAGAAATGATAAGTCATATTGACATTAAGGAAACACTATTTAAGTATTATAGTCTTGTATAAGGATGGTGATTGTTCAAATTCATCTTCAAATAAAAGGTTTTACAAATGCTTCAAACACATACAGGCCTAGAAGCCTATTAACATGCATTCATGAATTCAAATGTGTGTTAAGATTATCTTAATAACATGGACTTATACATTGCAACTCATCTAACTCATATCAACACCATTGAATACTAAAATAAATCATTATCAACCTAAGGCTCCCAATCTCTAATACACAAATCTTGGCGTATGAACCATTACCTACATAGTCTGTACCAATGAGTTAAATGAGTTGAAGGTGTCATATGCTTTGTAAACCATTGAAAAAGTGATAAGGAATTTGAATTGGTTTAACAGGTTTGAAGGGGTCAATACACTAATAAAATTTCTCTTTTTATCCCTAGAAAACCAAGATGAAGATTTGCACGCCCCAAGCCTATAGGTCCTCATCTTGGACCTTGATCAAAATCATTCTCCAACATGAAGCTAAGCTAAGATAGAGGATTCAAATTCAAATAAATTTAAGATAGTTCATAATCATTAAAAATATACTAGGTCACTTATAGGTCAAGAATGATAAAATTATACTGAGTTGATAGTCTATAGTTATATATAGGCCCTGTATGGAAATGGATAGAAAGAAATGACTTTTGATGTGAAAATGAACATGTTTGGAAGAGCTCTAAGCCTACTTGAGTTTTTAAAATAACTTCAAGGGCTTAAAGAGGATCATTATGAAATATGGGGGATTAAATATACCAAAAAACATTTAGGAACCTCTCAAATCACCTACAAGCATTTTGAGAGAATTTTCTAGTCTTAAGTCAAAAGGAAAGATGTCATTGTTTGAAAAGGTGTAGTTTGAGTAAGCTTATAAAGTTTCAAGGTTGACCACCAAGTTATGAGACCTCCAAATGGTCACCATGTTTCTTAAAACATTCAAGGATTTATAAAAATATTCCATGGAAAGTCTCCTTGGTCCATACAAGCATTAAAATCTCAAATACAACCTAAAGTCATCTACATACAGTGTACTAGCTTTTTAAGGAAAATTTTGTGAGTTAATAAGAGTAAGTGTATTGATAGATGTTCTTAAAGGTGATAATAGGTTTCAAACCCATGCCATATCCCCTTTTAAGGTCTTAATGCCAATATATCATCCTTGTATAGTCAGTATAGGGAGTGGAATAGTCTCATGATAGTCTACATTTAAACCTATAGTTAGTTAAAAAGCATGAGTGTTGATGAAGGAGATCAATGGACAAGTATTTTTGAGAATGTCTTGAGTTTTGATGAAAGAGATCATAAGACAAGGGCAAGTTCTAAATAGGAAACACACATTCGTTTCCCCTAACTGTCACCTACAATCCTTTGTCAAGGGTTAGTTTAAATTCAAAATAAAAATAGATTATAAAGTAAGGATCTCTAATTCTATTCCAATTAAAATCTCCATCAAGTTCATGGATTAGATACGGCAGTCCTTGAGGTAATAATAGGTCTAAAACAAAACACAGTCAAGTCCCATATCTAAAGGTACCTATAGACTAAAAATAGAAGTAGGTTGATCTTAGACCTAAATAAGGAGGCAAAAATCATGTAAATAACTCTGTGGTATGCATCATATAAGTACATAATCCATATGGACATTATAAACTAAAAGAAACATGGAAATCTGATCAAAGCTGAGTTTTAAAACCTACATGCAACCAGTCAATAACCTATAGGTGGCCTATTAGAAGGTCAATTCATTCTAAAAACTAAGGGAGAGGTAGAGTAGGTAGATATGTGTTTGAAATGAGTTTTTATACCAAAGATAAACTAAGATAATTCTAAGCCATATGTAGAAATAGACAAGAGGGTACAAAATTAAAGTAATAATGCTTTCTTAGCCTAACGTCGGAGATGGGAAAGAAATGGCTTAGATGTTTGAGAGGATTGAAGCCAAATTGAATCCTTAAATCAATATTAATGGATTATTTATGGGATAAATGATGATAATTTTCAACCTAAAATTAATAATGATGAGTTTCAAACTCATTTTAATAAGGAAATATTTTCATACATAGTTAGGGCTAGTATCTAGTCTTATTAATTGTGTAAGAAGCCTTAATGAAGAGACCAAATGCTTATAAAAAGTTAATGTTATGAATTAAAAATATAATAATAGCTGAGTTTAACACTACAATAATTTCAAACTACTTTCTATTTCCATGAGAATCTTCATTTCTCCCAACTATCACCTACAACTAGTGTGTGTGTAAGTGTGAACTAGGAAGAAATATAATGGTATAATGTTTTGATAGGGTGAATGGAACTTCTAAGTGAATAAATAAGGATAATAAAAATTTAAAAAATTATCCTATAACATCACCAAATAATTATTGTAACTCTCATACCATAGTGACAAGGTGAAAAGAAACAAACTCAATTATGGACCAATGAAGCATAAAAACTTAGGCAGCCAACTAGCTAGTTTTAGGGAAAATTACTTTTGAGGCCTTTATAGGCATGATATATATCTTAAATTTGGTAAATTCGGCTTTAATTAGTTTATTTATATTTCATGGTCTTATAAATTTCATAATATTAGTTTACATATCCATTATTTTGTCTCAGACTTGGTCCACTCTATTTGCAGGGTCTAGTCAAGTGACCTAGAAGTTCACTTGAATTCAAGAACACAAATCAAGAATTATATATATCATGAATTGATTTTAGGGTATATTAAAATAAATTAAATTGTTTACATACACTATCAAGTGTAAAAACACTTAAATTATTAGTCTAAATTCCCTTGAAGGTTTGCAAAGGGAAGGTAGTATTAAACCCTAAACACCCTGACTAGTGCACCAAAAGCATATAGAGGAATTTTCAACATTTTAATAGCATGTATAACCATTTAGGGGATTTATTTTAAGTTTAATTATCTTATATCATAATTTTTAATTATTTTTTAGATTAAAAAAAACTAATTTTGTCACCTCTCATGTTCAAGGATAGCTAAGATAGCCACTTGAGGAACAACTTCACATGATTGTACCATTGTCCACACTTTGCATGAGAGTATGAGATGTTTATATGTGTTATACGAGTACCTTAATATCAATATTGTGGAATTAGGATAGATAATGAGGGTTTTTTCTTTATGAACAATTGTTAAGACCCCAAATAGGTCTTAAACCCCTCTAAAACCCCAGTTGTGACTAGTATGTAGAAATGGACCTCAAAAGCATGTAAGATGCCACAAATTTTCCTTTAAACCTAAAAATTTTTGTTTGATAATATATAATGATATTTCACATAAATTTGGCTCTACCTTCACTAGTAGGGATTTTTATAAAACTATACGTTTTTAAGGTTTTTGGCCTAAAATAGGGTTTTGGAGAGCATGAGTTGATGCCAATAAATGAGAGAGGTGGTTCAAGAATTATTTTACCTATCTAAGCTAAAAAATATATAATTTTTTTCTCATAAGTTCCAAAACCGTTCAAATCTTTTAGGCTAGTATGAAAATGTTTCAAAAGGGTAAGCTTGCCAATTGACATTTCAGGGTTTTCATACATCAACATTGTTATAAATCACCACATTTGACATGGATCATGGTGATATAATAAGTAAATTTAATCAAGTTTTTTTTAGGATTTTCACACATGTGAGGGGTATTAGGAGCAATATTTTCACTTTTTAGGCCTACGAGGGCTAATTAGGCCTAATTTGATTGAAAAAATGTTCTAGAAAATACACACTAAGAGTTAGGATACCAAATTTTGTGTAGAGATATAAGGGGATAGGTTTTGTATAAAAATAATCTAATTTTTATATATTTTCTTCCATTTTATTCTAGGCAAGGATCTTTAGTTGTTTTAGGGCTATAAGGAATTGTGAAGAAATGCAATGTTTGTGAACAAAATAAAGTCTTTTTGAGTGATTTATGGATATAATGGAGTTGTTTCAAGTCTAATATGCTTCTAAGAGACCATCCATGAATAAATTTGTAATCTTAGAAGAAAAACCCAACTTTTATCTTCTATACCTTAGTGAATGAAGAGCAATTCAAAGAGTAAAAAGACTAAATCAATGCATAATGGTTCCAAATAAGCCTTTCCAAGGTTATTATACATTCTCCACACAAAAAATGAAGAGAGAAAAAATCAAAGATCAGTTGGTATGATTTTTAAAGTTTTGAAATGGTCTCAAGACTCCAAAAATACCTTCTTTCCTTCCAACTCCTAGGCTTGTTGAAGGAGTCAAACTTGTACTTGAAGGCTTCTAACAACCCATGCATCATGAAAGAACCTCATCAATATCCTAGAAGAAGTTATCAATTAATAATAAAGGAGGACTTATATTCTTATTTCCAAGGGGAAGGAAAAAAGACATAGGACCTAGTATATAGATTTCTTCAGTAAGGATTTAGGCATTATTGTTAGTCAAACTCCACCAATCAAGACTAAAGAATGATTTAGACTCATTGAAATTTCAAAATATGTCTCACATGAACCTCTACACCATTACAAGGGTGAATGAAATATTAATCATCAGATACTATGTTGGAATTTGAAGGACTAAATCAATGTTGCATTTCTTAGTTTGGGGGCTCTTATCTCTTCTCTCTCTCTCTCTCAATTATCTATGTGTAAGCCATTTTTTGGAATTTTAAACTATCCCTAACTTTGGTATAAAGAAATTTTTCCAAGTTTTTTACTTGATAAACATATTGAACTAATTAATAAGCTATTTTAATTACTCCATCATCAGCTTATAATGTGTTTATGCTTATTTAGATGTGTATAATTGGTATTAAATTTCCCTTAGCATGTCCTTATCACACCTATATGTTGATTAGGTGTCTTATACAAGTTATGTGAAGTGTCAAAGTTTGGTGATCATGTTTGGAGTGTAATATGGTTGAAAGTGCCTCAAGAAAAGCCTCTCATCCTTCACCTCCAAGTTATAATCACTCATAGAGACCTTCATATGAAACATTGTTGCTTAGGAGCTTTGAAGATAATGCTTTAGTCTATTTTTGGCTCATTAGTGTTGATAGGAGTCTAAACCTGAGTAGATAAGCAATATAGGTGCATCACCATTCCTTAGAGTAGATTTTTTTTATGTAATTTATATACATTTTCACCCGAATAATAGTAGGTTTTAGTAACTAAGTCATAAGTGATGTAACAGGGGAGCTAGCCCCTTAATATATAGGTTTGGTCTAAGTTAGGGTCACCCACAACCTTTAGACCATTCCCATGTTAGTCTAAGTTTGAAGTAGGTCTGAACAACCTCCCCTAATAGGGTAAAACTTGGGTTATTAATAGTTTTAGCACACCTGGTTGGATAAATTCAATCATTGGAGAATTTGCGTCAACATATTGGTCTTCATAAGCAGCTTCAAGCACTCATCTTGGTCATAATTGCAAAGGTATGAGCATTTCTTGTTCTTATTTGCATTGATTTTCATGTGGCTTATGGTGAGATATGGTTGTATATGTGGAAGATTATTTTCCTTCACTACCTTATCAACAAACATATGATTAATATGATGCGTATCCATCTCATTATGACCCTTATCAGCCCTACCATGACCTTGATCAACAATATGAGAGCCCTTATTAGGCCTATGATCTTTTTCAATACTAAAGACACTAATCTAGCCCTCCTTATGAAACTCATTCACCTCCTTGGTAGCTTGTTATCAATCTAATTAGTCATGTCAATCTCATGACATTCCTAATCATCTCAACCAAGTTTCAAGACAATCCATATCAAGCTTTAAACAAACCGTATTTGGTGATTTAACTATTTTGGGAATATTGGAGTATTATTCCTAATTTAGTTAAGGGTCCAAGTTAATTAAATCAACAAATAATATTGAAATAATTAAGCTACTAGTTTTTATAATTTAATTATAATTTGAACCTTTCTAAAAAGAGTAATAAATATGGAGAAAATAAGACTTAGCTGGAAATAGACTGAGATGACTAAGACAGGGTCTAAAATTTGTTGTGTAGGACTGGGATAGTGTCACAAATCAAGATCTATCTTTCATTTTATGAAAGGATAGGAGTGCCAAAATAAGACACCCTAAGGTTTGGTGATATCGTCCTCTTCTATCAATTTTATCTTGGAGACCTAAGGTTTCTAGGTTTTTTTTGTTGTCTTTGTGTGAGCCTATTTGTGAAATTTTGAATGTCAGATGTCTGCAGAACTCCTCATATAGCTGGTTTAGTCTTCAACCCCTATAATCCATTATGCTTTGACAAAAATTTTAAAATAGGGGGTTATTATGTGTAAGATGCACTGAAGTGTATCCACACCCCTTGTGTGGGCACTCTACCTACATACCAATGCTCCAAGGAGGGATCAAGCCATATGTATTTATCCCAATTGATATGCTTTATGCAATAGTGTATATGAAGATGAAAAATTCTAAAATTGGGTGTGCTTGAGGTGGCTAGGGACTAGTGTAAGGGTTTGAATAAGTTTGCGGTTGTATTAGATGGTTATATGCAGAGAATAGGTAAATATGCCAAAGTAGTCATGCTTGTATTCTTACTTACTTTCATGATATTTTTCAACCCCTTCCAAATGAACTTTGAATGGGATTTTATGGAGATATGTTGGTCATGGGTTGAATGTATTCACATTAGGTAGACAAGAAGAAGGATAGAAATTGGAAGGGACCATTAGAGGTAAAAATGCAATTAGATAGGAGTGAAAAAAATGGACACCCTAGGGTGTCATGCTAGTCCAAGTTGGGCACTATTGTCTTGAAGGTACGAGACCTGGGGGATGGAATTTTCATAGGAAAAATAGCCTAGAGGAGGTATAATCACTATTTGAAAGGCTATGGATGATAGGAAATAAGAAAAAATATGTCTGGAAGGGTCATGAGAATAATTAAGAGAGACACAAGCCACACTCAAGTTACCAATTTTCACATTTTATATGACTACATTTGCCCCCACTTTTCTAGTAATGCAGCAAAGCAAAATACTAGAATAAAGAAAAAATAGAAAGTGTACATGAACTTACCTATAAGGGTGAAGCTCATGAAGCTATGTGATGTTGGGTGTGTGTAAAGAGAGCATGTTATGAAGTATAAATTTGTAAGATAAAATAGAGAGTAAATCAATTCTTACTAGATATGATATATCTAAAATAAGAATGTATAAAGTTGGGTAAGAGAGAGAGGAAGAGAAAGGAAAGAATACGCCTCATCGAGTATGTGAACCAATATAAAACCTCCTATGGTGCTAAGTGGTGTTAAGTATGTGTTAAATGATGTTGTACCAAGAGTAATATTGTGAATGGAGCTGAGTGTTCAATTCTATGAGAGTGGCTGAAGAATGCAAAGGCTAGAATTTTGTCTCCATTATCACCCATTAAGTGAAGGTATGTGATCATGTGCATATTAATTGATGTTTGGACTGTGTATCCAATCCATCATAATAGGTGGCTCAAGAATAAAAAGGCAAGCTAGTACTTTGGCTCCATTGTTTCCCCATGAACTGAAGCTATAAAATGATATAAGTATGAATGTGTGTCATATGATATGGCTCCTAAAGCCCATGAATGTTTTGTAATATGATAATGTGGCATGGATAGCTGAATGTGTTTTGGAAACTAGGCCAATCCTTGCCAACTTGGAAAAGGTGGAGATTCAGCTTGTATGAAATCCACTTCTAAACTTGGAAATATGCTTATTTAGAAGAAACTCAAAAATGATGCCAACCACCTACAGATGGAATAAGACACATAATTGCTGAGAATACTTGGGTAATATACTAAAATCAAAAAGAAAATAAGTCAAATGTGTCATGCACATTGCCCCTAATCATTGGTGTCTAAAACATGGATTCTGATCTGGAAGTTATATCAACTATGTAATCTAAAATTGGAAGTGAGATTCATCATGTCATGCATGATTCCCCTTATATCTAGATTCTCTAAAAAAAATTATACTAAAAATATTGATTCTAAACTAAAATTGTAGTTAGAAAAACTATAACTAGTCTTATCTTTCTATCTATTTCTAGAAAATATAATTTTTTTTTGTTTGGATAGGAGCATCAAAATCAGATACCCTATTGTTTGACATTGTAGTCCTATCTTGGCACTATTATCCTGAGCTGATTTTGATGACTATTCTATTATTATCATTATTTGCCTAGTCTATTCTACCTAGTTTGAAGTCTGGATACTGTTCTAGGTGTTCTAAAAGATTTTTTATCAGTAGGAGCTCTGATCTCTATGACAAAACCCTTATTTATTTCCCCCTCTTTTGAGGGTAGGAATGAATACCCTTTAATGACTTCCCTAAAAAAAATAGCCATGCAAGTGTGTTATGTTATGAAAATACATGATATATCAATGATAATCAATAAGATATCTCAAGATATAGCATGGTTTGTAAAAGAGATTTGTTAGATCAACAAGGGTATGCCTATATAGATATAACAATGTAATAGCATATGAAGTATAATGAACTAGAACTAGAAGTCTAGTTAGTTATTAGTTGTTAGTTGTTAAGGAAGGATGGAGCATGATGTCCATCATGTAATCCAAGAAAGAAATAAAATACATGATGTGAATCATGACATTACAAACAGTTGAAAATAAAATAAGTAAAATTCATGCAAGGCAAGAAGCATATAAGAATGACCAAGGTGCTAAGAAAACAAGGGACATGGGCACATGTTACTCATACTAAAAATAAAAAATACACGGCATGTTTAAATTCCACATACACGTATAATTAGAAAAAAACAAGGTTGGTGCGAGGGCCACAAGAACATAAGAGAGTATAATCAAAGGAAATTGGTAAATGTCCTAAGGAACACACAAGCATAAAATCAAAGGACATTGGAAAATGTCTTAAGGCACATAGAAGAGACAAAATAAGACTTGAGAAATGCAATCGCATCTAGATATGCAAAACAAAAAAGGAAAGCATGTAAATATACTAGAAATATAATCATATCTAACTAATCAAATTATGTAAGAAATGTAGTACAATACTAGGTATATGCTAAGAAATACACAAGTGTTATATACTAGTGAATTCAAATAGAGTAATCTATGTAATCTAGTAATTAATGTCCATTTACATTATAACTAGAGTGTGTGGTGTAGGAATGACATAGCCTAGATGGTGTAGCCATGTAGAAGATGCCTGTGGTGGGTAAATATGTTGATTTATGTTTTGAATGTAGAAGTAGGATGCCCCCTCAATGGGTAGAGTGAAGCAATCAAAGATCTAGGTGTCACTAAAAACACTCAATGAAGATCAAGTGAAGCATGGTAATGTAGATAAATTGACAAACAATAGCATATAACAATAAAATTTAAGTCTATCATGGTATTAGAAATGTAAAACATGGATAATACGTAAAACTAAAATGTTTTTGGTATCTTGAGTTATTTGAATGTTTTTAGATTTTGAAATATTAGAATGTTTTTGATATTTTGACATTTTTAAATATTTTTGGTATTTTTGGTATAATTTATGCATAATCAATAATGAGGAGACTATGTACAAGAAATATTGATAAAATATGTACAAGTAAGAAAAAAAGAAACTATGTACAAGTAATTTTGAAAAATTGTGTACAAAAGAGACTGAAAAAGAAAGATACTAACCGATGAGTCTCATGAGAGACCCTATGTCATGGTGTCCTATATCAAAAAAAGGAATCATGTGTGATTTTGACTAATGAGGGAATGGCTATGAATATAACTCTAAATATTTAGATTCATTATTGGTATCTTAGAAATCATAATAACTTGTATTATTCCACTTATCATTATCATCTTGATTTTGAATCAATGAAATGTTAGTGTTGTTTTTTTTTCTATTTGGATATTTTATTTTGATTAATTATATTTGTAAATGATTTATCATATGATGTTCAATAAATCTCTAACCTTGGTGACAAATATTATCAAATGCAGGAATAGGAGTAGTGATGCCTTGAACATACATGCCTAACCCTTGACCTTGATAATCAAACTATTATAGATATTTTTGACCAAACCCATATTGCATTAAAAGTTGAGCCTCATTTTGGAGAGGTATATTTGCATATTTTTCATGCTTTACCTATGCTTATGGTATTGTTTCGTGCTCTAAGTTTATTTTCTATCCTTTTTTGTTCTGAGTTATGCTTTGGTAATCACTTATGTACTATTTCTAAATTTGACCCTTCTGAATGTGTTCCTATGTCACTATGGATTTCTTGACTGATTTACCTTTTATAGGGTCTTCATTAGCATTTATATATTGTATATGTTTTTCCAATGCCAAACATGAATCTGTGTGATGCACATGCATTATATGATATGCATAATAATATCTAGATCTTCTCATTGGATGTAGAGGAGGTAGTTTAATCAAGTTATATTGAATAATTTCACTTAGTACCTCACTTGAACTCTTATTTTATATTTGAATAATTTTCGAATCACTAGTTGTATATTTACTTTTTATTTATTTATTGTTTTGATAAGTAACATTTCTTGTAGCCAATTGACTAGGTGAAGGTGCATATACATGATTAACACTAGGGTGCCTTTGTGGCTTTTGTATTATAATATAATTTTCCAATGTTGTGATCTTTTCATGTAATAGCTGATTATACATTTGTAATTCTGAAAATAACTTACTCATACTGGTGATTTTATCCCTTAGAGTCTCACAAGTGCAAACCCTAGTTGCTTTTGATTGAACATGTAATCACATATGTTGAAGAGGTTTTGAAGAGGATATAGGGTGAATGTATGCATTAGGAACAATAGTATGGGTTACCTCACATTTTGGAGGGGTGATAGAATGGACCTAGTGAGAGGGAAAGTAGTTATCACCCTCTTGGGGGAGAGGAGAAAGAAAACTATATCCAATGTATAAGATATGACATTGAAACTTGATAGTTGGTTGTTAGCTTATGCAATGGATCCTCTAGGTAGAAACCATGTATGTGGTATAAAATGCATGTAATTATAGTTATAAGTTGTATAAAAATATGTTTATAAAGACCATTCCAAATGAGAGATAGCAAGCAAGGGATAGAGAGCATGGAATTGTGCAATAATACATAAATTTTTTTGATATGTGATATGATATTTATAATATGTGTAGCAAGATAAACTTGAAAAAAATTCCATATGAGAGATAGAAAGCAAGGAATAGAGAGCATGAAATTTTTCATGAATGCATGAAATTTTTTGACATGTGCTATGATATTTCTAATATGTGTGGCAAGATATACTTGAAAAAAATTCCATATGAGAGATAAAAATCAAGTAATGAAACCTTATATTAAAGACAAGTAAACATTGTTTTGAAGGAGAGGGATTTTACTATCTTTAGCAATAACTTTCTTAAAATCATCACTTATTATGAAAATTAAGCATGAAATGAAAAGAATATAGATTTGTACTAACATATGGTAAACTTCATCATTCATGTACATGATAGGACCCAATATGGTCTCCTTATTGTTTTCAAAAAATGCAAGAAATATGTGTAAATAAGTGAGATCCATTTTTGCTTTTATGCGGAATCTAATTTTAGATGTAAGGTGATACCTCAAGTAGACAAAGGGGCCTAGTATATGTAATTAGGGTTTGAAAGAAATAATTTTTAAAATTACTATAGTATTTTAAAAATTAATGATAATTTTTTATTTAAATATGTAGGTAAAAATCAAAAAAATATTAGTAAAATTATTGATATAAAGGGACCTAGTATATGCAACTAGGGTTTGGAAGATTTTTTTTTTTTTAAATTACAATATAATTTTAAAAATTAATGCTAATTATGATTTGAATATGCAGGTAATAATCAAAAAAATATTGGTAAAATTCTTGATTTAAAGGGACCTAGTATATGCAACTAGCGTTTGGAAGAAAATAGTTTTTTTTAATTACTATGGAATTTTAAGAATTAATGATAATTCCCTATCCCTAGATAGTGATGGGGCCCCCATACTCCCCATAGAGAATATAGACTCTATCTCTATCTCTGATGGGGCATCCTGTCTATAGATATGGCAACGCCCCCCCCCCCCTCTCTCTTCTATATGGGATATGGGAACTCGCATGACTATCTCTGGTTACTGAAATCAGTTGAGTGTAGTGTAGATTTTGGCTGGTGGGACCCTTCGAGAGAACACTTCTCTCTTCCATTCATATCTTCTCTTCTAACTGGAAAAAACTCTATATAGGCCGAGCCCTCCCACCATATCTTAGACTAGAAACTGGAGCCCTATCTCTATATGGTGATATGGACAAGAAACTGATGTAGATAGGGTGCCAACAGAAGAGTTATAGTTCTGCCTAGGAGGTCGAGCTGTATTTAAATATGCAAGTAAAAAATCAAAAATTTATTAGAAAAATCAGTAAGGAATTTACCCTAGGGTTTCTAGGGGTTTTATGCACAAATGAAGTCAAGTTCACTAAATGATTTAACTATTTTAGGAATATTGGAGTATTATTCCTAATTTAGTAAAGGGTATGAGTTAATTAAATCAGTAAATAATATTTCAATAATTAAGCTACTAATTTTTATAATTTAATTGTAATTTTAACCTTTCTAAAAAGAGTAATAAATGTGGAGAAAATAAGGCTTAGCTAGAAATAAACTAAGATGGCTGAGACAGGGTCCAAAATTTATTGTACAAGATTGGGACACTATCACAAATTAGGATTTGACTTTCATTTTATGAAAGGGTAGGAGCATTAGAATATGACATCTTAGGGTCCGGTGCTATAGTCCTATTCTATTTCTATAATCTTGGAGGCTTGATCTTTTTAGGTTTTGTCTATTATCTCTATGTGAGCCTTCCTGTGAAATTTTAGATGTTGGATGTCTATGAAACTCTCTATATAGCTAGTTTAGTCTTCAAACCCTAGACTCCATTATGCTTTGAAAAACTTTCAAAAAGAGGGGGGTTAGTGTGTGTAAGATACATTGAGCATGTATCCACACCCCTTGTATGGGCATATTGCCTACATACCAATACTTTGAAGAGGGATCAAGCCATATGTAGTTCTTTCACTTGATGTGATTTATACAATAGTGTATATGAAGATGAAAAATGTTAAACCTAGGTGTATTTGAGGTGGCTAGGGACTAGTGTAAGGGTTTGAATAAGATTTTGGTTGTCTTGGATGGTTTTATGTAGAGAATAAGGAAATATACCTGAGTAGTCTTGCTTATATTCTTGCTTACTTTCATGATATTTTCCAACCCCTTATAAATCAACTTTGAATGGGATTTTATAGAGATCTGATGGTCATGGATCGAATGTATTCATGTTAGGCCGATAAGAGAAGGATATGAACTAGAAGGAAGTGATCATTGAAGGTAAATATGCAATTAGATAAGAGAACTAAAAATGGACACCCTAGGGTCTGACGCTATAGTCCAAGTTGGATGTTATTATCCTAAAGGTACGGGACCTGGGGGATGGAATTGTCAAAATAAAAGTAGCTTGGAGGAAGTAGAATCACTATTATGAAGGCTAAGGATGAATGGTAATAAGTGAAAAGATGTCTATAAGGGTCATGAGAGCAAGCAAGAGTGACCTATGGGTTGGATGTCACAAGCCACACTCAAGAAACCAATTTTCACATTTTATATGACTACATTTGGCTATGAAAAACACATGGTGAGCATTAACAAATAAAAGAGCTATGAACAGGAGATTCCTAGGCATGATATTGAGAGTATAAGAGCTTCATTGTATAAATTTAAGGAAGAGATAATCTTTCATAAGATAAGGCTATTCAAAAGTCACTGGTGATATGCTTGACATAGGTGGTTTAGTTACAAGCATTGAAGAGAAGTTGATAGTCCATGAGAGACAATAAGTCCAATCCTGCCATAAGCATGTTCCCTCCTCTATTCCACATTAGTCCTCCATTAAACTACCTTTCCCATCTCAATAATGTCAAATAAATATGTGTCACATCCCTCAAAGTTCCTCTCAAGCCTTTCCAATTTATCCTACTTGGAAATATATCCAAGAGAATATTCAAAGGGAAAGAGAAGTGTGTTTTGAGAAGGCTAAGTTACATGTTTCATAGCAAATTATGTAAAGGCCTTCATATTCTAATCATTAGAGAGATATATCCAATGAGATGGTGTTAGACTTTAAGGCTCACCTTTCTAAATAAGTTGATCTTGAAAAATAACTCCTTTATTAGTCAGTGGAAATTATAAAATTAGTCTCGTCTCAACAAGAAGTTTCTCCATTCATACCAATGGCTGCAATACCTAAAATGCAAGAGGCTCCTAAACCTAAGTTTACAACTTAGAAATAAATTTAGAAATCAATGGAGAGAGAAGAGAGGCCAAAAATAATCCCAAGTGTCAAAGTTGAAAGCAACCATGAGATAATTCAACCCTCACCCATCCCTCCTCAAAATTTCAAGGCCTTCCTCTCATGAAAGTCTAGTCAAAACAATATGTAGTAGAGAGAGAAAGTGGTGTTTTTCAAGGATGAATAACATAATAAGGATAAAGAAGCATCCATGAAATAACCATTAGATTTGTATCATCTTCTTGAGTTTTTCCAAGGTTCCACCATGCCAATTCTTGAGAAGGAGCATCTCCTTTGTGAGACAAGTGAAGGAAATCTAGTTGTAGTGACAAAAGATGAGAGTTACTTGAGTGAGAAAAAAGAGGAAATAATCATCAAGACACATATTGACAAGGATAGGCATGATTAAATATTTAATAATACAAAAATTATGGGTTTTAATAGGTTTATAGGATGAAATATGAGCTTCAAGTACAAGATGAGACACAAGAGAAAGAGGTTTCAGTTGAGCAAGAAGAAGATATTTCTCAATAACTTATAGTAGTTACAATATAAAAGTGCAATACAACCAATGAAGATGATTTTCAAGGTAATAATTAGGACTATTGGAATAAATACATGATCATTTAAATGAATATCAATCCCTTCAAGGGCTCACTCTTCTTATGGAACATGTTGAATACCAATCAGTTGTTAACCCTATCAAGTATTGTCTACAAGAAGAACATGCCCAAGATGATGGAAGTAATGATGAAGTTTTTTGATAAAGTAGTATATAAATTTGATACTCTTAAATAAAAAACAAGTTAATATATCTTATCCTTTAACATGTCTGATCAAGTTCAAGATGTCCATTTGGAGCAGAGTGAAAGCATCAACCAAGATATGGTAGACTTTTGGCAGCCCATGACTGAGGTAAACTTAGCATTATTCTTGTAACGTAGATGGATATGTGAGGATTATGATTGGGTGTTAGACTCACATGTACAACCCATGAATCTAGATGTGGAATCATAAGGCTCATCTTCTTCCCCAATAGGCCATGAACATGCTAATGTTCATAGCTGCAAGTGGGAGTTATCAAGATGTGTCAATCAGACTTCATGGTGCCTTAATGGTCAATCAAGTTTTAAATTTGACCCCAAAATAAATATTTTTATCTTATCTTTTTTTTTCCTTGTTTTAATAAATTTCTATCACTAGTTTACTCTATTGCCTTGTTGCTTTGTCATCTTGTTGTTGTTTTCCTTAGGTTTGGTGTGCTTCTTAGTATAGGTGTGTTTTTTTAGTTATTTATATTGAGCCTCGTTAGTTTCTTGAAGTCATAGAGGTTTTAAATGTGGTAAATTTTTTATAATTCTAATAATATTCATGAGTTATATTAATTTATCACTAAAAAATAATCTAGATTCTCTTGACCAGTAGGCTAGTCAACCCCTATGAGTCACTAAAAATGTTAGTAATTTGGTATCCCAAGGAAAAATTACAACCCATATAACTAAAAAAAATTATTATCAATATGTTATGTACTTATTGAGGAATTAAAATATCCATTGTATACATTTTACATTAGTTTCATCAAACTTCTCAAGTGATTATGGCAGTTTTAGTGCCAAAAAGGCTTATTTTGAGGCCATCTATATGATTATCAAGGTGAAATTGATATTAAATAATATTTAGGACATTATTTTTCCATTAAAATCTCATAAAAATATTTTTATGAGGTTTTAGGTCTTAAAATGAAGAAAACCATTTTATCTCCTATATCGACTTCCTTGGCAGCTCTAGATGGATAGTTTTCAAATGCTCAGTACAGAAAGAGGAGAGAATGTTAGGAGATTAAAATTTGGAAATTTTTAGGTTTATTATTAATATTTAAATAATTTTAATTAGTTTTTTATTGGTGGCCTATTATTTTTTAACAATTGCTAAGAGTTATGGCATGTTACTATGGTATATTCATCTGAGAGGGGTCTATTCTTGCACCTGTCTCTCAAGATTATAAATATATGGAAGGGAATTATTTTTAGGGTATTTTATATAGTTAATTTATATTAATTTAATTTTTTTTAATCATATAATTCATCTTTATGAGTTACTTTCACTTAGAGAGAGAAGGCCTTGGTGCATAAGCTAATTTAGTGGGTTTTACTGCAGTTCTCTATTTTATCTTCATGGAAATGATTATCAGAGGTTTATAATACCTCATAAATAATTTAATAGCTATTTTTTTCATTAATTCATGTTATATTTTTTATATTTGGTTTTTTTTCATATATATTAAAGTGTCTTGCTCTTTGGAGAGCTTGTATCGCATGTGAATGACCTTTTACAAGCATGAGCATCATATTGGGTTTGAATGGAAATGAGAAGCCATAGTGACATGAAGGAAAAAATATTTAAATATTATAGGCTTGGAAAATTATGGTGATATTTCAAATGAAACATCAAATAAAATGTTTTACAAATGCTTCAAAGACCTACATGCCTGCAAGCCTATTAACATGCATTCATGAATGTAAATCTATGCTAAGACTGGATTGACAACATGGAGTTGTAAATTTAAAATAATATAACACATATCAACTCAATTTAATATTATAATAAATCATGCATAACCTAAGGCTTCTAATCTCTCATACAAAAAGCCTGGTATATGAACCATTGCCTACACAGTCTGTACAAATGAGTTAAGTGAGTTGAAGGTGTCATATGCTTTGTGAACCATTGAAACATTTATAATGAATGTGAATTGGGTTTATAGGTTTGAAGGTGTCAAGACACTAATAAATTTTCTCCTTATATCCCTAAATAGCAAAGATGAAGATCTACAAGCCCCAAGCCTATAGGTCCTCATCTTTGACCTTGATCAACATCATTCTCCAACATGAATCTAGCCTAAGATAGAGGATTCAACCTCAAGTTAAATTAATATAGTTCACAATTCATAAAAATATACAAGGTCACTTATGAGTTAAGGATAATAAAATTAGACTGAGTTGATAGTCTACAATTACCTATAACACCTATATGGAAATAGACAAAAAGAAAGGACTTTTGATGCAAAAATAAGCATGTTTGAAAGAGATATGAGCCTACTTGAGGTTATAAAAAACTTCAAGGGATTAAATAGGATAAATATGAAAGAGTGGGGTTGAAAGAGACCAATAATGCATTCATGAACCACTCAAGGCACATATAGAAATTTTGAGAGACATTTCTAGTCTTAAGTCAAAAGGAAAGATGTCATTGTTTGAAAAGGTGTAGTTTGAGTAAGGCTAGAAAGTTTCAAGGTTGACCACCAAGTTATGACACCTCAAAATTATCACCAAGTATCTTTAGGCATTTAATGTTTTATATAAATATTCCATGGATAGTCTCCTTAGTCCATATAAGTATTAAAATCTCACCTACATCCTACAATCATCTGCATATAGTATACTATCTTGTTAAGGAAATTTGTGTGCATTAAAAAGAGTAAGTTTATTGGGATATGTTTTTAAAGGTGACAATAGGTTTCAAACCCATGCCATATCCCCTTTTAATGTATTAATACCAATATTTCATCCTTTTATAGTCTATACAAGGAGTGGAATAGTCTCATGATAGTATACATTCAACCCTACAATCAGTTAAAAAGCATAAGTGGATGAAGGAGATCAATGGAAAAGGATTATTGAGAATGTCATGAGTATTAATGAAAGAGATAATAAGATAAAGGTAGGTTCTAAATAGGACACACACATTAATTTCCCCTAAATATCACCTAAAAGCCTTGGTTATTGGTTTGTTCATATTTAAAAAAAAAATAGAGTATAAGGTAAGGATTCCTAAGTCTAGCCTAATTAAAATATCTATCAAGTTCATAGACTATATAAGGAGTTCATTGAGGTAATAATAGGTCTAAAATAGAACCCAGTTAAGTCCTATCTCTAAAGGTACCTACATACTAAAAATAGAAGTAGGTTGGTCTTAGACCTAAATAAGTATCCAAAGAGCATGTAAATAACTTTTTGGTCTACATAATATAATTTAAAAATCCCTATGGAAATTTTGAACCAAAATAAACATGGAAATTTGATCAAAGTTGAGTTCTAAAACCTACATACAACTAGTCAATAACCTATAGGTGGTCTCTTGTAAGGTAAATTCATTTTTAGACATAAAGGAGAGGTAGAATAGGTATATATGTGTTTCAAATGAGTTTTGATACCAATGAGAAACTAATATAAGTCTGATCCAGATGTAGGCCTATGCAAGAGGGTATAAAATGAAAGCAAGAATACTTGCTTAGCCTAATGTCAGAGATAGCTAAGGAAGAACTTGGATGTTTGAGACGATTGAATTAAAATTAAATAATTAAATCAAGATTCATGGACAATTTATGGGAAAAATGATGATAATTTTCAACCCAAAATTAATATGGATGAGTTTCAAACTCATTTGAATAAGGACAAATTGTCATACATAGCTAGGCCTAGTATCTAGTCTTGTTGATTGTGTAAGAAGCCTAAATGAAGATACCAAATGGTTGTGAAAATTTAATGTGATGAATTATAAATATCATAAGAGGTTAATTTAAAACTCCAATAATTTAAAACTACTCAATAGCTTCATTAAAATCTTCATTTCTCCCAACTGTCACTTATAGCCAGTGTGTGTGTAAGTGTGAACTAAGAAGAATTATGAAGGTACAATATTTTGATAGGGTGCATAGAACTGAGAAGTGACTGAGTAAGGATAAGTAAAATTTTCATAAGGCTCATATAACATCATAAAATACTTATTTTAATAATCATATCATAGTGGCAAAGTTAAAATAAGCAAACTCAGTCATAGACCCATGAACCATAAAAACTCAGGTAGTGAACTAGCTAGTTTTAGGAAAAATGAGTTTTGAAGCCTTTATAGGAATGATAAAGTTATAAAATTTGGTTTATTTGGTGGTAATTATTGTATTTATATCTAAATTATCTTATAAATCTAATACTAGTAGTTTAAATATCCACTATTTTGTCTCAGACTTGGTTCACTCCATTTGCAAGGTCTAGTCAAGAGACCTAGAGGTTCACTTGAGTTCAAGAACACACATCAAGAATTTCAGATATCATGAATGTATTTTAAGGTATATTAAAATAAATTAAATTATATACATACACTATCAAGTGGGTAAAACACTTCAATTCTTAGTTTAAGTGCCCTTGAGGGTTTACAAAGGGAAGGTAGTCTTAAACCCTGAGTACCCTGACTAGTGCACCAAATACATACAAAGGAATGTTGAAAAATTAAATTGCATGTAGAACCATGGAGGATATTTATTTTAATTTTAATTATCTTATACCATAATTGGGAATGATTTATGAGACCAAAAAAAAAATCATTTTTAACACTTCTCACATTCAAAGAACGTTAAGATAGCCACCTAAGGAATAAATTTAGTTGCTTGTATCATTGTCCACATTTTACATGGGATAATTAAATTTTTGTAGGTGTTATATGGGTACCATAAGATAAATATTATGTAACTAATATAGATAATGAGTGTCTTTTCTTTATGAATAATTATTAAGACCCCAAATAGGTCTTAAACGTCTCTAAAACCCCAATTGCGACCAATTTATAAACATGGACCTAAAAATAACAAAAAAATTACATAAATTGGTCCTAAAAAATACCATATGTAGTTTTAGTATCTATAATTATCATTCACATGAAAATTGGATGTACCTTAACTTGTATAGATTTATATAAAATTATATTTTTTAAAGGTTTTTGGCCTAAAATAGGTTTTTGGAGAGCATGAGTTGATGAAAATAAATGGGAGAGGTGGATAAAGAATTATTTTACCTTTTAAATACAAAAAATATATACAAACTTTCTCAAAATTTCCCAAACCATTCAAATCTTTTAGGCCAGTCTGAAAATGCTTCAAAAGGTAAGCTTACCAATGTCCATTTCAAGGTTTTCATACTTCCACAGTGTTATAGATCACCAAATTTGACATAGATAATGGTGATATAATATTTAAATTTAAAAAAGTGTTTTTTATTAGTTTCACATGTGTGGGGGGTATTATGATCAATATTTTCACTTTATAGGCCTAAGAGGGCTAATTAGGCCTAAATTGACTGAAAGAATGTGCCACAAGAGACACTTGCACTTAGATTTCGGCCACCAAATTTTTTATGGTGATATAAGGGGATAGGATTTTTCTAAAAATAATCTCATTTTTCCATATTCTCTTTGATTTTCTTCCAGGCAAGGATCTTTAGCTATTTTATGCCTATAAGGAATTATGAAGAAATGTAAGGTTTGTGAATAAAATATAGTATTTTTTAGTGATTTAAGGATCCAATGGACTTGTTAAAAGTATAATATTCCATTTATATAAAATCCATGAAGAAATTTTCAATCTTGGAAGAAAACCCCAATTTTTCTCTTCTACACATTAGTGAAGGAGGAACAATTCAAGGAGTGAAAAGACTAAATCAATAAATAGTGGTTTCAAATAAGCCTTGTCAAGGATAATATACATTATCCACATAAAAAATGAAGATATAAAAATCCAATTATTAGTTGGTATGAATTATAAATGTTTGAAAAAGTCTCAAGACTCCAAAAATACCTTATCTCCTTCTAATGCCTAGGCTTGTTGAAGGACTCAAACTTGCACTTGAAGGCTTCCAAAATTTAGAGCATGAGTTCTAATTTTGATAATCCTATTATATATGGTGTAATATAGGTATAATAAGTGACTATTTCATGATATTTATATTAGTTGGTGATTGGGAGCCATTGATGCCTGCAAATCTTTGTAAATAAGAAGATGGTCTATAATAATTAAGGTGAACTATGCTCAATCTAAGTCTAAATCTAAAATAATATGGACATATATAATTAATATTTAATATAAAGTTAATTGGTTAAAAAATAAGTAAAATTAAGGGTATGGTAGAGAGAAAATATGGTGTTGTTGATCTTCATTCTAGACATCATGACAAAGTTCAAGTATTATCAAGTTATGTACTTGAAACTAATGTATGATATGAAACAACTTAAGCTCAAATATTACAAAAAATTAGGAAAATTTCTAAGGAAAGTGAAAATAATGAAAATAATAACCAAGCTTACTTTAAATATTTACCCCTATAAGCAGATATTTGATGCACATCTACAAATGCAGAGCAAATAAAATGAAGTATACTGGATAACCTTTAGTTATCCTAACATAAGCACAAGTTAACAATTTTTCATTCCAAGGTACTCACATAGAGTTTACAAGAACTATTCAAATCTATAATTTAGAACAAACAAGTGAGAGACAATCCATATAATAATTCACACAAGCAAAATGAGATAATCTTTATAGAATTCTCTGCTTGTCTTAGTTGCTCCAAGTTTACACTAGTTTTTATCTCAAAAACTCCCTTTTTATTAAAAATGGTGATACTTCCTTTTATATAATTTTAATTTTATATACCAGTTAGTCATATCAAATTATGAGTGTACAAGTGTATGGATAGATGTACTCTCTACAAATTTTCTAGAATACACTAGACTTTTCCAAATGAATTGACCTATAGGAAATGCACTTTTATAAATTTTGCATGCCTTTAAAAAGGAATATTTTATTTTAAAAATATTATAAAGTTACAAAAAATAATATTCATAACTAACTTTGTAAACCCTATGTTTATGTTGTCTCTTATTTCTACTAAAGGATCTTCAATCTATAATGTTGCTTGCTGATAAACTTAAGATCCACCACTGGCTTTAGGGAAAGTTAATTTCCATGATCCTCTAGGTTTTTAAGGTTCTTTTAAATATTCCCTATATCTCATTTGATACTCCTTTCATCTCCCATTTTATCCTTGGATGATAGGAGTAAGCCCATGACTTTCTTTTTTCCATCTATTGTCTAGTTTTTCCCCTAGTTTCTTACTTCTTGCATGAATTGAAGGGTCTTGTGTTTAAAATCTTCATTAGTTATGAGACCCATTGAGTTGATGGTTTTGGGTTCCTTTATCAAGCTATCTAAGATATGAGATGTTCCATCTTCTAGACATATGAAGTCCTTGGCAAGCTCTTCCATTCTTTTAGGCTAGTTGTCCAAGGCCTCAATCTTGTCAACCAATATGTTCATATCCATATTCAAATGTACCTTAATAATAGTTCTAAAATTTGGGACTAGGTTCTTGGATGAGGCCTTAATCAATTCTTTTACCTAAATACTTGTAGCTTGCCATTGGCCAACTTGGCATGTTGCTTTAGAGATTTACTTCTCTATTTCTCTTTGTCTAGTCTTGGTTGCCTTTAAAGAGCTAAATAGGTCAACCATGGTGTCCTTAGATTTCTTGAATCTATCCTCATGAATTAATAAGACAATAGACTACTTCAAATTCTTTTTTTCTTACAATATTCCCTTGATCATTGTTTGCAATTAATCATTTTGAGACTGGGTCACTTCAAGGATCTTCTCCTCAAACATCTTGTCTTGTCTTGGATTTTACCCTACAACTAGAGTTAGACAAAAAAAAGGTTCATTCTTATAAAAGGTGAATTATTCACCTTCAACCATAGATTTCTTACCAATTACTCTCTCCATTTTGGCCATCTTTGGGTTGAACCAAACTCCCACTAATGATTCTATCACTTAAGGAGTAAAGATCTCAATGGGTGTTCCACTTAAAGTTCTAGGAGCATCCATATTTGTTCCATTTGACTCTCTAAGGGTAGCCATGCATCTTTATTTTTCCTATTATTACAATTCCAAAATCCAAGGCTTGAGTTCATCATGCACATGGATAATAACAAACTTTTTAATAACCTAATGGTGGTTCATGGTTGGAACCTTTTACAACTTACCATATATGAAATACTCTAGAATGGAGGGACTGTAAATTAGATTATCATCACTAAAAAAATTGATTGCACTCCAAGTTTGAGTGAAATTCAACTTTTTAATATTTCCTCCTTCTTAAATTGGTACTAGCTAAGATTTCCTTTTGGGTTGGGTTGCAACAGGAACTAGGTCCAAAGCTTCTTCCTTCCCCTTTTCTTCCTCTTCTTCCTTCTCAATTTGGGATTGAGGCTCTTCCATTTTTACTTCTTCATCTAACTAGTAGGCACTAACTAGTGCCTTGAAATCACCTTATACTATCTCCTCAAGGTCTAATACAATTATGTCAATTTTTTCAACTTGTGACTCTCATTCTTTAAGTAGTGTTGAAGATGATGCTACTTCACCGAGTCTCCTCTCTTTAGGTCTCTTTTCATCTGGCCATTACACAACTTATGCTTTGGTCCATTGTGTCTCTACCTATGGTTGTATAGGAAGAGATCTAAAAGATGGTCCTGATAACAAATGATACTACTTAGGCTCCATCTACCATATATCCTCAGTTGGATTTTACTCAATTAGTAGTCTAACTTCATGTTTGATGTTATGTCTCTTCAATCTTGCCAAGACTTGTGTGAATGGGGATGCTTAGATGTACATCAAATCATATGAACCAAAGTGATGTTCATAATTCATGATGATCTACTTGGCCTTCAAACGTCTTACAACCCTTTCATAGGGGTCCCATTATCTCATTTCATTAATCTATAGATTGAAGGAGGACCTATGCCTAGAGATAGTCTCTCACATGGTCCCAATTTTGGAACACAATCCTACTAATAGTTAAAGGAAAGGAATGGAGTAGTCCTTTCCTTTTTATTTTACACATGTTATCTATTCCAATGAATAATTGGTATGCTATCTCCTTCTCCACTGACTTTATGGATACATGGACTAGTAACCTAAGGGGTTGGCTCATAGTTTATTTTATCTATATTATAGTGTAATCTAGATATATCTAAATGTCCCCAATGAGCTCAACATACTTCTTGATCAAAGGGTTGATCCTCATCATAGTGAACCCTATAATGGCATTAACTAAGGTTGGGTATATGAAGTCACATATGAACTAAATCGGTCCTTGAACTTGAATATATGCAATTTGGAATAATATTGGGAGATTTTTTGTCTCCCATTAGGTGGCCATTCTTTTATGTTGGGGATTTTGGTAGTGGATAGCAAGGCATCTAAAATATAAGACATCATATAGAAATGGTTACTAGTTTTCTTCTTTATTGGAAAGAATTATTGCTTTAGGAAAATATTGATCATCTCTCGAAGAGGGGGAGTAAGTCCTTTCTCAACCATGAAATACACAAAAGGGACCCAAATTTTGTTGACATAGATGTTAGAGGGGTTTCCATACAATTTATTTAGTAATGTCATAATCATCTTAATACCAGCCCTAAATTGGATGATTGGGATCCTTCCACTGAGGTCAAATATTACTTGGGTTCCTGAATATAACCATTGGGTAAGGATGGTTTTTAGGTCATTCTTATTAGAACATTCTCTAATTGTGGTAAATCCACCTAAGGATGGGGTAGCTTGTAGTAATTCTTAAAATTAATAAGGGAGATATAAACAATTCTTCTAAAACTATGCTCATGTTCTATCATGTCTTGATTAATTTTACAATCCTTAAAAATAGGAGTAATAACATCGATGTAATGTAGTAACTCTAGATTTGCTATCAAATAGAGAAGACTTGTCATTTGAATGGAAACCAGGTCAGTGTATCTTTGACTGACTGATGCAATCTTTTCATCCTCTCTTCTAATGGTTTCTAGCTCCTCAATCATCCAAAAAATCTTGGACCAATTATTATATCCTTTATTCGAGGCTACAACATCAAATTTGAAATATTTGAAGACTCTCCCTTCTGAATCCATGGTTAGATAGAGTTTTATGTCCTCTCTATGTTGTTTTTTGGTCACCGTGACTTTGAGTTATTTTAAATTTCTCACTAGTGGTCTATAATTCACCTTTAGATCAATTTTCACTTTCTTGGGTGACAAATTGGCTCTTTCAAGCTCAACTATGGTCAATTTGAGATCAAATTAATGCTTTTGTAGACCCTAAGGCTATTGCATAGGTTTTTGCTAAGCTTTATGGTGATGAATTTTACACTTGAGTGAGTGTGTGCCTTAACTTTGATTTGGACCTTGACATTTATACCTTTGCTTTTTTGAGCCCACAAAATCTCTAGTTTTGTCACTTTCTACCCATATGGAATCTACATGGAACTTTTCATGGAAAATTATTCATTAATGTTTGAAAACATGACTATTTCCATTTAAAATCTACCTTTTATTTTTCATTGTTAGATCTTCTTACATGAATCAACATGGCTCATTGATCTTGATCCTGAGGTTTGAATGTTATTAGTTTTCTTTACTATGTTTTATATAGTTATGACAAGTGTTATTACCTTGAGTCTCATAAAATTTATTAAAAATTCTATCCTCTTCTCATTTTGTTTGATTAAATTCATCTAGTTAGACACGGGCCATCGATTACAATCTATGGGATGGACCACCATTGGCTTCTTGTTATTCTTTGGTCATGACCATGACACTTGTCACCTTCTTGCCATATCAGAGTTTCTGTTGAAACCTTGACTCAGCCTTGCTTCATCAAATTAATCTCATCTACATGAATTTAAGTTGTAGATCTTATAAATATGCACAATGTTTAAGTTAGTATCAAGACATATAAATAACTTAGCCTAAATAATTTAGACTATGGTTTTATTTCAAGTTAATAGACACGAAATGAACCTTAGGATAAAATCTTTAAGCTAGGTTTAGATAATAGTAAAAATGGGACCCCAAATAATAAAAGGGATTTAATGTAAGGCTTTTAACCTAATGTTTTATCATATTAATAAAGATGATAAAACCTTATGGTAAAATCTCCATGCTAAGTCTTACAACAATAGGACCCTACATTAGTTATATTGAGCCAATAAAATAGACCAAAAGATCATGGAATATATAGGAACTAAGCATAAGATTTTAGACTAAGGTTTGGTTAAATGTTTAAAACCATGATTTAATTTTAGAATAATATTTAAGCTAAGTCTATGTTGTTTATAATTGTTCCCACACAATTTTACTTAGTCTATGATATGTTAAAGGTTGTTGAAAGATCAATTTTGGTATTGAGGTACAAAACCCTAATCACGTTTACTTTATAAAAGAGATTCCATTGATCCTGTAACATGAAGATAAACATTTTCAATCACCTAAGTGAGATTTGTTTCTGAGCTTGAGTTTTGATGGTCTCACAGATGTCAATGACAATTGTGTGAATGTCAATGGTGTTCACATGAACATCAAAATTAAGTTCTCATGATTAACCATAGGGATTAAAATTTGATGGTCTCATAGACATCAATGACAGCCTCATGAATGTCAAATAACAGGCATGAGAATTTCAAATTCAAGTCCTATGAAACATAGTGGGTCCCATAGAAACTTTGATTTAATACACATCATTTGATTGATCTCACCCAAGTAAATTTGGATTGTTGATTATGATCTGAATAGTTGGAGATCATTGGCTCCTACAGTCATAAAGGGATTAATTGAGCTTGGGACCATTTAGAATTTACACCAAATTATAACATAAGTCTTTAACATAGGTCCTTAAAACATAATAAAATGAATACCCTTTGAATAATTAAATTCATATCATAATTTTTATGCTAATATTTTATCATATTGATAAATATAATTAAAAACCTTATGGCAAAACTTAGGCTAAGTCTATATTATAATAAAAAGGTACCCATTTTGAACCATGTTGATCTCACTCCATTTGATCTTTAACATTCTCATGAATTCAGATCATCTATCTCAATCTATGGTGCTGAGTGGGATTGGTCTCATGAGTTAAAGTCTTAGACATATCAAGCTCATATCACTCCATTTGATCAACTTCATCTGATTAAATATAGGTCATTGATCTTGTAAACAAGAACATGGTTTAAGTTAGGGCTCAGAGACATATAATACTTATGATAAAGTCTGAGGACTAAGGTCTTATTTGTGTTAATAAACATGATTAGGGACTTAGGACTAAGACATAAATCTAAGCTAATAACATATAAAAAGGACCCTATGTATAAAAGGTTAGACCATATTAAAATAAAAAGGGACAAAGGGCTTGGGATATAAAAAGACCTAGTATATCATTTTTAGACTAAAGTGTGGTCATGTTGAAAAACATGACTATGCCTTAGTATAAAAATTTAACTAGGTCCATAGCATATTAAAAAGTTCCCAAGTAATTTTATTCCCAACAAATTTGAATTTTAATGAGGGGTCTAAGTTAATGTTTTTGAATTAGGGTTTTAGGAAGCTTGAACATGGATTCAATTTGACTTTTAACAAAATAAAGGCTAAGTAAAAGGACAGATTAAGATTAAATAATTAAAATTATGAAACCTAGACATTATCTACCTCTAATAGATATCTATTAGACCTATAACTAAAATCAAGAATATCCAAAGTTAGAAAACTTTAGACAAGGTTAAACTAGAACCATGAATAAGTAGACCAACTAGAACATGATGTCGATGATCTTCAAATATGAATAAGGTGCAAACATGTTAATGATGTTTTGATCAAATGGATTTTCAATTTCAAAGTATAAATTTGCACAATTTTAACACCAGGGTCCTCATTTTTCAAGAATGGGGGTATGTTTCCCTCAAAAAATGGTGATTTTTAGAGGAAACATAGTAATATGTTAGAATTCAGAGACTCTGGTTTAGACCAACAACTAAATTATTTATTCCACTTGATCAGTAGCCTTATCAAGATTAATTTATGATTAAAAAAACCTTACACCTATAGAATTATGATCAAACATCAAAACATAGCCATGTTGTGTGTGTGCTTTGATTCTACTTAATCTTTGTCATAGGGTTTAGGGAAAAACTTCCAAGTTTCATGTCTTTAACCATTAAAATTTACTTGTAGCACATTTTTATATGTATTAAGAATCATGCTTTAGTTCAAGAAGGCTTGGGCATTGCCCTGCTGCCAGCTAGGCATCCATAGCCCCAACATAGATACCTTTGGCTCTATTCAAGGCCTTGGTCCACTACCATGTAGCCATCCATAGCCTCAATGGAGATTACTAGAATCACCTTTGCTGGGAAAGCTTTTGATTTGTAATAATCTCTTATTTTTTTTTTTAAGACCATTTTGACTTTCTATCAAAGGTTGGGAACTAATTTTATCCAGGTTTAGGGATTTGGTCAATTTTTTGATCCTCAGACAATGACCTATGGTTGAAACCTTCATATCAAGAAAGTATATTTGTTAAGTGAAAACATGACTATGTTCCAATAATTTAAGCTTTCATTCCATACGTGAAATTCTCCTTAAAACTAAGTTTAGATCAAAACAATTCTTAATATCTCATGGAATAGTTAACTTATCTATGGTCCTTATTAGTTTATCTAAAATATATCATTAAACTTATATTTCAGATCCATAATCAACATTTTTTTAAGATTCATACTTGCATTGTTGAAATGTGGAGTTCCTGAGCAATTAGAATGAACTCTGAGCTTAGGGATATCCAAAAGGACTTATTAGAAGCAAAGAATGAAACAAAGAAAGAAAAAACATAGAACAAAAAGCAAAGGAAGTAAGAGGCAAAAGAAAATCAAACAAATAACACAAATTTATGTATAAACAAGGGATATAAAGGAAATAATAGAAAAAAAAACTAAACTAGCCTACCTAAACTAACTCTAACTAGTCTTACAATTTACTCCACGAAGATCCTTGGTGGAGAAATAGAAAATTAATGCTTGAGGTACTTCCCATTGGTGGGAAATGTGATTTTTTTTCCTTGTAGGTATTTCAATTTGAAGGTGTTATATCCAAGTGTCTTTGAAATCTAGTAGGGACCTATTCACAGAGATGTGAACTTCCCATGTTTACCTTTAGGCTCAGATGCCTTGTCCCAAAGAAGAACTAAGTCTCCTTGTTTGAACAACTTTATCTTGAAAAACTTATCAAACCACCTCTTCACTATGGTTTAGTTCCTTCTAAAACTATAAAAATCTTCTTCTCATACAACCTCCATTAATATAATGTCTATCAATCTTGAATTTGTAAGTTCCTGATCTTCCTCCATATATTCCAACATGAACTTATACATTGGAAACTTGAGGGTGATGGATAAGATGGGTTCTTGGCCATACACTATAAATAATGATGATGCCTTAAGATCCTATTTTATTCTTATCATTTCTACCCAAAGGGCGTATTTAATAAGCTTATGCCAATTTTTGGGTTTATCTACTACAAACTTCTTTATTACTTTCATCAAGTTCATATTAGTCAATTCAAATACTCCATTACCTTGAGGGTAATGGTTGGATGAGAACTTGAGAATGATGTTATTTTCATATGCCCATTCAATTATTTAAATGGATATAAAATGTGATCCATTATCACACACTAGGAAGACCAGTGTCCCAAATCTAGTGCATATGTTTTCCTCTAAAATGTATATCACCTCTTCAGTTATGCATTGATTAGTGGCTACTTCTTCATTTTATCTAGTGAAATAATTGATAGCATTTAGAATGTAATTATGACCTTCTAATGAGTTAGGGTTGATTACCCCCATGAAATCTAGTCCCCATTGGGCAAATGGCATATCAATCATCATTGCTTGTAGTGGCATGGCTGCCTTGGGATATTTTGTGTTGAAGACTTGACATGAATGGAACTATCTTATATGCTTGTGGGCATCCGTAGATATTGTGGGATAGTATTAACTATCTCTAATTATTTTTGGAACTATTGTCTTTCTAGATAGATGTTCACTTCTCTACTTCTCATGAAAAGTGTTCATGATATCAACTGCTTCTTCTTTGGATACACATCTCAAGAAAATGCCATTGAAGTTTTTTTGGTATAGTACTCCATCTTTAATAAAATAGAGGGATGCATTGAGTCTTATATCTCTTCTTTTCTCCCTAGTTAACCTTGCAGTACAAGTTCTATTGATTAGTAGATGGACAATTGGATCATACCAATCATTGGACTAAAAATTTTCTTATTCAACCTAAATGACATTTAACTTGGGGTTAGAATTGGTCATTATTTGAATAAAACCTTGGAATCTTACCACTTTTTTAGTCTTCATTTCAATTTCATATTCCTAAATCACAAACATTCACTTACCTCTCTTTTCTCCTAGTTCATTTTGACTTAGCATGGGCTTTGTGGTAGGGTCTGGTAAGATTGCATGCACCTTATTCCTAAGAATGTAGTGCTTGAATTTTTTCAATACCTTAACTAATGCACATGCTTTTTTGTTAATTAAGGAATAATTTAACTCAACATTTTTAAATTTTTTGATCATTAAATAAATTAGATGGTCACATCCATCAATTTTCTAAGTTGAAATTTTAGTAATAGCATGATTAGAAGTAAAGGAATAAAGGTAAAAATATTTGGATAAGCCTAGACTTATCAGGGCTAGAGCTTGACAAATTGTCTCATTGATTTCCCTAAAGGCCTTCTTAGATTTCTCATTCCATGAGATTTTGGCATCCTTTTTTAGTATATCATTCAATGGTTTGACAATTTCTGCAAAGTCAGATATAAACTTTCTTACAAAGTTAATTTTACCAAAAAATGATTTTAGTTCTTTCCTACTATTAGGAGGCTCTATCTTTGATACAACTTCCACTCTTTTAGGATCTATAAAGATTCCATCCTTAGTAATGACATGGCCTAACATCTTTCCCTTAGTAACACAAAAAATACTTTTCTTTGGGTTGAGATAAATCCCATACCTTATGCATCTTTCAAATACCTACTTTAGATGCATGATGTGGTCCTCCTATTCTTGAAAAAGTCATTCAGATCATCCATGTATATAATACTACATTTACCTAGAAAACCCTAGAAAGCATTATGCATGGCTCTTTAGAACACCACCCCTACATTGATCAGTTTGAATGGCATCTTCTTGTATGCAAATGTGCCCCACTTGGTAGTAAAAGTAGTCTTCATCCTATTTTCCTTATTCACCAATACCTAGTTATACCCTAAAATCCATCAAGAAAGGATATCATAGTAGAAATATAAATTCTTTGTATGACTTGGTCTAAAGAAGGCAATGGGTAGTTTTATTTTATAGATGACTTATTTAGATTCCTAAAATTAATGCACTATCTTATTTCACCTTTATTTTTTTTAACTAGCACCAGATTGACGACCCAAGTAGAGTGCCTAATGGTGTTGTAAATATTGTTATTGATGTCAAAGGTCTAGCATTATTGGTGATAAAGGCCCCATTGCATTTAATGGTGTTTTTAATATTCATTTCTTGGCTAATGTGTGTTAATATTGATTTAATATTAATGAATATATTTTTGGTTGCATATAAGTCAAAAGAGGGCCCATGGAAAAGTCAAAGAGTCATGAGGTAAAAGATGAAAGATGAATGGGATGCATTTTCTAATGAAGAGTCACCTTGAGGAATTCCAAGAGTCACCATGTGAAGACAAAAGAGGTATGGTGCATTTTTACATGAAGGGACACTTTGAGGATTATGAAAAGTCACCAAGATAAAGACAAAGGAGGAAAGGATGCTTTTACTTATGAAGGGTCACCATATGACTTTTCAAATGTAAGGATACAAAGGGTTAAACAAGTTTGGCACCATTTTCCATGAGGATTGAAAGGTCACAAAGGGTGGATGCCAAAGGTCATGTGGAAATATATAAATAAATGATTGATAAGCCATTTTAAATATGCAAGAGAGTAGATGTTTTGTATTTGTTTTTAAAAAGAGAAAAGCAGGGTATATTGTAGAATTCTATCATTTGTTGAGTAAGCAACATTGAGAGATAGTTGTGTTTTATACACATGAGGGGTTGGTGCTCCTATGGGTTGGTACTCACAAATATTTGTAAGAGGTTGGTGCTCCTATGTGTTGGTGATCACAAATAGTTATTATGTTGGTGCTCGTCAAAGGGGTTTGTGCTCCTAAAAGTTGGTGCTTGCAAAATATTTATTTTGATTTGGTGCTCATTCATATAATTGACATTGTTCTCTATAGTTTTTCCCACTTTGGGTTTTTATGTAAAAATCTACTCTCTCTCTCTCTCTCTCTCTCTCTCTCTCTCTCTCTCTCTCTCTCTCTCTCTCTCTCTCTCTCTCTCTCTCTCTCTCTCTCTCTCTCTCTCTCTCTCTCGTGGTGCAAATTATTATTTTATTATTATTCCATATCTTGAATTTATGATTCAGTGGTTAAAGAAAAGAAATAAGATTAAAAAATAGATATAATATACTGATTCACCTCCCCCTCTCAATATATTTCATGTAAGTTCCTTTTGAAAAAGTTTTACAACTTGAAAGATCGAGAAAGCACGATGGTTGGATCACATGAAGGATTTTCTACAAATAAGACACCTTTGTTTGATGGGATGAATTATGTTTTTTGGAGCATAAGGATGAAGACTTATTTGATGGCCCTTGGATTCAACATATGGCAAGTAGTGGCAGAGGAATATGAAGAGCCATAGATAGTTATAACTACTTCGATAGAAAAGAAGGTAAGTGAAATAATGCTAAAGTTTTAAATGTTATCTTATGTGGTTTATGTGAATCAAAATTTGTTAAAGTTATGTAATTTTAATCTTCTCATGAAACTTGGATAAAACTTGAGAATATTTACAAAGGTGATGTAAAGGTTTATCAAGCTAAGCTATCTCTTGTGGGTTGGTCAAATAGTCAATTAGATTCAAGGTCTTAGAGAAAATTTAAAAGAATAAACTTTGGTTCAAAAGGTTTTCAGATATCTACCATTGAGATATGATGCAAAAGTTTCAGCAATTGAAGAAATGAAGAATTTAGCCAAGCTAAAGATGGATGAGCTTCATGGTATTATTACAGCACATGAGATGCAGACTAAACAAGATAAAACCTTTAAAGAGAAGTGGATTTTAATACATAAAAGAAAGAGAAGGCTAAAATTCAAGAATCAAGTGATAATTCTAGAGATGATAAAGATGGCAATGGAGCTCTATTCATTCACAAGCCGAAAAAGGGCACAAGTAAATATCAAGGAAAATTACCTTCTAAATGTTTTAATTGTGGAAAGATTGGACATTTTGTAGTTAAATTCCCAAATAATGGTAATGATGACAATGAAGAAGGAAACTTTACATACAAGAATAATTTAAAAGGCAAATTCAAGAAGGGATTCAAGAAGAAGAGTTTGTATTCTAAAGATCCTAGCTCAGCCGAAGATAGTGGAGTCAGTGACTCAGAAGAAGAGATTATATTCATGGCCAAACATGAAGATGCCTCTACAAGGAAAAATATAGATGATCAAGAAGAAGAATAAGATGAATCTAAAATAAATCTGGAAGGAGAACTCATTTGTGCCTTAGAAGAGTTAAAATCTCTTGAAAAGAAGAATCAAAGATTAAAGCTCCAAATCAAGAAAAATGAAAAGGAGTCAAAAGAAATAATTGAAGATCTACAAGCACACTTTGAATAAGCCAAGAAGAATGATTAAGAACTAATATCATAGTTAAAAATAGTAAGGAATGTGAAAGGTATGTTATTGAAATTGCTTTTTTAAAAGTAGATCTTGAGAAAACAAATAAAACAATCAATGATAGAGCAACCAATGATTGAAAATTTGAGAATAACATTAATATGTTGAATAAGATATTATAAAATCAAAGATTGTTAGATAAGATAGGTATTAGATCTAAAAAAGATAAAGAGGAGGTCACTACTTTCATAGACAAATAAAAAGGAAAGATCTATGTTGAATCTCTAACAAAAAAAGAAATAAAAAGGGAAGAGGTTAAGAATATAGAGAACAACTCAAACAAAGAAGGTTGGAGGGAACAGATCTACAAAAGGTAATCAGGTTAGAGATACATAAATAGGTCCTATTTTTATGGTTACTATTTTTATTTTAATGGATATGGTCATAAGAAATTAGAATGTCAAAAAAGAGCTAACAGTTTCATAAATAAGGAGAAGGAAAATCATCCAAAGTCAAGCAGAAGCCATAACTCTTTTGCTCCTTTATTAGGATTTAATGAAGAGGCCATAATATGTTATAAGTGAAAAAAATTTGGATACATAGCTTGGTATTGTATAAGTTTTTTTTAGTCAGTCAAGAAGGACCACAATTTTAAGTCTTCATTCATCAATAAGAAAGTTCAGACAGGTTCATGGCAAAAGAAACAACCTAAAAAATCTATGTTGGTGCAGACTGATTTGCATGCAAGAAATGAATTAAATACATGGTTCATTGATAGTAGATGTTTAAGGCACATGATATAAGACAATATCAAGTTCATAACCTTGAAGAAGATCAATGGTGGCACAGTGAAATTTGGAGACAATACTACTGCTAGAATTGCTAGAAAAGGTACACTACGTTTGGATAATGGTAGAACTAAAATTGAAATTTTTTTGTATGTAGAAGGTCTTAAGCATAATATTTTGAGTGTAAGTCAACTGTGTGATCAGGAGCACACACTAAAGTTTTATATAGAACTTTTTGAAATTAGAAGAAAATATTTAGATATGTTGGTTGCAGATGCTCAGAGAATAGGTAATAATTTATATATGTTATCAGCCACCAAAAGTCAAAGATGTTGTTTGATCCAAAATGAAGAAAGTTAGTTATGGCAAAATAAAATGGGGCACATAAATTTTGACAATCTTGTAAACATCAGCAAGAAGCAAGCAGTTAAAAATCTTCCAAAGATTACAATGCCATCTGACATGCTTTGTGAACCTTGTCAGCATGAGAAGCAGGCTAGAAGGTGGTTCAAAACAAAATAATACTCGACTACTCAGATGCTATAGCTTTTTCACACTTATCTATGTGGACTTATGAGAACTCAAAGTACTCAAGGTGATAAATATTTTATGTTGTTTATTGATGATTTTTCACATATGACTTGGGTAATGTTTTTAAATAAAAAATTAGAAGCTTTCAGATATTTCAAAGCATTCAAAGTATTAGTTGAGAATGAAACTAGTTTAAAGATTAAGTTTTTAAGATTAGATCAAGGAGGAAAATTCATTTCAAATCAATTTATTGAGTTTTTTGAAGACCATGGAATAAAGAGACATTATTTAGTAGCCAGAACTCCATAATAAAATAGAGTAGTTGAACAAAAAAAAATAGTTCAGGAGATGGTGAGGATAATGCTAAATAAATCTAATATAGTAGATAAATATTGGAGAGAGGCAGTTGCTACAATAGTGCACATTTAGAATAGAGCATTATTGAGAGTCAACAGTGAAAAGACTCCTTATGAGCTATGGAAAGACAAACCAGCAACAATTGATAATTTTAGAGTTTCTGGTAGCAGATGCTTCATAAAGAGAACCAATGAAAAACTTGGTAAGTTTGAATCTAGAGCAAATGAAAGTATATTTCTTGGTTATTCTTGTAAAATTAAAGCTTATAAATGTTATAATAAAAAAACCAAAAATTGTTGAAAATGCAAGTGTCAGGATAGAAGAAGATGGAACACAAAGAATCAGTGATCCAATAGACTTTCCTAAAATCATTAAAGAGGAAGGTTTTGAAGAATCAGATGAAGATGAGAAGGAGAAAAAGGGCACCAAAACTCTATCAAAATATGTTCATAGAAATCATAATGAAAGTGAAATCATCAGAGACATAAATGAAGGAATTCACACTAGAAGATTGATGGTAAGTGAATCTGAGCAAGTTAATTTCTCTTTGATATCTAAAATTTAGCCTAGAACTTTTCAGAAGCTAGACATGATAAGCATTAGGTTAAGGCTATAGATAAATAATTAAATTAGATAGAAAATAATGATGCTTTGGAATTAGTTTCTAGACTAAAAGATCACAATGTGATAGGAACAAAATGGGTTTATAGAAATAAGTTGAATGAAAATGGAGAAGTGAACAAAAATATAACAAGATTAGTATGTAAAGGATATACTCAGATTGAGGGAATATATTTTGAATAAACTTTTACACTAGTTGTAATGTTAGAGGCTATTAGAATGTTTCTTGCATATGCAATGCTTAAAATTTTCAAAGTGTTTTAGATGGATGTCAAATCTATCTTCCTGAATGGGAATCTAGAAGAGGAAGTCTACATTGAATAGCCTAAAAGATTTATTCACTCAACTATTAGTATCCATGTATGTAGATTGAAGAAAGAATTGTATGGATTGAAACAAGATCCCATAGCTTGGTATGCAAGACTTGATAAGTACTTGTATGATCAAGGTTTCAAGAGAATATTTGTTGATAGTAATCTGTACATCAAAACAAAAGGTGAGCATCAATTTATTGTTGTGGTATATGTTGATGATATCATTTTTGGAGGAAATATTGAAAATATGATAAAATAATTGTTTGATAATATGAAAAAATAATTTGAGATGCCTATGCTTGGAGAATTGTCATTTTTCTTAGGATTGCAAATATTTCAGTCAGATAAAGGAATTTTCATATCTCAAAGTAAATATGCCAAGGAAATGTTGAAGAAATTTGGTTTTAAGGATTGTGCACTAGTTGGTACACCAATGTCTATAGGGAATAAGGTGAGCAAGGAAGAAGACTCACCTATTACAGATCAGTCTTTGTATAGATCTATGATTGGTAGTCTTTTATATTTGATAGAATCAAAGCTAGACATCATTCATGTGGTAGGTATGGTTACAAGATATCAGTAATCTCCAAAATATAGTCATGTTCAGTTGGTAAAGAGAATATTCAGATATATCAAGGGGACATTAGATTATAGATTATGGTATCCCATAGGTAGAGATTTCATTTTGGTTTCTTATATAGATTCAAATTGGGCAGGGTGCTTGGATGACAAAAAGAGTACAAGTGGAGGAGATTTATTCCTTGGTGGTAGCTTAGTAGCATGGCTAAGCAAGAAGCATAATTCAGTATCACTTTATATAGCTAAAGTAGAATATATTGTAGCAGTATTGTGTTTCACTCAAGTGCTTTGGATGAAGCAAAATTTTGAGGATATCAAGGTAAAGTATGATCAACCTATTTCTATTTTTTGTGATAACATAAGTGCTATTAATATTTCAAATAATCTAGTGATGTATTCAAGAACAAAACATATTCCTATTAGATATCATTTTTTGAGAGAGCGGGTTATAGATCAACAGTTTAAGATGGAGTATATCAATACTATAGAGTATATTGTAGAAATTTTCACAAAGGCACTACCAAAAGACACATTTGAGTATCTATGAGAGAAGTTGGGAGTAACTTCTTTTACTTTCTACCATTGAGGTTCAACCTTAGTTGAGGGGGAGCTAAGTGTTAGCTCTAGGTAGGCCCTTTGCTATTGATGTCAAAGGGGGAGAATAATAGGTATAGGTACAGGTGTATAAATAGGTATATGGAATAGGTATAAGTTGTTGTAGTAAGGGGGAGTTATTGTATGTTTTTTAGATGACAGTATGTGTAGGTTTTAGGATGTGGTAGTTTTGGTTTGAGGTTGCCATCAATGACAAAGGGGGAGATTGTTAGAAATAGTGTCATTGATGTCAAAGGTCTAGCATTATTGGTGATAAATCCCCCATTGCATTTAATGGTGTTTTTAATATTCATTTCTTTGCTAATGTGTGTTAATATTTATTTAATATTAATGAATATATTTTTGGTTGCATATAAGTCAAAAGAGGGCCCATGGAGAAGTCAAAGAGTCACGAGGTAAAAGATGAAAGAGGAATGGGATGCATTTTCTCATGAAGAGTCACCTTGAGGAATTCTAAGAGTCACCATGTGAAGACAAATGAGTTATGGCACATTCTTCCATGAAGGGACACTTTGAGGAATACAAAAAGTCACCAAGATAAAGACAAAAGAGGAAATGATGCTTTTGCTTATGAAGGGTGTCATGTCCCCTTTTTAATTGACATGTTCTGAGTTCATGGTTAGCCTATTATGCAACCTTCGTAGGCTAATAGGATGGATAGAGGGTCATAATGGAGCTTGGCTTGACTTTGATTCACAAGATTTCTACATTTGATTTTCATTTAGGTTATCTCAGACATATTTGGCCAGGGCTCCTACTTTTTAGGGATATTTGATATGCAGCGGAGCGCCTTTATTATGGTATGGTTATGTGTGGAATCACTCCCTAATTCACTAGCTTCGATCGGTTCGTCGATCCGACATGTATTGAGGGAGATATTAATATTTGATTGATTTAATCAAATATTAATTATTTAGCCTATTTTTAATTAGAAACCCTAATTCTAATTTAAGAAACCCTAATTAGGGCAAGCATATCTTTTTAAGGGTATAAGGGTTTCTCATGGAGGCCATTATTGATTATGCTATTGATTATTGATATTGATTTTGGAGAATTTCTTCTATGAAGACTGAGCCTAGGGTTCAAGGATTCCATTTGCATTGGAGAATGTTCCCTCTTCAGTGTGTGCAATTAAGAGGCTGTGGAATATCAGCTGATCTATTGCCAAAGTGTGAGATAGCTTCATCCAGAAGTTATCACAGAATTTTAGGTTTGAGAGATAACTTCACACAGAAGTTATTACAGATATTCCAGGTATTTCTTTATTCTTGTTTTGATTCAATAAATTATACAGCTAGAGATCTTCTGTGCTAGAAAAGTATATTTCCAGATCAGGGGTGAAACAGGGAAGTTGTGCTTAATTGGCAGTCATACAGAGTCCGTACAAGTCTGTACAGATCAACTCAGGAACCGACCTCAGCAGACAGAGGGGTTTCCAGTGACCGACATCGATCGACTGAAGACCGACGTCGGCAGTTTATCGACCGACGCCGGCGACTGTGTGTTTGACACAGCAGGCCGAGACCATCCAGAATCTGATTTTCACTCCCAGTTTTGCTAAGACAGGGTTTTTAAGTCTGTATTTCACATTTATATGCATAAGGACTACAATTGTAATGGTTTATAAGGACAAGTGGTATAAGCTGTAATTTTTTATTTAGAGACTATATTATTGTGATCATTCTGAATTTATTCAACATAAGTTATATCTTGTTCAGAGTTTTTTGTGTTGCTATATTTCCTGTTTGAAGGGGATATTACAAAGGGTCACCATATGACTTTTCAAATGCAAGGATATAAAGGGTCATGCAAGTTTGGTGCCATTTTCCATGAGGATTGAAGGGTCACAAAGGGTGAATGCCAAAGGTCATTTGGAAAGCTATAAATAAAGGATTAAGAAACCATTTGAAATATGCAAGAGAGTGCATGGTTTGTTTTTGTTTTTGAAGAGAAAAATGCAAGAGATATTATATAATTATATCATTTGTTGAGTAAGCAACATTGAGAGATAGTTGTGTTTTATACAGAAGAGGGGTTAGTGCTCCTATGGGCTGGTGCTCATGTGGGTTGGTGCTCACAAACAGTTGTTGTGTTGGTGCTCGACAAAGGGGTTGGTGCTCTTGCAAGTTGGTGCTTTAGAACTTTTTATTTTGAGTTGGTGCTCATTCATATACTTGAGATTGTACTCTATGGTTTTTCCCACTTTGGGTTTCCATGTAAAAATTTGGTCTCTCTCTCTCTCTCTCTCTCTCTCTCTCTCTCTCTCTCTCTCTCTCTCTCTCTCTCTCTCTCTCTCTCTCTCTCTCTCTCTCTCTCTCTCTCTCTCTCTCTCTAAGAGCATTCTCAATAGCCTCCATCCTCATGACCATACCATTCTCAATAGCCTCCAAGGGTATGGTATTCTCAAAAGCATTGATCTGAGAGTCATCACTTATACCATACCATTCTCAATAGCCTCCATCCTCATCATTTATTCCAAGGGTATGGTATAAGTGATGACTCTCGGATCAAAAATCTTCAAGTCATTTTAGGACCATGCTATTATGTCCTTATAATTTTTCAGCAATTCTTTGGCCCTTTAATTTTCAATTCTTGTACATGTTGGCCCAATATTAACTAGCTAAGGTTGATCTTGAGGTCCAAGATCAAATACCTTGTAATCATTCCCATTTTCCTTGGGTATTCTAGTGCTCTCAGCTAGTTTATCCTAATCAAATAACCTTTCCAAGAAATCATACCTTCTAGGATTTTGTTGTCATTCAGTAGAATGACTTTATTATCAAATCTACCATCTTATTTAAGAGTAATCTCATTGGCATCATCTATGACATGGGTCTCAAATACTCTTGAATTGGTCATGAAATATAAGATCTATTGGTCATCATTAAAAATTTGTATATGGTTTATGTTATCTAGGATTAAAGGGCATGGAACCAGCTCAATGTTAAGGTTTTGACAGTCCTATTTCGGCATAAAAGTGGATGCAACTAAGGTAAGCTCATTTATATATTTTTTTTCCTCTTTAGGTATGGAAATAATTTTGAATGCATAGAAATATTCCATTAAATCCCATACTCTAAACTTATATCTCTTGAGATATGACAATTTACACAGATGTTTACTCACCTAATTGACTACAAGTTTTGAGTCACCATGAACCAAGAGATCTTTAACCTTATGCCTAATGACAAATTGCAATCCTAGAATCAAAGATTCATACTCTACAAGACTATTTATGCAAGGTAAATGATGTCTATAAGAGCTTTTAGTTCTTTCCCAATAGGATTTGTTAGAATAATTTTTATTCTCGACTTAGAATTTCACCCAGCACCATCAAAATGTAATTTCCAAATTATAGGCAAAGTATGAGAAGTCTTGGAACTACGTACCTTATAAGTCTCAAAAGTATAAACTCCTAATTTAGAATCCATCATGTTGATCTCATCAGAATACAACTCGTTAACCCTTTCATTTACACCATTATACTTTGTGCTCATGTGCTTCATCTGAGGCTCTCTTTCCACTATGATCTAACTTGGGGCTCATTTCCATGGCATCCACAAATGTGAAAAATTAGTGGACGTATATCCATTCAAGGCCTTTATCCATTCCCTACTTAATAGTAACCCATAAGCATCAAGAATGTCTACCACCTATATGTCAATAAATTGTTGGACTCTAGGCTTAGAGGCAAGCTACATATGAACATTTAATAATTATCCAATTACTTTGACTCTAGACTTATCTAATTGAGTAATAACTCTATTAGATTTTATAGGAATCAATCTAAGTTCTTTAAAAATACCTACTATCATGATGTTTGTAGATGCACTAGAATCTAATAAACAATTATGTAAATTCTTATCAAACAGTCTAACAGTAAGTAGAAAAGAAGGGGATTCGATCTTATCTTTGTACATAACAATATTGATGTTGTCAATTTTGGTTGGCCTATTAGGATTTTTAGACAAGAACTCTAACAATATGTCCTTTTGCTCAGTGATCTACATCAATTCATTCAATGTGATGTTAGCCTTAATTTTCAACATGTCTTCCACAATAATATACCCAGTCCTATTGGAAGAATTAGATATATCAATACAATGTTTAGAATTACTTCCCTTTAGAGGTTCTAGGTTATTATTTGAGGTAGTATCCAAAGGAGTGCCAAAGTTGTTCGAAGGTGTTGAAGTAGTTAGGGGTTGCTTCTACTCTTTATTCCTTAAAGGGTAGGTCTTTTTCAAGAACTATTGAAAAGCATGGACTTGTTAAAGAATATCATCATGTTCATTGTACTCTTAGAAAATGAAATAAAACATCTCCACCATGAAGGTTTGGTCAGCAGATTTAGATCCCGGTGTACCTACACCATTATCTTTATTATGAACCACTTCAAACATATCCAACTCTTCTTGAAATGCCTCAAAAGCTTTACAAAATTCAATGCAATCTACCTCGCCATGTCTATAAGTGTAATGTACTCTATAATAATCAGGTAAATTAATATCAATAAGATTTATATCCATTATTTTCCTATCAACAAAAGACTCATTGCTCTCATTTTGTTATAACTACCATTATGGAACCTATTACTGGTGATTTAACAATTTTGGTAATATTGGTGTATTATTCTTAATTTAGTTAAAGGGTGTGAGTAGTAAAATTAGTAAATAAATAGACAATAATTAAGCTACTAATTTTTGTAAATTAATTGCAATTTGAACATTTCTAAAAATATTAATAAGGAGAAGAAAATAAAACATAGCTAAAAACTAATTGATCTAACTGAGATAGAAGCTAGAATTCACTGTGTAGGACTGAGACACTATCTTAAAATAAGATCTAAAATTCCTTTTGTGATTAGATAGGAGTGCCAAAACTAGGCAATAGAGGCATCAGCACTATAATCCACCTATGTCATTGTTTTCCTAAGGATCTGAGCTTTCTAGGTTTTGTTCATTATGTTTATGTGACCTTGTCTATGAAGTTTCATCAATTGGAAATCTGTATAGCTCACTATAAAGTAGATTATTTATTCAAACCCTATCTTCCATTATGTTTTGACTAATTTTGAGCAATAGAGGGGGGGTTAATGTGTGTAATATGTACTAGATGTGCTTTAAACCCTGTGTGTCAGCATGCTGCCTACATACCAATACTCTGAAGAGGGATCAAGCCATATGAAGTTCTCCCCACTTGATGTGCTTTTTACAATTGTGTATATGAAGATTTAAAATTCTAAACTAGATGTGCTTGAGGTGGCTAGGGATTAGTGTAAATACTTAAATGTGTTTTTAAGTGTGTTGGATAGTTATATATAGAGAATAGGGAAGATTACTTCAATAGTCTTACTTATATTCTTGCTTGCTTAATGATAATTTCAAAGCCTTTCTAAATGATCTTTGAATGGGATTTTATATGGATTTATTGGTCATGCATTGAATTTTCTCATGTTAAGCCGACATGGATAAGGATGGAGAACCAAAATAAATTGATCATGGGGGCTAGAAATGGGGTTGGACAATAGCATCAAAATTAGATAGTAGTGGCACCGATGATATAGTCTAAGTGTGGCACTACTATCTTGAGTACACAGGATCTAGGGAGATTGATTTATCATGAAAATAAGGGTTTGGCTTAGTTGGGATCAAGTCTAGAAGGCTAAAAATGACTAGGAATTAGTGAAAATAAGCCTAAGAGGGTCATGAAAGTAATCATGAGGGACCTAAGGGTTGGGTGTCATTATCCACACTCAAGTTACCAATTTTTGCATTTTATATGACTACATTTTCCCCCATTTATTCTAGTGATGCAACAAAGTAAAATACTAGGATAAAGGAAAAATAGAAAGCATACCTGAACTTACCTGTAAGGGTGAAGCTCATGAAGTTGTGTGATGTTGGGTGTGCATAGATATAGCATGCTATGAAGTGTGAATCTACAAGGGAAAATAGAAATTAGATTAGTTCTTAGAACATACAAAATTGGTTAAGAGAGAGAGAGATAGAGGAATAGAAAGGAATGAATACACCTCACCATGTATGTAGACCAATACAAAACCTATTGTGATGCTGAGTGATGTTGAGTAATGTTGGATGTGTGTTAAACCAAGAGTAATATCATAAATAGAGCTGAGTGCTCAATTCCCCAAGACTAGCTCAAGAATGAAAAAGCTAGCCCTTTGGCTCCATCATCACCCACTAAGTGAAGTTAGGTGGTCTTTCATGTGTTGATCGATGTCTAGACTATGTGTCTAATCCCTCTGAATAGGTGTCTCAAGAATACAAAGGCTAACTAGTCCTTTGGCTCCATCGTTGCCCTGTGAAGTGAAGCTATGAACTGATATTAGTATGAAATGTATGTCATATGAGATGGCTCATAAATCTCGTGAATGTACTATGATATAAAAAAGTTGGTATGAATAGTTTAATGTATGCTAGAAACTAGGCCACTCTTGGCCACTCCAAAAGATGGATATTATGCTTGTATAAAATCTAGTCCAAACTAGTGCACTAAGCTTGTATGAAATCCACTCAAGAAGTTAGACTTGTCTAAAATCCATTCCAAAATGATGCCAACCACCTATAGATGGAATAAGGCATGCAATTATTGAAAATACATAAGTAATACTAAACTCAAAAATAAAATAAAACAAATGTGCCACACACATTGCCCCCAATCATTGGTGTTTGAAACATAGATTTTGATCTAAAAGCTATATCAACTACTGTATCTAAAATTATAAGTGAGAGCCATCATACCATGCATGATGCCCCCTATATCTAGATTCTCTGAGAAAAACTATACTAAAACTATTGATTTTGGTCTAAACTATAGTTTACAAAACTATAACTAAACTTACCTTTATGTCTATTTTTGGAAAAATTAGTTTTTCTACTACTTGGATAGGAGCATCGATAGTATAAATTTATGGCACTAGCTCTATTATCCAAGTTGGGATTTATTGTCCAAGGCCAAATCTAATGACTATTCTAGATTTTTGACTATCTACCTAGTTTGTTCTGGCTATTCAAATGTCTAGTTATTGTTCTAGGTGTGTTGAATTTTATTGTTTTGATCATTAGAAGCTTTGATATCTAAGACAAAACCCCTATTTGGTATCCCCTCCTCTAAGGCTAGGAATGAAGATCCTGCAATGACTAACCTCATAAGAAATATCCCTACAAATGTGTTATGTTTCCAAGATACATGATATATAAATGATAATAGACAAGATATCTCAAAATATAGCGTGATTTGTATTAATAGATTATTAGATCAACAGGGGTATGCCTAGATGGATATAACAATGTAAGAACATGTGTAATGTACTAAAATAGGAAATGAAAGTCTAGTTAGTTAGAGGGATGGAGCATGATGTCCATCATGGCATCTAAGAAAGCAAAATAAATGCATGATGTGAATCACATAGGGAATGAAGTAATAAGCATACAAGGGTGGCCAAAAGGCCAAGCAAACAAGGGACACAAGCACATGTCACTCAAATGAAAAATCAAGTATAAAAAGCATTTTCAAATGCCACATATACATACAATTGAAACAAGAAAAATTGACATAAAATCCATAATCATATAGAAGAGTACAAGAAAAGGACATTGGCAAATGTCCTAAGGTACATACAGGAGACAAATAGGAACTAAGAAATGCAAATAATCTAGTTATGCTAAGAAATAAAAGAAATAATGTAAGGAACTAGAAGTAAAATCACATATAACTAATCAAATCAAGAGGGAAAGTATGTAAGACATTTTAGTATAAGATTAGGTATATGCTAAGAAATACAAAAGTATTATATACTAGTGAGTGTCAATAGAGCAATCTATGTAAGCTAATAAGTAATGTACATCAACATGATAACTAGAATGTGTGGTGTAGGAATGACATAACCTAGATGGTGTATTCATGTAGAGGATGCCCTCAGTGGGTATCTATATCAATGTGTGTCTTGATGTACAAGTAGGATGGCCCCTAAATGGTTAGGGTGAAGTAATCAAAGAGTTGGATGTCACTCCACACACTCAAAGATTATCAAATAAAGCATGTTAATGTAGATAAATTGACAAACAATAGCATAAAATAGTAGATGTAAGTCTAGCATGATAATAAAAATGTAAATCATGTATAATGCATATAGTCAAAATATTTTTGGTGTTTTTGACATATTTGAATGTTTTTGTATTTTGAAATTTTGTATTGTTTTTAAATTTTTTAAAGTTTTTAGCTATATATAATCAAGCATAAGAAACTATGTATAGCTAAAACTAGGGAGAAATGATACTAACCTATGAGTCTCATGGGAGACTCCCTATTGTGGTGTCATGTATCAAAGAAAGGGATTGTGTGTGATCATAAAGCATGATGGAAATATTGAGACTATAGCTCTAAAAGTTGTATATGTTGTAAATGATATAACATATCTAAAGTAGAAACCAATTATGGAATCCCCCTATAACTTTGAGAAGTTAATGCAACTGTAAGGCTCTTAAGGACCCATCTGGTAGTAGGAGAAGTTCTCTAAACATGTGATCTATGATTAGATGCATGAGATCTCAATGATACTACTCTAGGTGTGAACATTGTAGTTGGAAGTTGTCTAGAATCTTGAAGCTGTGGTGGTGTATGAACTCTCTATGCTAGCAATGAATGCCTCAACTATGTCTAAATTAGAACTAGAAGAGGAACAATAATTGGTGGATAAACTAGAATTGGAGGTTGAAATGAAACACGTGACTATATTGTATAATATGGCTCTAAAGTGGGGAGTGGTAACTCATATGGAAATCCACCAACTATAATAACCTGATTAACATGAATGAGTTTCAAACATCTATGAATTGTAGAAGGTACTACTCTAATTTTTTGAATCCATGGTTGACCAAGTAACATATCAAAAACTCCTACACTAGGAACAATAGTGAATAGTGTGGCCACATGTGTTGGACCAACCTATAAAGGAAGTACAATATCACCTAATGAACTTTTTATATGCCCACTAAATCCACTGATAACTATGTTTGTCAATGTAATATCTTGTTTTAAATATCCCAAATGCTGCAATAATGTCATAGTTCACATGTTCACAATAGATCCATTATGTATGAGAACACTATGAAGAGGATGATTATGAATGTGAGCTCTAATAAAGAGTGCATGATTATCCACATCATCCTCAATAATCTCTTGCTCTGAGAAGGAGATGGAAGTTCTATCTAAAACTCTAGAATTGTATACACCAATCATGTTTCTTAAAGGATGTGTCTCAACTGAAGGTGCCCTGTATGTATCTAGTGGGGGATGTACATGATATTCATGGTGAACCCCTGATGTGTCTCCTATTTCCTTTTTGGAATGCTATGGAAAAGGATCTAAAAATATTTTCAATGCTTTATCCTATGTTTGTTTTTCCTGAGGAAGCTCAATTGAAGTGCCAAGATTGATATGAATGCCATCTATTAAATCATGTATCTTGTGTCTGAAACTAATGCATCTATTTAGTGTATGGTCTAGTTCCCTGTAAAACTCATAAAATGCATGTTGATCATATCTCCATGGAAGAGGCTTTGTCAGGTTAACTTCTTGAATAGGAGGGAGAGATCTAATGTTACATTCCAATAGATGTTATAAAACTTTGGCTAGTGAAACTAGTAGATTAGTGAAGGTTCATCAAGGAGGTGATGATAAAATCACTCATTGAGGGGGCTCAAAAGTTGCATTAACTATAGGTTAATTATGACTCTTGTTATCATTAACCTTTGCATGGGACTTTGTTGTTACTCTTGTTTATTGTGTCTGAGATACTTATGTATTTGAGTTTTCCCATTGAAATTAACTTGACTTAACTTTACTTTAATGTGTGACATAATTCAGTGAAGGAAGAGAATCTCTTAAACATAATTGATTCATGCAAAGCTAGTAGAAGACTCTATTTAAAGAGATCCTATAAATCTTGATCAGCCATGGGGCTAGTCATCTTAGCCAAAATAGTCTTATATTAGAGAACATAGTTTATAAGATGCTCATTTGACCTTTGTTTCTATTGCGCAACTTGATCATATGAAAGCTTATCACCAATGTTAATGTTGAAATGAGCTAGGAACATGTTAGCTAAAAGATTGAATGCATTGATTGACTGATTTAGTATACTATAGAACCATTTTAAAGCGTAATCCTTTAGGCTTTATGTAAATAACTTGGTAAATATCTAGTCATTGGGTACATAGTCTAAACATGTTGGATAAAAGGCTTTAAAATGTGTCTCTAGATCACCCTTTCCATCATATAGAGTGAGCTTAGGTTGAACAAAACCTTATGGCAAGGGTGTCAAAGTAATGTGACATGTTAATGGTGTATGCCAAAGAGCAAAACAATCTAAAGCTTATGTAGGTCTATAGGCAGCTTGCTCCAGATGTAGTACCTTAGATTGTAGAGATTTTATCTCTTGTACAAGAGATACCACACTAGGAGAAAAATATGTACCAGCTGTAGCTAGTGGCATAGAGGCAAGTTGGGTTGTTATAGGGGGTTGTTGAGACATAGTTGTCCCTATAGTGTCATTTGTAACTGGTTGTTCTGAAGGAATGGTAGATTCAACTTGCTTAGCAATTTTAATTTCCATGATAGATTTTAAGATAAGAGTATGATCTCAAGGATGGTCCTAAAGTTTTTTTCAAACACTTTCTAGGATAAAATCTTTGTTGAGTATAACTTCATTGTCAACAATTGGTAGAAGTGGATCAGTAGTCCAATTGGTGGAGTATGAGCATCGATGTGTACATTATCATTTTTATTTTCATATTGCTCATTATCAGAGTTATCTTTATTGAAATTAGTGTAATTTGGATGTGCAAAATATATAATAGGAACTTGATTTGGTTGTTTATCCATGGTATATGGTTGAGTTATATGAATTTGGGTAAATTCTAGAGGATTACCACTAAGTCTTGCATTTTTTCTTGAAAGAAGAGATTCAAAAAACATAGGTGGCATAATGAAAACATCTTGGATGATAGTAAAAAATATTAAATGTATATAATCTAAATAAATAATTAAAATATGTATAAAAAGGATACAAAGTTTGCACACATGTAAGGTGATACCTCAATAAGCAAATAGGAACTAGCAAATGCAACTAGAGTTTGAAAGATGATAATTTGAGAAATTTACTATGAAATTTTGAAATTAAAAGTTATTTTTGAGTTATATATGCAAGTAAAAAATCAAAAAATTATTTAAAAATTAGTGATTTAACTAGACCTAGTAGATGCAACTAGGGTTTTGAAAAATAAATGTTTTTGAAAATTACTATTGAATTTTTAAATTTGAATGGATTTTCTAATTTAAGTATGCTAGTAAAAATTCAAAAAATGATTGGAAAAATATTGGGACCTAGTATGGGTAACTAGGGTTTGAAGGAAAATTAATTTATAATTACTAAAAAATTTAAAATTTAATGCTAATTAATAATTTTTTTATGTAGGTAAAAAAATTTAAAAAAAAAATTGGAAAATTAGTAGAAAAATTATGCTAGGGTTTCTAGGGTTTTTATGTGCAATGAAGTAAGTCAAGTTCACCAAATGATTTAACAATTTTGAGAATATTGGTGTATTATTCCTAATTTAGTTAAAAGGTCTAAGTAGTAAAATTAGTAAATAAATAGACAATAATTAAGCTACTAATTTGTGTAAATTAATTACAATTTGAACTTTTCTAAAAATAGTAATAAGCAGAAGAAAATAAAACTTAACTAGAAACTGATTGATCTGACTAAGACAGAAGCTAGAATTTACTATGCAGGATTGAGACACTATCATAAATTGAGATTTGAACTTCATTTTATGATTATATAGGAGTGCCAAAATTGGACAATAGTGGCATTGACACTATAATCCACCTTTAACTCTATTGTCTTAAGCATCTAAGCTTTATGGGTTTTATTTGATATGTCTGTGTGACCCTGTCTACAAAGTTTCATTATCTAAAAGTCTATATAGATCCTTAAAGAGCATATTATTTCTTCAAACCCTATCTTCCATTATTTTTGTACCATTTTTAAGCAAGAGGGGGGGTTAGTGTGTGTAAAATACACTGAATGTTCTTCACTTCCAATGTGTGGGCACATTGCCTACATACCAATACTTTGAAGAGGGATCAAGCCTTATGTAGTTATCCCCACTTGATGTGATTTATGAAATTATGTATATGTAGATGCAAAATTATAAAATGGATGTGCTTGAGGTGGATAGGTACTAGTGTAAGGACTTGAATGAGCTTGTAAGTGTGTTGGCTAGTTGTATGCAGAGAATAGGAAAGATTGTTTGAGTAGTTTTGCTTATATTCTTGCTTGCGTAGTGATAATTTCCAACCCTTTCCAAATGATATTTGAATGGGATTTTATAAGGATCCATTGGTCATGGATTGAATTTGCTCATGTTAGGCCAAAAAGGATAAGGATGGGGAATCAGAATAAATTAACCATTGGGGATAGAAATGGGCTTAGACAATAGCACCAAAAGTGGATAGTAGTGGCACCAACACTATAGTCCAAGTATGGCACTACTATCCTAAGAAAATGAGACCTAAAAGGATTTATTTTTAATGGAAAGAGGGGTCTATCTAATCTAGGATCAAATTTGAAAGGCTATAGATTACTAAGAATTAATGAAAATAAGCCTAAGAGGGTCATGAAAGCAAGCACAAGGAACCTAAGGGTTGGGTGTCATTAGCCACACTCAATTTATAATTTTTTTCATTTTATATGAGTAAAATTAGGCATGTTAAACCTTTAGAAACAAAATTTCCTACATGAGCTCTCTCCATTATTACAAACTTGCTTTTACAACTGAAGAAAATTAGTGCTTAAATTTTGGACCATCTTTAGGATAGAGTCATTTTCATTTTTGGGAGCCTCCAAGTTATGAACCTAATTATTATTAGTACTAGTGGTTGGTACTAAATCCTTTTGATCATTTAGAATAAATCCATTTACAATAGTTTTTAATAATCCTAATTTTTTAGTAGGATGAACATGACTTAAATTTAATTGGTTCAATGTTGGGATTCAATTCAAGGTGGGTATATTTTTATTGTTATTGGGTAAGACACTCAAGGTAAGCAAATGTGGGTTAAATTTTGGAATAGAGTAATCCATCTAACCTTAGGAGTGCATTTTATCATTGATGATCATTGCTTCAGAATAGGCTAAGGATAGAGTATTCATAGGTCCAACAACCCTCTTTATAAAAATAGAGGTCATGGGATCTAAAGTGTCTTTATAGATTTACAGAGCTAAGGAATCATTGGGATTGTAATGGTCTATGGTTAAGCTATACATTTTTTAGAACCTAGAATTAAATGTTCTTATAGGTTCATTTTCATCCCTTTTAATCATGGTAAATTACTAGTAAAAGATAGAAGGACTAATAATTTTGCCAAATTGGTCAATGAAAACATTGTTAAAGTGGTCCCAACTATTAATGTAATTTTCAAGGAGATTTAAAAACCATTCATACGTAGCATATTTAAAAGTAAAATGAAATATTCTAAATGATACATCCTCATGTACTACATTTAGAAATATTAATGAAACTTTGAATGACTAAATATGTTCCTCTACAGTTATAATAATAGTAGGATTAAATATTGTCAAATATTTCATAAGTTAATGGGGAAGGTCATGTACTACACCTGGCACATTGATAGGAGATCCACCCAGCCAAGCCATACCTTTATTGGGATTGAATACATGACCATCTTGAATTGGTGAATTTGGGAAAGACTTTAAAATCCTATGCTTACCTTTATCCCACCTAGCTCTTCTATGGACTTTTAATTCAAGCAGCGGTTCCCTGGTCTCTAAACATGACCTTGTTTTGATTCCTGGTAATTTCAGCTTGATAATTTTGAATCATGTTTGGAATATGATGTGTCAATCCTATATTTATAGATAAAAATGATTGAAAATGCTTATTAAATAAATTTTGCAAAGATTCATATAAAGGATGACAAAAGATGATAATCTTTAATCAAGTCAGCTCAAAGATGTATCTAAATATGTAATTAAGGTTGACCTTTACATTTTTAAATATAAAACAAGCTCAATTGAGAAAAATATCTAAGAATATTTTATCAAAACAACTATTACTAACCTCAAACCTATTGGGTTCATAAATATAAATCTATCTTTACCATAATTTAACATATGTCTTCAAAGAATGTCAATCTTTTTCTAAATGAGTATAAAGACTGGTATGAAACTATGAATATCACCAACCTTTACATGATTATGCTAAAATAGACATAAATATGCAAAGAGTAAAGTGATTTTTAAACCAAATTCACAAAAACTAACAAAGATATTACAAAACTACAAAGAATTTGGCCCTCCGTCTAGCACCAACAAAGCCTACCCCGTTGATGCCTAAATATGTATCACAAGGTGATTAGGGTGTTTAAGAAACATTTCTCATTTTAGAATTCAAAGAATTTAGAGCATGAGTTTCAGTTTATGATAATCATATTATATGTGGTGAAAAAGAACAAGATATTGTTTCACAATATTTATAATAGTTGGTGGTTGGGAGACACTATGGCCTACAAATCTATGAAAATAAGAAGATGATATATGCATATTAAGGTAAATTATGCTCAATATAAGTTTAAATATAAACTAATATGGAAATATACAATAAATCTCTAATCTAAAGTGAATTGGATAAAAAAGAAGTAAAAGAAAGGGTGGGGTAGAGAGAAAATATGTTGTTATTGATCTTCATTCCAGACATCATGACATTTTAAGTATTATCCAAGCATGTACTCAAAACCAATGTATGATATGAAATATTTTAGGATTGAATCTTACCACACATCAAGAACAATTCTAATGAAAGTGAATATAATTCAAATAAGAACCAAGATTACTTTAAAGATTTACCCCTATAAGCATATAGTTGATACACATCTACAAATGTAGAGTAAATAAAATGAAGTAAACTAGAGAACCTTCAGTTATCCTAGCATAAGCACAAGTTAATAATTCTACATTCCAAGGTACACACCTATAGTCTAAAATAACTATTCAAATCTAGAGTTTAGAATAGACAAGTGAGAGAGAATCCATATAACAATTCATACAAACAAAATGAGACAATATTTCTAGAATTCTTTGCTTGCATTAGTTACTCAAAGTTTACACTATTTTTTAGCTCAAAAACTCCCTTTTTCTTAAAAATGGTAATACTCCCTTTTATATAATGCTAAGATAGTATAACGATCAATCATATTAAATTACAAGTATACAAGTGTAAGGATAGTTGTCCTTTCTACAAAGTTTTTAGAATACAAAAGACTTTCCCAAATAAACTGACCTATAGGTAATACACTCTTATAAATTTCACATGCCTTTAAAAAGAAATATTTTATTTCCAACATATTACAAAGTTATACAAAATAATATTCCTAACTAGCTTTGCAAACCCTATGTTGATGTTGCTTCTTGTTTGTATTGAAGGATCCTCAATCTATAATTTTGATCACTAATAATCTTAAGATCCACCACTAGCTTTAGGAAAATCTCCTTTCCATGATCTTCTAGGTCTTAAAATTTATTTTCAATATTCTTTATATCTCATTTGATGCCCCTAACATCTCCAATTTTCTCAAAAGACGATAGGAGTAATCCCATGACTTTCCTGTTGCCATTTGATGTCTTATTTTGCCCCGAGTTTCTTACTTCTTACATGAAATGAAAGGTCCTATGTTTTAAATATTCATCAATTATGAGACCTAATATTTTTAGGGTTGTGGGTTCCTTTATCAAGCTATCTAAAGTATGAGACATTCCATATTTGATTTGTTTGAAGTCCTTATCAAGGTCTTCCATTCTTTTGGACCAGCTATCTAGGTCCTCAATCTTGTCAACCAATATGGCCATGGCCATATTCAAATTTACCTTGATGATATTTATAAACTTTGGGATTAGAATCTTGGATAAGGCCTTAATCAAATCTTTCACTTGAAGACTTACATCTTGCCATTAGCCAACTTGGTCTGTTACTTTAGATATTTGCTTCTTTAATTCTCTTTATCTAGTCCTGGCTACCTTTAAAGAGTTGAATATGTCAGCCATGGTGTCCTCAAATTTATTGAATCTATCCTCATTAATTTATAAGATAGAAAACTCTTTCAAATTTTTATTTTCTTATAATATGCCCTTGATCATTATTTGCAACTAATCATTTTGAGCTCGGGCCACTTCAAGGATCTTCTCCTCAAACATCTTGTCTTGTCCTCGATTTTGCCCTACCACTGGAGTTAGACCAATAAAATGTTAAATATTTTTAAAGGTGAAATTTCAAATTCAACCATGGATTTATTCTTAATTACTCTCTCCATGTTGGTTGTCTCTAGGTTGAACCAAACTCCCATGAATGATTTTGTCATTTGAGGTGTAAGGATCTCAACTTGTGATCCACTTAAAGTTCCAAGAGCATTCATATTTGTTCCAATTGAATCTCTAAGGATATCCATGTGTCTTTATTTTTCCTATTGTTTTAATTCCAAAATCTAGGGATTGAGTTCATCTTGCACATGGGTGTTAACAGACTTTTCAATAGCCTAATGATGGTACATGGTTGGAACCTTTTACAACTTGCCATACATGAAATACTCTAGAATAGAGGGGCTATAAATTGGATTATCATAATTAAAAAAGTTGATTTCACTCCAAGGTTGAGTGAAATTCAACTTTGGCTTCTTGCCTCCTACTTGAATTAGAGCTATCTTAGCTTTCCTTTTAGGTTGGGTTGTAATAAGAACTAAGTCCAAAGCTACTTCCTTCCCTATTTCTTCATTTTCTTCCTTATTATTTTGGGACTAAGGTTCTTCCATTTTCACTTCTTCTTCATCTGATTGGTAGGCACTATTCAGTGCCTTCAAAGCATCTTCTAGTGCCTCTTTGGGGTCCAATGTAATTACATCAATTTCTTTAGCTTGTGACTCTTATTCTTCAGGCAGTGTTGAAGATGATGCTACTTCATTGGGTCTCCTCTCCTTAGGTATATTTTCATCTAACCTAATGCAAATTGTGCTTTAGGATATTGTGTCTCTACCTATTTCTACATGGGAAGATGCCTAGGTGATGTTCCTAGTAATAAATGATACTACTTAGGTCCCATCTACCATATATGCTCACTTGGATTTTGATCTCTTAGCAGTCTAGCTTTGTGCTTGATGTTATGCCTCTTTAATCTTTCCAAGACTTATGTGAATGGGGAATCTCGAATGTATATTAAATCATAGACACCATGGTGATGTTCATAAGTCATGATAATCTACTTGGCCTTCAAATGTTTTACAACCCTTTTATAGGGGTCCCATTGTCTCAATTCATTAATCTACAAATTGAAGGAGGATCTAAGCCTAGAGATAGTCTCTACATGTTCCTAATTTTGGAACATAGTCCTACTAATAGTTAAAGGAAAGGAATGGAGAAGTCCTTTCCTTTTTATTTTACACATGTTGTTTATGCCATGGAATATTTGGTATGCTACCTCCTACTCCACCACCTTTATGGGTACATAGACTAGTAACCTAAGGGGTTGGCTCATAGTTCCTTCTATCCAGATTATAGTGTAATCTAGATATAGCCAAATTTCCCCAATGAGCTTAACATACTTCTTGATCAAAGTGATGACCCTCATCATAGGGATCCCTTTAATGGATTCAACTAAGGCTGGGTATACGCAGTCATGTATAAACTAAATATGGTACCTGTGCTTGAATATATGCAAATTGTAGTAATACTAGGAGACTATTTGTCTCCCATTAGGTGGCCATTCTTTTATTCTAGGGATTTTGGTAGTGGCTAGAAAGGCATCCAAAAGATAAGACATCATATATAAATGGTTACTATTTTTCTTTTTCATTGCAAAGAAATATTGTTTCAGGTAAATATTGATCATCTCTCCAAGAGGGGGAGTAAGTCCTTTCTCAACCATGAAACACATAAATGGGACATATATTTTTTTGACATAGGTGGTAAAGGGGTTTCTAGATAATTTATTTAGTAATGTCATAATCATCCTAATACTAGCCCTAAATTTGGTGATTGGGATACTTCCACTGAGTTTAGAGACTACTTGGGTTCCTAAATATAACCATGGGGTAAGGATCATTTTCAAATAATTCTTATTGGACCATTCTCTAATTATGGGTAAATCCCCCTAAGGCTTGGGTAGCTTGTATTAATTATTGAAGGCAATAGGGGAGATATAATCAATTATTCTAAAACTATGCTTATGTAATATCATGTCTTAATCAATTTTATAGTCCTTAAAAAGAGGAACAATAACATCAATGTAATGTAGTATCTCTAGCTTTTTTGTCACATAGTGAAGACTTGTCATTTTAATGGTGACTAAGCCATAGTATCTTTGACTGACTAATTCAATCTTTTCATCCTCTCTTGTAATGTTTGGAAGCTCCTCAATTGTCTAGAAAATCTTGAACCAGTTGTTATCTCCTATGTTCAAGGATACAGTATCAAATTTGTTATATTTCAGGATTCTCCTTTGTGAATTTATGTTCAAATAGAGTTTTATGTCCTCTTTATGTTGTTTTTTGGCTGCCATGACTATGAGTTCTTTCAAATTCATTACTAGTGGTCTAAAATTAACTTCTGGATCAATTTGAACTTGTTTAGGGGATAATTTCACTCTTTTAGGCTCGACTATGATTAATTTGAGATAAAATTAGGGATTTGGTATGCCCTAGGATTCTTTTTTAGGTTTTCTTGAGCTTTAATGGTGAAAGTTTTTTCACTTGAGTTAGTTTGTGCCTTAGAATTTATTTATACCTTGCCATTTATACTTTTGATTTTTTGAGCCCACAAAATCTCTAGTATTATCACTTTTTACCCATGTGGCATCATCATTGCATCTACATGCCTCTTTTCATGGCAAATTATTCATTAATTTTTTAAAACATGGCCATTTCCATTTAAAGTTTGCCTTTTATTTTGCATCGTTAGATCTTCTTGCATGCATTAATGCGACTCATTGATCTTGATCTTGAGGTTTGAATGTTATTGGTTTCCTTTACTATGTTTTCTATATTTATGATAAATGTCATTATTGTGGGTCTCTTGATCTTTGTTGAAAATTTTATCCTCATCTCACTTCATTCAATTAACTTCATCTGATTAAACATAGGTCATTGATTATGATCCATGGGAGGGACCACAATTGGATTGTTTTTGTTCTTTGGTCATGACTGTGACACTTATCACATTCTCACCATCTTAGAGGTTCTATTGAAACCTTGACTTGACCTCATTCCATCATATCAACTTCATCTGCGTGAATGTAATCTATAGATCTTGTAAAGATACACAATGTTTAAGTTAGTATCGGGACATATAAAGAACTTAGCCTAAATACTTTAAACTATGGTTTTATTTCATGTTAATATACATGAAATGAACCTTAAGCTAAAATATTTAAGATAGGTTTGGATCATAGTAAAAAGGGGACCCAAAATAATAAAATGGACTTAATGTAAGGTTTTTAACCGAAGGTTTTATCATATTAATAAACATAATAAAACTTTAGGGTAAAATCTCTAGGCTATGTTTTATAACAATAAGACCCTACATTAAATATATCAAGATAATATAATAGACCAAAATATCATGGGATATATAGGGACCAAGCGTAATATTTTAGACTAAGGTTTGGTCAAATGTTTAAAAACATGATTTAATCTTTTGATAATATTTAAGCTAAGTTTATGGTGTTTATAAATATTCCCATGTAATTTTTCCTAGACTATGATAGGTCAAAGGTTAATGAAAGATCAATTTTGGTATTTAGGTATAAAACCTTAAGCATGTTTACTTCCCAAATTAGAGTCCATTGATCTTACAACATGAAGACAAACATGTTCATTCATATAAGTGAGATTGGTTCTTGAGCTTGAATTTTGACAGTCTCATAGACACCAATGATGGTCATGTGAATGTCAATGACATTCATGCAAATGTCAAAATTAAGCTCTCATGATTAACCATAAGGACTAAAATTTGATGGTCTTATAGACGTCAATGATGGCCTCGTGGACATCAAATGATGAGTGAGAAACGTCAAATTCAAGTCCTATGAAACATAGTGGGTCACATAGAAACTTTAATTCAATACACATCATTTGATTGATCTCACCCAAGTATATGTGGATCATAAATTATGATTCAAGTATTTGAACATCATTGGCTTCTATAGTCATAAAGGGATTAAGTGATCTTGGGACCATTTAGAATTTAGACTAAAGTATAACATCAATATTTAACATAGGTCCTTAAAACATAATAAAATGAATACCCTTTGGATAATTAAAGTCATAACATAAGTTTTATCCTAAGGTTTTATTGTGTTGATAAATAAAATAAAAACCTTGGGGTAAAACTTAGGTTAATTCTATGTTATAATAGAAAGGGACCCATCTCAACCCATGATGATATCACTTCATTGGATCTTTAGCATCTGTGTGAACACGGATCATTGATCTCTATCTATAGAGTTGAGTGGAATTGGTCCTATGGGTTAAATTCATAGGCATATTAGGCTCATCTCACTCCATTCAATCAATTGTGCCTGATTAAATGTAGGTTATTGACCCTGCAAATGAGCACATAGTTTAAGTTAGGGCTCGAAGACATATAAGACTTAGGATAAAGTATTAAGATGAAGGTTTTATTTTTGTTAATAAACACAAATAGGGCCTTAGAACTAATACATTAATCTAATTTAATAACATATGAAAAGGACCCTACATATAAAAGGTTAAACCATATCAAAATGAAAGGGGAGAAAGGGCTCAGGATATAAAAGAGACCTAGTATATAATTTTTAGACTAAGGTTTGGTCATGTTGAAAAACATGACTAAGCATTAGTATAAAAATTAATCTAAGTCTATAGCATATTAAAAAGTTTCTGCATAATTTTATTCCTACCAAATTTGAATTTGAATGAGGGGTCTAAGATAGGGTTTCTAAATGAGGGTTTCAAGAAGCTTGAACATGGATTCAATTTGACTTTTAATAGACCAAAGGCTAGTAGAAGGTTAGATTAAGATAAAATCATTAAAATTATGAAACCCAGACATTGTCTACCTCCATTGGACATCTATTAGACCTATAACCTAAAATAACAAGATCCAAAGTTGGCAAACTTTAGACAAGATTAAACTAGAGTCATAAACAAGTAGACCAAGTAAAACATGGTGTGGATGATCATCAAATATTAATAATGTGAAAACATCGTAATGATGTTTTTATCAAATGGATTTTCAATTTTAAAGTATGAATTTATATGATTTTAACACAAGAGTCCTCATTTTTTAATAATGGGGGTATATTTCCCTCAACACATCCTAATTTCAATATGATCCCTATCCATCTCATTATGACCCTTATCATCCCTACCATGACCCTGATTAACAATATGAGAACCTTATCAGGCTTATGATCCTTTTCAATACTAAAGACACTACTCTAGCCTTATTTTTGAACCTCATCCACGTCCTTGGAAACTTGTTTATCAATCTAATCAGTCATAGAAATCTCATAACAATATTAATCAACTCAACCAAGTTCCAAGATAATCCACATTAAGATTTAAACAGACCTTGTTTGTTTATGAAAAATACATCACAAAAAAGCTATGGATAGGATATTCCTAGGCATGATATTGAGATCATAAAAGCTTCATTGCAGTAAGATAAGGAACAGTGGGCATCTTTTATAAGACAAGGCCATTCAAAATCTAGTTGTGATATGCTTAAAATATGTGATTTAGTTGTAATCATTAAAGAGCATTTGATAGTCCATGAGAGACAACAAGTTGAATCCTACTAGAAACATGTTACCGCCTTTATTACACATCAGTCCTCCATTGAACTACCTTTCCCTCTCAATATTATCAAACAAATGTGTGTCACATCCCTCAAAGTTTCTCTCAAGCCTTTCCAACTTTTCCTACTTGGAAATCTATCCAAGAGAATGTTCAAATGGAAAGAGAAGAGTGTTTTTATAATGTTGAGTTACTTGTTTAATATAAAATTATAAAAGTGCCTTCATCTTCTAATCAATAAAGAGAGATCTCCAATGAGATGGAGTTAGACTTTGAGGCTCACCTTGCTAAAAAATCTGAGCTTGAATAACAACTCCTTTATTAGTCAGTGGAAGCTAAAAAAAAAATTCCCATATCAACAATAATTTTCTCTATTCATACCCATGGTTGCAATACCTGCAGTGCAAGAGGCTCATAAACCTAAGCTTACAACTTGGAAAAAAATGTAGCAGTCAAGGAAGAGAGAAGAGTAGTTAAATATAATCCCAAGTTTCAAAGTGGAAAGCAAGCATGAGATAATTCATCCCTCAGCCCTCCCTCCTCAAAATTTCAAGGCCTTCCCCTCATTGAATTCTATTCAAAACAATATGCAGTAGAGATAGAAAGTGGTGGTTATCAAGGATGAATAGTTGAATAAGGAGAAAAAGAATCCATGGAAACACCATTGGATTTGTCTCATATTATTGATATTTTCCAAGGGTCAACCATGCTAATTATTGAGAAGGATCCTCTAATTTATGAAATAAGTGAAGGAGATCAAACTATAGTGATAGAAGATGATAGTGACTTGATTGAGCAAGAAGAGGAAATCATCATTGGGACACCTCTTGGCAAGGATAGGAATGATATGATATTTCATAATATCAGAAAGTATGAGTTACAAGAGGGTGGTGGGATGAAATATGAGTTAAAAGTACAAGATGAAACATTAGAGAAAGAGGTTTTAGTTGAGTAAGAAGAAGATGTTTCTCAATAACTTACAATAGTTACAAAAGACAAGTGCATGCCAGCTAATGAAGATAAGTGTCAAGGTAATAATGATGACCTTTGGCATCAATACATGATCATTTTCAATGAATATAAATCCTTTCAAGGACTCACACTTCCCATGGAACATGTTGAATACCAATCAATAGTTGACCCTATCAAGTGTTGTCTGTAAGAAGAGCTTGTCCAAGATGATGGAAGCAATGATGAAGTGTATGTTGAAGTAGTATCCCAAGTTGATACTCCTAAATACAAACCAAGATAATATATCTTGTCCTTTATAATGTTTGATCAAGTTCAATATGTCCATATGGATTAGAATGAAAGCATCAACCAAGACATGGCAGACATTTGGTAGCCCATGACTAAGGCAGAATTAGTATTGTTTTTATAAAGTACATGGATATAAGAGGATTATGATTGGGTTTTAGACTCACATGTATAACACATGAATATATATATATATATATATGGAACCATAAGGATCTTCTACTTTCCTAAGAGGTAGTGAACATGCTAATGCTCCTAGTTGAAAGTGGGATCTCTCAAGATGTGGTAATTAGACTTCATAGTGCCATAGTGGTTAATCATGTTTTCCATTTGACCTTGAAGGAAAGATTTTCATCTTAGATTATATGTTTTAGTTTTTTTTCTTATTTCAATAAATTTCCATCACTATTTTAGTCGGTTTCCTTGTTTCTTTGTTGTCTTTTTATTGTTTTCCTTAGGTTAGGTGTGTTTATTTATTTATTTTTATTAAGTCTTTTTAGTATGTTATAATCATATAAGTGTCAAAAGTGATAATATTTTTATTAGTATAACAATATTCATGAGCCATGTTGATTTATCACTACAAAATATTTTTAATTTTCTTGACCAATAGGCTAGTCAACCCCTGAGTCACTAAAAAAATATTTGCAATTTTGCCTCTCAAGGCCAAATGCCAACAATTATAACCAAAAACTTTCATTTTAAGGACATTATGTGCTTATTCAAGAATGATAATATCCATTGTATAAATTTTAAATTAGTTTCATTAGATTTCTCAAGTGATTTTGGTAGTTTTAATGCCAAAAAGGCATGTTTTGAGACCATATATATGATTCTCAAGGTTCAATTGAGCTTAAAGAATATTTAGGACCTTTATTTATCCATTAAAATGTTAAAAAAATGATTTTTAGGAGGTTTCATGTCTTAAAATGAATAAACCCATTTTATCTCCTATATTAACCTCCTTGATAGCTCTAGAAGGGCAATTTTCAAATGCTCGGTATAGAAAGAGGAGAGAGAGTTGGGATCTAAAAAATTGGAAATGGCATGTGAATGTCCTTGTATAGGCTTGAGCATCATATTAGGTTTGAATGGAAATTATAATACATAATTACATGAAGGAAACACCATTGATCTATTAAAGGCTTAGATAATGATGGTGATAATTCAAATACATCTTCAAATAAAAGGTTTTACAAATGCTTCAAACACCTACAGGCTTGCAACTTATTAACATGCATTCATAAATTCATATTTGTGTGAAGAATTTATTGATAACATGAATTTGTATATTGTAACTCATCTAAATCCTATCAATTCCATTGGAAACTACAAGAAATCGTGAGCAACCTAAGGCTCCCAATCTTTCATATACAAAGTCTGGTGTATGAACCATTGCCTACACATTCCATACAAATTAGTTAAGTGAGTTGAAGGTGTCATATGCTTTATGAAATTGAAATAATGATAATGAATGTGAAGTGGTTTGATAAGTTTGAAGGGTTTGGAGGGTTCAAGATGATAAAAAAAATGGTTCTTTATATCCCTAAATAGCCAAGATCAAGATCTACAAGCCCCAAACCTGTAGGTCCTCACCTTGGACCTTGATCAACATCATTCTCCAACATGAAGCTTAGCTAAGACAGAGGATTCAACCTCAAGTCAGATTAAGATAGTTCACTATCCATGAAAATATACTAGGTTAGTTATAGTTTAAGGATGATAAAATTATATTGAGATTACAGTCTAAATTTACCTATAGGACCTATACAAAAATGGATAAAAACAAAGGACTTTTGATGTGAAAATGAGTATGTTCAAAAGAGATCTCATCCTAATTAAGGTTCTAAAACAACTTCAAGGGCTTAAAGATGATCATTTTGAAATAGTTTGGTTGAAAGAGACCAATAATACATTTAAGAACCTCTCAAAGCACCTATAGTCCTTTTGAGAGACTTTTATAGTCTTAAGTCAAAAGGAAAGATGTCATTATTTGAAAAGGTGTAGTTTGAGTAAGGTTAGAAAGTTTCAAGGTTGACCACCAAGTTATGAAATCTCCAAATGGTCACCAAGTTTATTAATGCATTTAATGGTTTATAAAAATATTCCATGGATCATCTCCTTGGTTTGTACAAGCATTAAAAGTTCACCTATAGCCTACAGTCATCTACATATAGTGTATTAGCTTGTTAAGGAAATTTGTGTGAGTTAAGAAGAGTAAGTGTATTGGTAAATGTTTTTAAAGGTGATAAAAGGTTTTAAACCCATGCCATATCCCCTTTTAAGGTCTTAATACCAATCTCTCATCCTTATACAATCAATACAAGGAGTGGAATAGTCTCATGGTAGTCTACATTCAAACCTACAATAAGTTTAAAAATATGAGTGTTGATGAAGGAGATCAATGGAAAAGGATTTTTTAGAATGTCATGAATGTTGATGAAAGAGATCATAAGACAATGGTAGGTTCCAAATAGGACACACACATTCATTTCCCATAAATGTCACCTATAAGCCTTTGCTAGCGATCAGTTCATCTTCAAAATAAAAATAGAGTATAAGGTAAGGATCCCTAAGTCTAGCATAATTGAAATCTCCATCAAGTTCATCGACTATATAAGGATGTCATTGAGCTAAGAATAGTTCTAAAATAGAACACAGTCAAGTCCTATCTCTAAAGGTACCTACAGACTAAAAATAGAATTAGGTTGGTCTTAGACCTTAATAAGGAGGAAAATAGCATGTAAATAAATCTATGTTCTACATCATATAATTACACAAGTCTTATGGGCATTCTGAACCAAAAGCAACATGAAAATCTTATCAAAGCTACAGTTCTAAAACCTACATATAGTCAATCAATAACCTATAGGTGGCTTATTGGAATGTCAATTCATTATCTAGCCTAAGGGAGAGGTAGAGTAGGTATATATGTGTTTGAAATGAGTTTTGAGACCAAGGATAAACTTAGAGAAATTTTAGCCATATGTATGCCTATGCAAGAGGGTACAAAATGAAATTAAGAATATTTGCTTAGCCTAACGTCAGCAATGGGTAAGGAATAAATTAGATGTTTGAGAGGGTTAAAACCAAATTAAAGCCTTAAATAAATATTTATGGATTATTAAAGGGACTAATTATGATAATTTTCAATCAAAAATTAATAATTTTGAGTTTTAAACTCATTTGGAGAAGGAAAAATTGCCATGCATAGCCAAGCCTAGTATCTAGTCTTGTTGATTGTGTAAGAAGCCTAAATGAAGAGACAAAATGGTTTTGAAAAGTTAATGTGATGAAGAATAAAGATCATAATAGGTGATTTTAACACTCCAATAAATTCAACCTACTTAGGAGATCCATGAAAATCTTCATTGTTCCCAATTGTCACTACAGCTAGTGTGTGTGTAAGTATGAACTAGGAAGAAATATGAAGGTACAATGTTATGATAGGGTGCATAGGACTAAAAATTGACTAAGTAAGGATATTTAAAATTTTAATAAGGATATTATAAAATAACCAAACCCTTATTGACACTCTTATACCATAGTGATAAGGTGAAAATAAATAAACTCAGGCATGAACCCATGAAGCATAAAAACTCAGGCAACCAACTATCTAGCTTTAGGAAAAATGAGTTTTGAGGCCTTTATAGGAATGATAAATCTATAAAATTTGGTAAAATTTGTTTTAATTAGTGTATTTATATTTATATTATATTATAAATTTCATACCAATAATTTACATATCGATTATTTTGTCTCAGACTTGTATTATGAAGGCAGTCTTAAACCCCAAACATCCTAACTAGTGCACCAAATACATAAAAAGGAATGTTGAACACTTCCAAAGCATGTAAAACCATGGAGGGTATTTATTTAAGGGTTAATTATCTTATCCCATAATTTTTAATCATTTACAAGACCAAAAAAATTGACATATCTCACATTCAAAGAAACCTAACACAACCACTTGAGGAATAACTTCAGATGCTCATACCATTGTCCACACTTTGAATGGGATTATGAGATGTTTTAAGGTTTTAAATGGGTCCCATAAGATTAATATTATGTAATTATGAGATATAATTAGGGGTTATTCTATATTAAAAATCATTAAGACCCCAAACTGGTCTTAAACCCCTCTAATACCCTAGTTGTGACCAATTTATAGAGATGGACCCAAAAAGCATGTAAAATTCCACAAATTAGACTATAAACCTACCAAATTTTGTTTTATACTATTTAAGTATATTTAAAATGAAATTTGGTTATACCTTCACTTGTAAATATTTGTACAAAACTATACTTTTTTAAGGTTTTTGGCCTAAAAAAGTGTTTTGTAGAGCATGTGTTGATTCCAATCAATGGGAGAGGTGGTTAAAGATTTATTTTACCTTTAAAATCTAAAAAATAGATAAAAAATTTCTCATAATTTCCTAAACCATTCAAATCTTTAAGGCCAGTTTGAAAATGCTTCAAAAGAGCAAGCTTGCCAATGGCCATTTCAAGGTTTTCATACTTCCATAATGTTCTAGATCACCAAATTTGACATAGATCATGGTGATAGCATAGGTAAAGTGATTAAAGTTTCTTTTAGTTTTTTACATGTGTTGTTAGTATCAGGAGAAATATTTTAACTTTATAGGCTTAGGAGAGCTAATTAGGCCTATTTTGATTGAAAGAATGTGCTAAAAAAGACACTTACACTCAGAGTTAGACCACCAAATTCTATGTGGATTTGTAAGGGGATAGAGGCTATCTAAAAATTATCTCATTTTTTCATAGTCTCTTCTATTTTATTATAAGTAAGGATCTTTAGATGTTTTATGGCTACAAGTAATTATGAAGGAATGTAATGTTTGTAAACAAAATAAAGTCTTTATGAGTGATTTATGGCTCCAACAGCCTTTTTATAGGTATAATATGTTTTTAAGAGACCATCCATGAATAAAGTTGCAATCTTGGAAGAAAAACCCAACTTTTCTCTTCTATGCCTTAGTGAAGGAGGATAAATTCAAGGAGTGAAAAGACTAAATCAATGTATAATGGTTTCAAATAAGCCTTACCAAGGCTAATATACATTTTCCACACCAAAAATGAAGAGATAAAAAACCAAGTATCAGTTGGTCTTAGTTTTAAAGTTTTTAAAAGGTCTCAAGACTCCAAAAATACCTTATCTCCTTCTAATGCCTAGGCTTGTTGAAGGAGTCAAACTTTCACTTGAAGGCTTATAATAGCCCATGGATCATGGAAAGACCTCATCAATGTCCTAGAAGAATTTTTAAATGAATATCAAAGGAGGACTTAAAGTCCTATTTCTAAGGGGAAAGACCAAAGACATAGGACCTAGTATATAGGTTTCTTGAGCAAGGATTTAGGCATTATTGTTGATAAAACTCCACCAATACAGGATAATAAATACTTGAGACTCATTAAACTTATAAAATATGTATCATATTAACCTTTATGCCATTTCCAAGGGTGAATGAAATATTAATCATGATATACTACATTGGAATTTGAAGGACTAAATCAATGTTTCATTTCCTAGTTTGGAGGTGCTTCTCTCTCTCTCTCTCTCTCTCTCTCTCTCTCTCTCTCTCTCTCTCTATATATATATATATATATATATATATATATATATAGAGAGAGAGAGAGAGAGAAGAACCTCCAAACTAGGAAATGAAACATTGATTTAGTCCTTCAAATTCCAATGTAGTATATCATGATTAATATTTCATTTTTTTGGCATTTAAAACTATCCATTACCTGGGTGTGAGGAATATCTACTAGTTTTTTTAATTGATAGACCTCTTAAACTAATGAATAAACTATTTTAGCTAATCCATTGTTGGATTATAGTGTGTTTATGCTAGTTTAAATGTGTATAAGTGGTATAAACTTATCATTATCATGTTATTGTCAAACCTATATGATAATAAGTTGTATTATTTAGGTTGTGTGAAGTGTCAAAGTTTGGAGATCATGTTTGGAGTGTAATCTTATTGAAATTGCCTCAAGAGAAGCCTTTCATCTTTCACCCCCAAGTTATAGTCACTCGTTAGGACCTTCATATGAACATTGTTTCTTAGGAGATTTGGAGATAATGCTTTAATCTATTTTTGGTTCATTAGTGTTGTTAGGAGTCCAATATTAAGTGGATAAGAAATATATGTACATCACCATCCCTTAGATTATATTTGTTTTATGTAATTTCTATCCCTTTTTACCCCAACAATAGCTGGTTTTAGTAACTAAGCCATAAGTGATGTACCAAGGGAGCTAGCCCCATAATCTAGAGTTTTTGTCTAAGTTAGGGTTACACACATCCTTTAGACCATTCCCATGTTACTCCAAGTTTGAAGTAGGTCTGAACAACCTCCTCTAATAGGGTGTAACTTAGGTTGATAATAGATATAATAGAGGATGAGGAGGGATATGAATAGAGAGTCTAGTGGAGATAGATATGGGATGGATAATGAGTTTTTTCTATAGTATATACACATGTAAGAGGAGATGGATGAGGTAGTAATAGATCCAAAGTGATTATCACCATAAAAATAATGGTAGTGATAGAGGGATATAGATCATGGAAATCTCAACTGATATGGGTAGAGGATGAGGAGCTTATAAAAAAATTAGTGGGATACAACAACAAGAGAGGTTGAGATAAAAGGCCTAAAGAGTATTTTGATTGAGCACTAGGCACATATGGTAGTACGTGATGTAGATTTTTCATGATTGTTAACAAAGGTTACTTGGATAACTATATAGGTGACATGGTTGACATAAGAGACATAGAAGATTTGAAGTGAGCATGATACAACTCACTCAATATTAAATTCTTAGGGCCTTGTTAGGCCTTGTTAGATGTGATGAGTGTGTTATGAGAGGCATCCTACTATCAAAACTTATATGAGGGGGTCATACTTGAAGATAAAAGAACACCATCATATGTGTATTAGTTAGGGAGGTGGAAAGGAGCATCATAGATAACTCCATTAACACAAACAACTCTATCGATATGCTTAGTGGTGGACCCAAGTACGAGGAGTCCAACATTGGAGAGTCCAACACAATGGAGTCCTCCATTGAGGAGGTAAACACCTCGGATTCCTATTATAAAGTGACAAAGTGAGAGCTAACCACTTTTTTTATTATACAATAATGATGTATGTATATGGATATTGTGTATGGTTATGGCATGGATGTTTTATATAGACATTTTTAATATATATATATATATATATATAATGATAACTCAATATAATTCATATGTCTAGTTTCATTTCTTAATTATGATGTGATCGTATTGATGTCATGAATGTGATGTATATGTTTTAAATGTTTTATATATTATTATATTAAATGATGTTATGTGATATGGTCAATGCTTCTAATTTTATGTTCTTGATTCACCCTTAGTCATGTTTCATGGATAGTGATGGATATTTATGTATGGATGATGATGAATAAGAGGACATGTTACCAATATTTCATGAATTTACAATTTTTTGAGTAACCTAATATTTGATATAACACACGACAGTATGTAACATGATATATAATAACATGATAACCTTATTATAAGATGTCGTACGACTCGTATAAACACGATAAATAAGAAAATAAATACATAAACAATAACACATAATCAAAAAAATAAAGTAAACAAATAAACAAGATGTTCTTTCCCCAAAACAAGTTAACAATCCAATGTGTGAGTAATGATGATAATGATAGATTTGTTATGCCCCAAGCAATGATATATGTGAGGGGGTGTGATTAGGAATGATATATCTCAATGAAGCTATAATTATTTATTTTAGATTTGATCAAGGATTTGTAACATGACTAAGGATAAGACAAAATATTTGTTTGGTTTTTGATTTTCTATTATTTTGGAATTTTTGAATCATTCTATTTTTTAGGATTTTTGGATTATTAAAGAAGACTACTAGCCCAAGAAAATTGATTCTAGTAATGGGTATGGACATAGTAGGGGATGTAAATATGTAAGGATTTAGGAGGATCTCTCCAATGACTATATTACATGTGCTTGATTACCTTTATGCTATTTTGACTCTATGCTACTGAGAATTGGACATCCTCAGGTACTACTATAACATGTTCTCAAAATTTCCTTCATGTCCTCATCAAGGTCAAAATTGAAAGGAAGATAAGCATGATGGGATGGACTTGGGATGGTTGAATATGGCTAGGGTAGGATGGAATGAGACATCAAATGAGGAATGGAGTGAATCTTCCCCCAAATGCAGACTAGATAACATATAAAATTTTATGTGTATAAATGTTTGAGGTGCATTATGTTCATAGGTTCATCAAGTTCCTAGCCATATTTTTTGTAAAATTTTAATGCTTCTGAACCAAACTGGGCAATGATCACATAAATACCTAACCAATTACGCTCAAATTTACTCTTATTTTATGGGTTATAATTAGGTTTTCATCAATTTTCCTTTAGAACAAGATCATTGATTTCAAATTCCCTGTATTTGATGTACCTATAATAGTTTTAACATAGCCTATTCTAATATGATTTTAGATGGTCCAACACATTGAATATTTTCTCATCAATAAGTTCTAGTTCCTGAAGTCATGTGACTCTATATTTTTCATCATAAATTATATCCTAAAAAGAGATGACCAGAGAGAGTAGCTCAATCTCAATGGGTAGGATGGAGATAAAGCTACATATCCCAATCTTAATATGCATATGATGTGGTGTATTGGGTGTGTATATATATGGAGATCAAGCTACATATCCTAAACCATGTTAATCATAAATTATATTCTATAAATAGATGAGAAGAGAAATTAGCTCAATCTCAATTAGTTATGACAAAAATACATAATTTATTGGTAAATAATAGGAAGTTAAAAAAATTGAAAATTTGAAATATAAATAAGATTTTTAGCTTTTCATTTGTAAATTTACTATTTTGAGAAAACCAAAGCCCTGTGATACCTAAGAGACTGAAGTGAGATAGTATGTCTTATAGACAATGATCACAAGGTGGTGAACACATAGAAATAATGGCTAGCATGATCATGGTAAATAATGCACTTAATTTTGAATTTTTTCCTAGTTTAATTGAAAAATAAGGTAGATTTGAAAAACAAGGTATTTGGGCAAATTTGTATAGCAGAATTTGCCCCAAAAAAATTTATATTAGAGTTGGAAGTAGAATTTTTAATGGTGTGATCATATAAATCTAAGAAGGGAGCTTATTATAGTGTTAGTTCAAGCAAATAAAAACTTAAATCAACACACTAACACTTACACTCCTAGCCTAGATACTAGGGAGAGCTTAGTAACAAAAGCTAAATGAAAGCACAACAAAGATAAAAAAGAAAATAACTCTTTTACATTCCTTAGGATCTCCAAATGCTTTGTTGAGTGGATTGCTTGGCTTGTGCATCAAGAAGTATTTAGAAAATGAAGCTTGTTGGCTCCTTCTCTCCTTGACACCATTGGCTTTGATGTTGGTTGTGATTGTTTGGCTTAAGATGTTTTATAACACTATTTTTGAGTCTCATGGAGAAAATCCTACATAACACCTTTATAATATCCAAGCTTATAAATGAAGGGGTATGGCCTTGTATTTATAGCTTTAGGAAATAACTCTTACTCAAGTTGAATTAGGGTTGAGTTAAGGCTTTTAATGGGTTAAAGCTTAACTTAGGTGAGTCAAATCTAACTCTAGTATAGTTAATAGTTGTCAAGTAATTATGATTTGAAATTACTAGGCATAGATCTCAAAATTAGATATTTTAGGATATTTTCAAAGATGTTGACAACTAATACAGGCAATGATGAAAGGCTAGGATATTTTGAATTTTAAATTTCCATTTTTAGATATTCATTAATTTCAAATGGATAATTAAACTAGACATTTAATCTAGTTTATCTTGTTAATTTATTTTGATTAGCCTTTTATCTCTTTCAAGATTTGATTTAAGTGTGTAAATGCCCCACTTAATAGGTCTGTATCCTAAATTGATAGTTTTGATGATGTAAGGTGATTAGGGATGAATCTGTGAGAGGTTATTATTTCATATGATAGAATACCCCAATTAGGTATGTCTCAACATGATTATGAGATTTGATAAATGAAGCACAAGAAAATTTGGGACATTCAATTATTTCTAGGCTTAATTAGAAATGGTTGGTAGGAATCAGTCTGAGGTTCAGTTGAAGGCTAGTTGTGGCTAGTTTTAAGTGTCTCAATTTTGCCCCTGTTTGGGAAGACATTGAAAGATATTAGCATAGTAACATCTTTTCAAAGAATTAAAAGGTCTTGTATGCCTATGACTATAACAGCAATGGATAAATTTTAGAATCCCCATCAAGGGATCACTCGACAAAAAGGTTTGGTGATTGGTCCCTTAAAAGGAGGAAACAATGGGACCAAAAATATATAATGGGTGAAAGAGACTAATTTTCCTACAGGCAATTATAATCAGTGGCATATGGAGCTACACCAGTTGGGAAGACAAACATGATGATTTTTCCATAGGTGGTTATAATCATCATCAGAGTTAGGAAAAAAAAGGTAATGATTTGCCCAAAGGTGGTTATAATAATTAAAAAAAGGATAGGGTAATAAGAGAATGATTTGGCTAAAGGTGGTTAGAATCATTAAAAAGGAAAACAATGATTTTCCCACAAGTAGTTATAATCATTCATAGGATAAAAACAAGCCCCAGTTTGGTGGATAAAGATAATGGTTTTCCCAAAGAGAATTATAATCATTATCATAATGACAGCATGCCCCAGGTGGGTAGAATAAAGATAATGATTTGCCCATAGGTGGTTATAAACATCAACCTCCAAATAGATTAAAACACAATGATTTTCCCATAGGTAGTTAGAAGCATTAGCATTGAAAGTGGGATGAGATATAATGATTTTCCCAGAGATGATTATAATCATTGATTGAATGATGAGAGTGTGATGGAAAATATAGAATAGGGGGCTTACATATTGAATCTATACACACATAGTAAGATCAAATTGGTAAAGAGGAGAAAGATGGATTTGGACAACCTATTAGTATGGAGATGCATGTCCTAAATAGCAAGGATTTAAATTCTTTCATGATTTAATTACTCTATATGTGGAGAATTATTTGGTAATTTTTTAGGTGACAAGGAGATATATCATGGTTGCATTGCTTGTAAGATTTTTTGAGTTGATTTTTGTTGTAGCACATGATGTTAGGCATCATGATAGAACACCATGATGACTTATCTAAATTATGCATAAAGACTAACATGTAATCCAATAAAAAAGTGAAAACAATGTGCCAATGATAAAAACCATGATGATAGTGTTGATGAATGAATATGGATGGATCCAAAAATAATGTGTAAAGAATCACCCAATCAATGCACATAGATTGAATCAAGGCACAACAAAAAAGAAAACAAACAAACAAACAAAACACCAAGAAAAGAAAGAATAAATCAAAACAAAGAGAATAAAATGAAATAAAAACAAATAATGGTTAATCATAATGTTAGCACAAATAGAGAACAAAGAAGATGATGAAAATTTCCCATAGACCATAGGAGACAATGAAACAAACAAATAAAATGAGGGAATAAAATAAAAGGAAGGGGATGGCCAAGCTAACTCTAGATGCACTAGGCAAGTGGAAGTTGCCTACATAGTTCCATAGACATAAGGCCCAACATAAACTTTAGGCCAAATGTAGTTCTCCCAAGAAATAGGAAAGAAGAAAATGATGAGAAATAAAACATTGTTGATGTTGTATAGGAATATTTTAATGGTCTCATAAAATAGTGAGTGTGTGGGATGGTAAGCCAATAAGGATAGAAAAACTAGATGACAAGTTGTTTCTTTTGAAATAGCTAGGGATCTCAGAATCCTAAGGGTAAAAAAGTGTTTGATATGGTGATTATTTTTAGATTTTATAGATAATTTTACAAATATTTTTGGATTCTCAAAGCATCTCAACTCAATATAGAATGACAAGATATTAAATGGTCTAACTCACAAAATGATGAGAGTGTTCAAACTTGAAATTTAAAATAGTGAGAGAATGGAAAAGGGTGATTGATTTGAGCTCAACATGAATCAATCACTACCTATATAATCCTAGGATCGTACCTCAAGTCAATGTAGTTCTACTTTATAGCAAAGGAATCTGACTAGGTAGCAATAAATTCTTAAACTAGGCAAAGCAGTTAAATGGCATAGTATGACATATGAATGGTAAGGTGGTACTTCAAGGTATGAGAAAAGTGTTGTTCCTAATTTTCCCATAGGCTTTTATAATTAGGAAATAACAACATAGGTTAATGATACTAATTTACCCATAAGTGGTTATAATTAGTAGCATGATGGTGGCACTCTGATTTACCCAAAGGCAATTATAATCAGTTGTATGTAAGTAGAATAAAACAAGGAATGAAGGATACAACTACAAAACCACAATCATACTATTCTAAAATTCTATCTAGAATATAAAATAAACTTCTAGAACTTGATCTAAATGCCCTCACTGAAGGCATCCGTGGAGCTAATTGAATGGAACCAAGGTCAAATGAGTTGGGCAGGCAGGGTTAAACAACCCTAGTTGATAAGAAAGGTATGATAGAATGGTATAGGGTAGAATGGTATGGTATAAGGAATAATGTCTATATTATGGTACAACAAAAATATGCCTCATAGACAACATATTAGGCCTCTCAAGTGAAGTAATTCTTGAGGTGTATAATGTTCATCAGCTCATCAAATTCATCTCCATCTGGTGTAGTGAGCCTTTATGCTTTAGATCCATAGTTTACAATAATGATGTAGGGACATATACAATTGGGTATTGACTTGCCCTTATGCTTCTTCTTAGCCATGGTATTCTATTGGTTTTCCTTGAGAAAAATATTACCAAGTTAAAATTCTCTATGTTTGACTCACAGATTGTAGTGGCCATGAAGTTTGTTTTCGTAGTTATGAAGGATATTGACTGTAGCCATGCATTTTTTATCAAGTAACTCTATCTCTTGCAAGTGATTAGATACTCATTAATATTAATCATCTAGTACATGCTTCATTAAAATGTGCAAATAATTTAACTCGACCTCAATAAGAAGAATGGCCACACTAGCATAAATAAGGGAATATGGAGTGGCTCTTATTGGGGTACATTAATTGGTCTGGTATGCCTAGAGGGCATGGAATATTTGGAGGTGCCAATCATGGCCAGCATCATTGACAATATTTTTAAGGATGTTGATAATGATTTTTTTGGATGTTTTATCTTGGCCATTACCTTACGGGTAATGGGTGGTAGAAAAATGTCTAGTAATGTTATATTCCTCACATAGCAATTTGACATTTTTATTTTTGAATGATCTACCATTATCAGATATATTATCATATGGGATACCATAATGGCAAATGAGATGGTTAAATATGAATTTGGAAATTTTTTTTCCATTCATGTAAGTGAGGGGTATAGCTTCAACCCACTTGGTAAAATATTTGATAGCAGTGAGGATGTGTTTATGGCCATCAGATGAGGTAGGATTGATCTTCCTAATGAGATCGAGACCCCATGTGTAAAATGGCCAAGGTGTAAGCATTGCTTTTAGATTCTTGTCTTTAGCATGAATCAAATTGGCATGCTTTTGACATTTATCACACTTTTTGACATATGCAGCTACATCTGCATCCATAGTGGGCCAATAATACCTAGTACATAAGAGCTTTTTGTATAAAAAGGCTCTACTTATGTGGGTTCCAAATACTCCTTCATGAACTCCTTATAACACTAATGATGATTTTTTTGAAGTTAAACAATGAAGTAGAGTTCCATCAAAGCTACGATAGTAAAGGGTTAGTCTAAGTAACATATATCATGTAGCATGGTAAATAAAGGCCTTGGATTTTTCGTGGGATAGGTCTGGTGGCATAATATGGTCATGAAGATATGTATAAAGGTTTGAATACCATATAGAGATGGAACCAATAATATCATAGATCATTATAATGATTGAAGGCTCATGAATAGGAGCTAGAATATTTTTGATGAGCAATTGATAATCTTTTGCCTTTTCAGTATGACAGATCAAAGAGCCAATGGTGTCCATGGAATCTGATGTTCTATTACTATCCCTTGGTATATGTTCAAATTCTACATTGGTAATATATTGTTTGAGAGTGTCAACCATGGCCATGTATGACACTAGCTTGTCACGCTTAGTCTAAAAGTGGTTTGTAACCTTATTGATGATTAAATAAGAATAACCATAAACCTCGAGATGGTGAATATTCTATTGTACTACCTGATAGAGCCCCACAATGTTTGTTTCATATTTAGCCATGTTTTTATTATAATAAAAATTAATACGAAATGATTTAGGGATTATATCCCCTTGTGGTGTAATAAACAATAGGGCTTCCCTAAATCTATGTGCTGTGAATGATCCATCAAAATACAACGTTTAGTGTTACTCCTCAAGAGGTGTTTCAATGATGGTCATGATGGACTCATCTAGGAATTGAAATGTGAGAGGTTATGTATTGACAAAGGGAACTTTAGTAAGCTAATATACAAGTAATTATCCCCTAATAGTCTTTTGGTTGATCTATTCGATCTCAAACTCACTTAGAAACATGATCTATTTAGATATATGATCTTGTAAATCTATTTTGGATAGTAGATACTTGAGTGGATATAATTTTTAAATAACCATGGTCTTGTTTTTTAACATGTAATGTTGTAGTTTTTGAGCTGAAAAGACCATAGCTAAATATTATTTTTTAATGGGCATATAATTATGTTCATATGCAACCAGTGTATAGATTAGATAATACATGGCATGTTCTTTTCCATTATCATCATGTTGAGATAGAAGTTCCCCCAAAGCTTTATTTGTGGCTGACAGGTATAGTAATAATGGCTTTCTTAGCATAAGAGGTAATAAAATAGGTGGATTGGAAAGAAAGTCTTTCAGGTGCTAGAAGGCTTTTTGACATTCTTTATCCCAATGAAATGTGACACCTTTCTTCAGTTAGTATGTAAAAGAATGGAATTTTTATGTTAAAATAATTAATTAATCCTAGTTATTTTATAATAAATGTCTCAAGGTGTTATTAACCTTTGATTGACATAAGTTAGTTACTTGGGGTATTTCTGAGGTGTGATTAGTTTTGTTGTGAGTTGTAATCCCCTATAGATTAGGATATTTAATCTCAATTAGTATTGTATAAATAATCACCTCTTATAGTGCTTTTGTTAATTCAGTTAATGAAATTCCATTCAGATTTCATTTGGTCCTAGAGAATTAAATTCCTAAGGAGTCTTTTTTAAAGCATTAGAGATTCAATGGAGATTGAGAGCAAGATTTGTGTGATCCTTGGATGCATCACATTGCTCCAATTTCAGCCATCCCAAGCTGAAACACTACCAGAATTTTGGTTACGAAAGCATAATATCTCTCTTGCAAGCAATTTTTTTTGTTTTGAAAATTTTTTACCATATTTGTATTAAACTGGGCTAAAAATATATATTTTTTAGAGGGTTTGAATATACAATTTTAAATCAGCACATATTCAAAAAAATTGTGATGAAAATTTATATTAACATTTAGATATAGAATTAATATTTGATATTGATCAATTTTTTATTCACAATATTAAATATTTATACATGAATCAAATCTCTATTTTATTTGAGTATTTATCTCAAATCCCTTGGTTACAACATTAGAATAAAGGAAAATTAGAATATTTGATTTGAATATTTATTGATTTTATTTGAATAATGTCACCCAACACTAACAGGCTACTAACAGATCTACACATTCTATTTAATTATTTCAGATCAATTTTTTATTTTCATAATTAAGATAAACCAAGAGTTAGCTTGGAGCCTTCCATTTAATTAAATGACATCCAAGAGAAGCAGTTAAATGGCATCCATATAGCATCTATATATAGACTTGCATCCATCTACAAGGCAATCAAATCAAGCTAATATTAGATTAATACCTAGAAATTCAAGTGTGTCACCCTTTCTACCTACTGCATCCACTAACATGGTGTTTACCTAGAAAATCTAAACCACCATTTTTTTAGATAAGTCAATGTGAGCTCATTCAAATTTGAGTCATTCCACAGCAATTTGACAACCAATAACTAGTATCAGATAAGCTATCTACAGTCTAATATTACCTAAATAGCTCTTGAAGCATAATAGGGTCTCTAATCCATGTCCATATCTAAGTAAGATCATCTCCTTCATTTTTATATTCTCTAGGTCTGCAAATCAACCTTCTAAAACACACCAATGCCCTTTTATGGCATCATCCAATAAAAGGTGGCTTTGATTGGTAGAATAAATGCATTAAAAGAGGTTAGATCTACCTTGTAAAACACTTTTAGAACCCCTCTAATCTAAAAATAATAGTAAAATCTTCCTTTTATCTCTTTACATAGGCTAAATAATCATTATTTTTTGTTACTAGCTATAATTTTTGCTTAAAGAGGAAGTAGAACTCACTTTCATGCATACTAAGAAAATTGACAAGATTTATTTTCATTTTCATTAACTTTTCTAAGTCTTTGGTGAAATTTTGGTTCCAATGAGTGGGTACACAAATATTTTCTTTTATGATTTAGCCTCAAAAATAAATTTTTTGTGTTTTTTAATTGATTTGACACATTTTTATGGGAAATTAGAATGCTTATAACTTTTGAATTGTAACTCAAATTTGAGTTCTAATTTTATCAAAAGTGCATTTTTTTATTCTCTATCTATTGGTGTCATTAAATTTTAAAGACACAATGGAAAATTTTGATCCTCTTTTGCTCCTCAGACACATTTTTGGTTGAAACCAATGTCTACTTTTCCATTGCATTTTTGGCAGATTCTAACATCCATTATGTGCTTGTGTCTTATTTATCATCTTTGTGTATGCATTTTTACATTTTATTTACATTTTGAAAATGCACATTTCATTTTTTCACTTAACAACACACTTGTACTTTATCATATGCAACTTGTAAAATGTCTGGTTTAGGACCATGTTTTATGCTCCCCAACACACAATTGCTTTATGGTGATAATTATACAATTTGGAAATAAAAAATACAAAAACATCTTGAGTTTGAAGACCTTTGGTCAGTTGTATAAGGCACATGGGTCAGACATGCAACAAATGTTGATCAATGACAAAAATATGACAAGGCTAATAAAAGGCTAAGTTAATAATCATGTTTGGAATTTTGGATGAGATACAAGCTCATATCTGTAGTGCTAAAACTACAAAAGATGCTTGGAATAAGATTAAAACTATATATGAAGATTATAATCAAAATCAAATCTTGCATCTTCATAGCCAATTATACACTCTTAAGCTCAAATTAGATGAAAAAGTAAAAGCATTCCTTAGAAGAGTTGAAAATTTATGGGCTTGACTTCAATCTTTGGGTGAATTGGTGACAGATGACTCTTTAGTCCTTATATTCCTTAGAGCACTACCCCCCACATATAGGATATTTGTGATCAAATTGAATGTCATACGACAAAAACCAACCTTTGAGGTATTGGAAATTTATTACAACAAGAGGAAGATATACATAATTTAGAGGAAGTATATGATGAGCATGCACTCATAGAGAATAAGTAGGGGAAGAAACCCATGAAGTGTCAAAAGCAATCTCTAAATAAAAATAAATAAATAAAACAACAAGGAAATAATTCACATTCTCTTAAAGCATGCCAAATTTATGAAAAATAGGGATATGACTTGAAACATTGTTGTTACAACTATTTTCAACAAGGCTCATCAAGAAAGAAGCCTTCTTTCAACAAATTACCATAAACATAAAAGAAGTAACCACAACAACAAAACAAGTGGACACAAAAAAAATTCCAAGCCTAAACAACATGGAAATATTACTGAAGACAATGATTCTTCAAAAGAAGAATATGGTTTAGCTATTCAAACAAATGAGTCTACCAATCATCCAAGTGCAATTTGGTATGTTGATTCAGGAGCAACTAGACACATGATAGGAAGAAAATATTGGTTTTCTACATTGAACAAAACAAAATCAAAGGGAAATGTATCACTTGGAGATGATACATCATATACAGTTCAAGGTAGTGGTGACATCAAACTTCAACTTGGAAATAGAAATTATAACATTTTAAATATTCTATATGTTCTAGGACTTACAAAAATTCTATTATCTATTAATCATCTTCTTGACCACAACCTCATGGTTGAATTTGATCACCAAAATGGTCAAAAAGTTTACCACATCATATATAAGTCTAGGCATTTCAAATTTATTACTAAGGCTTCCAACATTGGCAAAATGTTTCAGCTTGATTTTGTTCAAAATGATCATCAAGCACGTGTGGTCAAAGATACAGAACTAGGAAATTTATGGCACAAAAGATATGGTTATTTGGTTCAATTAAGCAAACAAGATATGATTAATGGACATTCCAAAATCAATTAATCTTCTGATATATGTACCAATTGCTTAGTAGGAAAACAAAGATCTCCCTTTGGAAATATGGAGTATCAATCACTTGGTAAGTTGGACATGGTGAACATCAATCTTTGCTGACATTTTGTTCCCAGTCTTAGAGGATACAAATACTTTTAGATTTTTTTTATGATTACTCATGGAAAATGTGGGTATATTTATTGAAGACTAAGGATAAAGATTTTCAAGTCTTCAAATAATTCAAGGCCACAGTGGAAAATGAAATTGGTAGGAAAATCATGACACTCCACTCAAATCATGAGGGGGGAATATGCTAGTAAATAATTCTTAGCCTAACTCAATATAAATGGAATTAAATGGAAATTGAAAGCTCCATATTCACCTCAGTAAAATGGAGTTGTAGAATATTTTAACAAAGTCATTCTGGAAATGTTTCATAGTATGGTTGAGGATGCAAAATTTCCTAATACATATTGGGTAGAATCTTGTCATATTGTAGTCTACTTGTTGAACATGTTACCCACCAAAGCTCTTGATGGAATTATACCACATGAATCTTGGATAGGGAATAAACCAAATTTAACTCACCTTCAAGTTTTTTGTTTCAATGCATAGATGCATGTTCCTAATAATAAAATAAATAAGTTAGATAAGAAAACAAAAGAATGTATTTTTGTGGGATATAGAGTACAATCAAAGGCATATAGGCTCCTTGATCCCAAAATAAAGAAGGTACTAATTAGCAGAGACATGGTGTTTTATTGAAAGAGTGGAATCAATCCACCTTCTACATAGGCAAATGATATAGGGAAAAGTCCTATAATCTTTTTAGATAGTGATAGTGAAAATGAATAGGAAGATAGTCAAATAAGACCACCAACACCACCACCTATATTTTGGTGTATGCCTAAGTGGTATATAAGTACTATATGAGATGCTAACTTGAATGGAGTACCAGATACATCTACTTCAAGACCAAGGACTCGAATCATGACTCAAGAAGAGGTCAATATGGACCTTATGATTATTGTACAAGAACATGAGCCCTCTATAGTAATAGACTATAGTCTAAACCTTAAAAAGATGCCATAGATGCAGAATATCAATCATTGATGAAGAATAAAACTTGGAAACTTGTTGATATTCCACCATGGAATAAGCCTATTTTATACAAATGGGTATTTAATACCAAGTACAAAGTAGATGGTAGTGTTGATAAGTATAAGGCAAGGCTTGTTGCAAAAGGGCATGCTCAAAAATAAGGCAATGACTATGAGGAAACTTTTGCTCCCATAGCTAGGATAAAGACTATCAAAATGGTTTTTGTAATGGCTGTATAATTTGGATGGAAATTACATCAAATAGATGTAAAAATTTTCTTTCATAATGGAAATTTTAAAGAGGAGGTCTACATGACTCAACCTAAATTATTTTCAGCACCTAATCAAGAATAAAAGGTGTGTAAGATTATCAAGTCTCTATATAGGATAAAATAGGCTCCTCAAGCCTAGTACATCAAGATTGATGAGCATCTCATACAACATGGATTCAATAAGAGTCTATATGATCCTAACCTCTACCTAAAACAACATTGGGGTGAGGTTGTTATATTAATTGTTTATGTCGATGATCTAGTCATCACTGACAGAATAGTGAAGATGATCAATGCAACTAAGAATGATATCAAGTGATCATTCAACATGATAGATCTCAGGATACTACACTATTATCTTGGTTTGTAGGTATAGTAGAAGGAACATTACAATTTTGTTTCACAGATGAAGTATACCAATACATTTCTCAATAAATTGAGGATGATGAACTGTAAGCCTATTACAACACCTATAGAGATAAGACTTTAATTATCTCATACATATCCATCACCAAAATTAAATGCAACTCTCTATTGATAGTTGATTGGGAGTATCATTTACTTGAAATAGACTAGGCTAGATATTAGCTATGCTATTAGTTATCTTTCTCGGTTCATGTAGGAACCAAAGGTGACACATTGGAAAGTAGCAAAGTGAGTATTGAGATACATCAAAGGTATAGTTGAGTATGCCCTAGAGTATAATAACAATGATAAGTTCTTATTGATATGACACATGGATACAAATCATGAAGCTTTTATTGATGACAGGAAATCCACTTCTAGATTTGTGTTATTTCTAAGATCTAGTTCAATTTCATGGGGAAGTAAAAAGTATAATTGTGTTTCTAGATATTTCATAGGTAGAATATCATGTTATAGTCAGATCTATCTGCAAAGTGATATAGATATGTTACATTCTTTCAATATTTGGATTTCCATAGACTTAGCCTATAGTTTTGAATTATGACAATCAAGATTATTAACATCTTGTTCACAATCTAGTGTTTCATGAGAGAACCAAGCACATAAGGTTTCAGATTCATTTCATATGTAAACATGTTCAACAAGACAATATGTAGCCCTAATATTGCCCCACCTAAGATTAGTGTGTAGAAGTTTTCACAAAATCACTTACACATAATAAGTTTGAGGCATTCAAGAATTATCTCTCTTCTTCTCTTCAGGCTATGATCAATTAAGGAGGGAATGTTGAAATAATTAATTAATCTTAAATATTTTTTAATAAATGTCTCAAATTATTATTAACCTTTGATTGGCATAGGTTATATACTTATGGTATTTCTTAGGTGTGATTAGTTGTGTTGTGAGTCATAATCCCCTAAAAATTAGGAGATTTAATCTCACTTAGTATTGTATAAATAAGCACCTCTTGTAATGCTTTTGTTAATTTAGTTAATGCAATTTCATCTAGATTTTATTTTCAACCAACTGAGAAATGAAGTGTTTGATAGACTGAATCTTACCCTACAAACTATATATCTACTTCAAATTGGAAGTTGGTGGTATCATGGTAATGGCTTGTACTTTGGCTGGATAAACTTCAATGTTTCTCAAGACACAATGAAACTAAGAAATTTTCTTGAAGTAACTCCAAACACACTTCTTAGTATTGAGTTTTATGTTTCATTCATGCAATATCTCAGATATTCTTTGTACTAATGTTGGATGATCAACCCTAGTCTTTGATTTTCCCAATATGTCATCAACATAGTCTTCAACAATATCATGCATGATATCATAAAATATGATGCTCATGGCTATTTAGTATGTGGCCCCAAAATTTTTGAGACCAAATGGCATAACTTGGTAACAAAACATTCCCCACTGAGTGGTGAATTTTATTTTATGTTGGTCTTCTAGTGCAATCTAGATCTAGTTGTATCCTAAGAATCCATCCATTAATGAAAGCATTTTGTACTTAGTTGTGGAGTAAAAAACCATGTCAATGTTTGGTAGAGGAAAGTAATCCTTAGGGAAATATTTGTTTATATCTCTAAAATTAGTGTGTATTCTTATTCCTTTTGACTTTTTACTAACTAACACAACATTTGAGATCCACTTTGAAAAGTTGATCAGTCAAATACATCTCACTTCTAAGAGTTTTTCCGAATCTTTCTTTACTAATACAACAATGTGAGGATGTATCTTATGAAATTTTTTATTCAAAGGTTTAGCATTAGGATGTACAAGGTGGTGTATAACCAAGGTAGGTCCAAACCTATCATGTCAAAATAGGACCAATAAAATATATCAATAAATTCTCTCAGAAGGGTTGTAAATACTTCACATTTATCTTCAATGAGGAACATGCCTAATTTGATCCATTTCAAGTCATCTAGATTCTTAATGTTAAGTTTTATATTATCTTCCACAATAAGGGTGGAACCATCTTCCATAATGGTTGGAAAATATTTTATTTGGCCTATAGTGGAAAATTCCTCTATTTGGATTGGCTCTTCAAGTTCCCCTAAGCAAGACAAATTAGAATCTCCCAATGGTAAGTATGGCCATGTGACAAACACTATTAGAAACTCTTGAATGATTTGCTCAAAGGAATGATGTCATTTAGAACTAAACTCAAAACTAAAGGCAAGTTCATCATTTGTGGTCTTGGATCTATGTTTAAGGAAGGTTGAACACCCCCGTCTAGTAATGTCTGAAATAAGTTTTCACCAAAAGACTGGCCTTTCTCTTGACTTTTACCCTAGTCCAAAAGTGCCTAAACGAGGTTTTCACTTTGGTACCTCAATTTTTTATTTATTTATCTATGGCTAAGAGTGTTTACCCATTCTATAAAATAAGCTATAGGATCTAATTTGATTGAGAACCCTTGTTTATGGTCTCCCAATAGAACATTGTCTCGTAGGCCTAGAAAATTACAAAAGGCTTCATCATTCTCAAACTTGTATATAGGCATTATGGATTTTTGTTGGTCCCAAGCTATAAATTGAAGGTGATATAGGGGAAGCAAATTTTGGCAAAGAATTAGATTTAGGGTAAAAATGGCATGGGTGTCAAATAGATTGGTATTCATCAGGTCATCATAAGGGTTATGATCAGACTCTGCTTCATTGTCAACATCATCATCATTAATCATTGGCATTGGAACATGAAAAATATATGTGGAGTCACCCTCAAGTATTTTAAATTCAAGACCATAGGTTCTTTTATACCAAGTCATGGATATTATCTCAAGTGTTCCTTATTGATTTAGCCTAAGACCTCCCCCTTCATATGTGTGCTTCTCCATGATCCTATTTAAAATGGGGTATTTGACATTTTCATAGAAATTATCTAGTTTATCATTGTACAACCAAGATTTATCATCTACAAGTGGGTCCTATTCTTGGCTAGTGGTTGGTGTGAAAATGATAGTAGGACTATATAATTTGGTCTTTCCCTTACATTTCCACTCCATGCAAGGTGTTTTGGCTTTAGGTCTTCCAATATAACTTGGGGTTATATGGAATCTTGGAAATATGTAATGTATCATGGGGTAAATATTCTCCTAGGACATTATCTATGATGGTAAAATAATTAGACATTTCAAGAGGTAGCATGTGGGAAGATGAATCAAGGTCTATGTAATTGGCCTCTAGAAAATATATAAGAATTTCTCTCTCCTTTTCCTTTTTAAGAATCAGATTCAAGCCAAAATGGTAGTTGTAGCTTTCATACTCAGCCTCCAAATGTTTGCAATGATCAAAGGGATGTAAAGATATATGAATGGTGACCTCCATAACTAAATGGGAGAATTTGAGACACTGGTACAAGGTTGAAGGGGTTTCATGAATTTCATGTATCCAAAGTATACCCAAAATCAAATTATATGATAGGTCTAGGTCTAACACATGGCATATGTATTGTGGGTCAAAAGCCCAATAATAACTAGCAAGTTGATGGTACCTAAATATTCCTTATCTTCATTTTAATAGGCCTTGATAGTGATATTTTCTAGATGAAAGTCATTTGTTGTGTATCCAAGATGATTTATGAGCTTTAGATATACAATATTTAGGCCTAATATATTGTCTATGAGGATATGCTTCACTTTATGTTGTATGATGACAACTTCGATGTATAATAGATTGTTATGAAGAGGGCCAAAGGAATACATATCAATTTAGTCAAAGGATAATTGATGGTTTGGGGTTAGATGTCTGACTAAAGCTTAGAATTTGTCCAGGCTTATGTCATTAGGAACTTGAGATTTACCAAATAACTCTATCAAGATGTTGTTTTGGATGGTTGACATACACAACAAATCCAAAATGGAAATTTGTGTAGGTGTCTTTTGAAGTTATTCCACAATATCAAATGTCTTGTCCTTCATATAAATAATTTTTTTGTTCTTAGTTAGAATAGTGGGTTGGATGGGTGTAGTGGAAGATGGACATGGGCCTAGGATGGTAATCTCTAATCATCAAGTTTTATTTCATAATTAGGACTAGATACAAGACCATTGTTGATAAAAAATGATGGTGGAGGGGGATTAGATAGGATAAGTCTCAATTTTTGGTACACTTGTATGTGGTCATGAGTCAATGATGATTTATCAATATAAGGCCCAAAAATAGTAATCCATGCTTGTTGGTATGCCTGTATGCAATCCTAGTTTAAGGAAGGATCACTGGCATAGGTTAACTAGTTGGGATTAATAAGTAATGGTCATATTTCATTGATACTTGATCTTGGATTGATGGAAATAGTGGAAATGTGACCTCCCACAAGATTGCATATAACTTTGTTATAGTCATTTGAAACTATGTGATAAGTCTATTAGTTATTGGCATCGTTTTGGCCTTAGTTCTATCCATTTGGTTGACATTTTTTTTTGAATTTTGGAATTATTTTTCTTGTCTCAAATATTAATACTATTGTTGTTGTTGTGGCCTTTACTGCTACTATTTTTAGTTTTTATGTTGTGGAAAAGGGTTTTAGTAGATACCCAAGATCTAATTAGATGTAGAAGCTTTATTATCCATTCTTATCTCTCTATTTTCCATCATATTTTGAATGAGATGTTTTATTTTCACATAATGGCATAGATTATGTCCATTAACCCAATGATGTTCATAACATTCAATTTTTATATATCAATATAGGTAAGGAATTTCATCTATATGGTGCTTCAAAATTAGCCAACTAATCAAATTAGTGATGACTAGTTTGTAAAATAAGTCTTCAATAGGCTCTCCAAGGTTACTAAAGACTTAATGAGTAAGTAAATTTTACCTTAGAGGAGGGGTTTGAAAAGGCAAAGGTGGTTGTGTTTATTGAGCTAGTCTAGGTTGTTGTGAAGGTGGTTCTTGCTTAATAGGTGTTTGGTGAGGAGTAATTTGCATTTGCAGCATGCATTGATCATATGGTGTTTTCACTATTTAGACATGTCTTAAATTAGTTACTCCATTTCCAAAAACATTCTTGTTACAGTTAAACTACTTAGAATTTTCATAATTACTAACCTAGGCTGGTACGAATGCTTGTGGGTGGACTTGGTTGTGGCTCTAATTTTGGTTATTTCCTTGGTTCTATTTTTGGTTCTAATAGACAAGGTAATCTTGATGATCCCTTTGTTAATAAGGGATTTTTTGACTAGTAAACCTTTGTCAATGATTTCCTTGAAGATATGTGCACACTTCAGCTCCAAATAGCATGATATATTGTTGTGCAAATTCTTGGTAAACATAGTAGCTAGTTTCTTGTTTGGTAAATTATGGGTGAATTTACTTGCAAGTAATCTCCATCATTATAGATAAATTAAAAAACTTTCACCAACCTTCTGTTTGGCTTAAGTCAGATCTACCAATGAAATCTCATGTTTAAGATTGTAGAAGTGTTGCACAAACTTATCTAAAAGGTCATCAAAATTAGATATTGAGTTCTTTAGACATTAAATTCCTAACACCAGTGTGTTTAAATTATAAATCTTATTAGAAATTTGTAAAAATACATAATTTGGGCCAAAATCACTTAAATGCACTAAATTATTTGAGCTTATAGTATATAAGTGCCAATTTAGGCTAATGTATCCCTAAATGGGGTAATGCATTTTATATGTTTATTAACGTTTCTAAAATCATTTCAAATCAAAATGATGAAAACATAATTTGACACTCTGAACCGCTGAATTCCTCTAATTTAAAAGTACATGACATGTGCATGTGTTATTTCATGTCAATAATGCCCTAAATGGGATATTGATTCATATACAACTGACACCTTCTTCTAATTCCACTCAGATCAAATTATGACCCAATAATATAACATTTTGACTATTTTGATTAATAGTATGTAACCAATATAAAAATAATTGAATAAAATTTAATTAATCTCACTTAGGCAAATTAATCCAAATCAAGAGATTAAGTGGAAAATCCATGGAAGTTATTGAATATCTTCTAATTGAAAATTGATTTCTATTATCTACATCATTAGGTGACATCATTTATGGGGTTGTATCCATAAGCCATAAATGTAAAAAAAAATCAGGTTTAAGGCTTCCCATACATATTTAAGGCCCCTTCCTTCCAAATATTTATAAGGGTATTTATGGATATTATCCCCAAAATTGAATTAATTCATGGTTACATAGTTTGATCTCAAGATGGATGGTCATGTTTGATTCTGATTAATTTCAAAAATATATAAATAGGAGGGCCAAGACCACCATTTTTAAGCTTCATATATGTAAACTTGTTATTCATAATTCTCTCCACAACTTTTCTTTATGTAGTGTTATTATGCTTAATTTGCAATAGGATAGTTTCAAGATAGGCATACATTTGATTCAAATATCATGAGCCTAGTTTCATTGGTGCATAAGAGATGATGGAGGAGTATTTCATTCATCATTGCTAAAGAATTGAACACCAAATCAAGGGGAAAATAATGTTTTGATCTGTATTTGGGTGATGGAATGCTCTTGGGAAGGTATTGGGTATGTGTTTTCTCTCAATATCTCTTAATTTTCATTTACAAACCCTATTGAAGGAGTTGGCTTAGGTAGTTATGTTTTTATGCATTTTCTTGTGTTTTCTTGACTAATGCCTGATTTAACTCACTTTGGATTCTATATATACATATTAACATGTTTGGTAGGACCATGCATCCCATACAAGCAAGGAGAACACTTTGGCAATCCATAAAAATCAAGTTTTGACATTATTTTTCTTGTGTTTTGGGTTCTTTATGGACACAGTTTTTACAATGATTTATATTAGTTCCATATAATTAGTATTGGTCATATCTAATCAGCATTGGTTCTATTTTAGGGCAGAACCTGATAGAAATATTAGGTTTTTGAGCTTTCTTAAATGTTACAAGTTTTTATTTTGGATTTTAAGTCTCTATCAAAACATTTTATTGCATGATACAAAAGTTGTTATAGATATTATATACTAACTTGGGATAACAAAAGTTTTTTGACAAAACATTTTTTGCCTAAGGGTTCACAGGTAATTGTCATCAATTTTTATCGACCGACATCAATTCTTTTATGATCTTCATCAGTCTTGTTGTAACTAACATCAATCAATGTTGATCGACATTAGTCTCTGTGTAATAAAAATAGAGAAACCCAAGAGCAAACTTTCAAATATTGATTGTTTCACTGATAATTATACTTCAAATTAGAATGAAACCCTCTAAAAATTGTAGGTCATGTATGGAGAAGTGCCAAATTTTAACATGCTTAAGTATTGAAACTTTCCATTTGGTGCTTAAGATGAATTTAGATGGTTTATACTTAGATTGTTTTGTGAAAGTTTTTCAAAGTTTGAAACTAAGGCTAAAGGGCCAAAAACTTCATAAACATCTCAATTTGGTGCATAAAATTTACACTCACTTAAAATTGCAATTTTATAAAAGTGTTTGTTTTATGCTAGATCATTTTATACAGGTATGTTTTCACAAATGAAGGATACATGTATGCTCTCTCCCTATCCCCTTTAAGGAACTTGATTGACCAAAAGTACTTCTTGCTTACATTTTTGCTTTGTCCAAGGTGTGAAAAGAATGTTGTTAGGACTCTCCCATAAACCTGTATGGTTTGGGTGATTTAGACACAACCTTTAATGTATTTTCACTTTATCATTTATTTTATATAACTTGGATTGTGAGGGGGATTTCATAGCCTCCTCATGAGTTATTTAGAGAATATTTGACCTAGGGTTTTATCTCTCAACATTATTTCAACCCCTCTCCATAGTGGGGTATATAAATTAAGGCAAATATACTATGATTGCTAGTGGGTTGTGTGGCTAACCTCTTGAATCATAATGAAAAAATGAGTTAGGTCTTGTTAATCAAGGGATTCAATTAAAAATTACATGAGTGGAATCACTATGCAAAGGAATATACCCTTGCATAGTAAGTTAATTGGTATGAAATAAATTAATGTGAGGAATCTCTAGTGTTAATCACACTTGGGATGATCTAGATGATCAAAAATTTAGTTTTAGGATAACCCCACTTGCCATGAATATATTATTGATGCAGGATGAGAATCCTAAAGCTACATGTCATACAATATCTTAGGAGAAGGAGTTGTAAAAACCCTACTACTTCATGTATTTTTATTTTTGAATTAACACTTAAAATCCTCCCAAGATCATGTATATAGGTGGAATTTAGTAATACAAAGCAACCTTGTCATTTTAGAGCTTTGGAAATTATACTTAGTTGTATTTGGTCTTTTTTCTTTACTTATTTGGTCTTGTTTTGAGTCTAAAAATTGTTTGTAAACCAAAACATGTCAATCAAACATAGTTTTTATTCACCATTTTATTTGAACAAGGAGGCATTACGCTAACCAAATCAAAATCATATTTTTCCTTATTCAAATCCTCATTTGAAACATATTATTTTGGTTATCTAAACAACACTATTGTGTTACCCATTTGAGTCTAAACCATTCTCCAAATATCTTTAAGTCTTTCACTTTAAATTCAAATTTGAAATCTCACCTTTCTATGTTCTAGGTTAAGGTGTTAATTGGTTTACCATTTACACTTGGTTTGAGTTAACTTGAGTACGATTTCTCATTTGGGTTAAAGTTCATTTTATAGACTCATCATCATTTTATCATTGTGAACTTAGGTTATTTAGTGTATCACTCACACTCTAAGTTTTAGAACCAATTTTATACTTCCTATTACCATCTAATGGCATTTTGTTTCCCATTTGGTTTTAGTTTTATACTTAAGAATTATTGCATGTTTTTACATCTTGAGTTTCTTATTTCACATTATTACTTTCCTCATCAAAAATACTCTCTTCTATTTTTTTAGTAGCAACACGTCAAAGTTGAACTAGATTTTACGATAGGGACATATATTTTAAACCTACATTTAATGTACTAGTTTACACTATATGTCTTAGAGTTATCATATTTTATTCTAATTTAATTATTTAAACCCACAAAATTTGAGTAATTTTGTGAACCATTTATTATAAGTATGTGGTACTATGCCACTTCTCTTTATTATAGTCTCTTTTTGCCTTGTCACTTGTTTGGATAAAATCAAAACATACCTTGTTAATGTTTGCAAACACATTCCAAATATTAGTAAATATAGAGAACAAACTTTTAGACATGATGCAAAGGTACACTCGTAGTGGAGTTTCTTATGGCGCTAGCTATCAGGAATATCACTTTTATGATGGATAAGATAATTTTGTGGTATTTTAATACATCCCCATGAATGTAAGATCTAAAACTACTTTGACAAATCTACAATTAGATCAAGAAAATCAAGTTCAAGATAATCACTCTTTTTTGGTAGAAACTATTGAAGCTTCCAATGGGAGATCAATTAGTGAGAAATCAATTGGCTGGAAATCAACTAACAACAAATCCACTAGCGGGAGAACCACTAGTACTAGAATGGAGATTGGAGGATCTACTTCACAGGTTATAGAATAATAGAGAACAAGATGAGATCACTAAAGAATAAGATGAATTCAAAGCTCAGAAAGAGCATCAAATATTTATAGCACCATGGATTTCTACTAATTCAATCAATGTCCAAAATCATCCTGGTAAGTTACCTTCTCTTAAGGGATTGAATATACCAAAGTTTTTTGGTATTGCTGGAGAGTCCGGGGAAGATCACTTAGAATCATTTAGAATATTTTGTGTTACTATTGGAATAACTAGTGAAAATATTTGTTTAATATTTTGTGCCCAAACACTATAAGGAAAATCTTATCAAGCATTTGTTAGTTTGCTTGCTAAGGTTATTGATAATTGAAGAGATGTAGAAGACTGGTTAGAGTTGTCTTTTAGAAAATCCAAGGAATGTTTTGATTTAGTAAATAATCTTTCAAATATTTATTTGGACCTTGATGAGACCATGTATCATTTCATTTCTAGATTCACCAAGTTGCATTAAAATATTCTAGGTGATCTTAGACTTTCAAAATAGTTGTCTAAACTTTATCTTTGCAATGTTTTACTTTTAAAATACAAGATGGCTTTGGAAGATAAATATATTATAATATGATGAAACTATAATATTTTTTATTGAATATGAAAATAATTTTAAGTGTATTGGTTTTAAAGATAAGTTTACTACATGTTTAAATTCAGATAATGTAGAGATATTAAAAGCAATACAAATTTTAGGCAATGAGCTAGTCACTATTAAAAGGAATCTAAATGATAAACATTATTATTCATATAAAGCCATGAAAGATGATGATATTACTTGATATTACAATATTTTTGAACTTTATCATAACCCTAAAACATGTCAAGTTATTTATTAAATTCAAAAAATATCTTCTTCAAGGAAAAGATGAAATAACTGAATATTTAACTTATAACATAAATACTCTTTATGATCCTTCAAAAAATGAGAATATTTATGCTATAAATACTAAGAATAAAGATTATAATCTTCCAAAAAATAATAAAATATCAAATGATAAATCCTCTTTAAATGATAAAGGTAAATCAGCTCAGAATAATGCTAACAATTCTAATGATAATGTTGCGCAAAGTAATTATTTTACAATTAGGTATAATCATAGTCAGTATCAACATTATAAATCAAATAGTTTTAAGAAAATCAATGTTAAAACTTATAATATAATTAATTATTTGTCAATAATTGAAGTTGTATTTTCTCTACTACACGCTACTAGTCTTCTAGGACAATTAGATAAGATTCATGAAGTAGTAAAAAAATCCAAGAGCTGATGTAAGTTTGAAAGAGAAAAATAATTTTGAAAATATTTATGCCCAACATTTTTATCCCCTACTAATTATATTTCCCCTTTCTATGTCATAGTAAAAATTGGGAATAAAATAATTCATAATTGCATTTTAGACATAGGTACTTCAAAGAATATCATGCCTAAATGCATTGAAAATCAATTGGATATATCTTATGAAGCAGATAGTAGGAAACTTAATAGTTATGATGTTAGACAAACTAAGAGTTATGGTAAATTTCATGACATAGTTATTAAAATTATGCATGATGAATGTATTAAATGTATGATTAATATTCAAGTGTTAGATATTCTTAGTAATTATGCAATGCTATTAGGAAGGGATTGATCTAAAGCCACTAGATATTTCATTAGAAAATATATAATATGGATTCCTATTAATAATGAGATTACATTTATTAAGAGGAAAGATTTTTCTAGTACAGCAATTGAATCACCTTCTTCATCTAACATTTCTTACGTTGAAACTAGTATTGGAACTTATGAATTACTGAATGTAGATGAACTAAAAAATTAGCATGAAAAAATATTTAAAAGGAACATTTTATAGTCTCTTTACTTTGATGGGGCATGCTCTCAACAAGGTAATGGTGTTAGAAATTGTCTAATATCTCTTGTTGGTAAAATATTTCATTATGCTTTTAAATTATCTTTTGAAAATACTAATAATACAATAGAATTTGAAGCATTATGTTTAAGATTAGAAAATACCATAGAGTTGAATGTTAAACATTTAAAAGTTTTAAGAGATTCAGAGCTAGTAATAAGACAAGTTCACAATATTTATAAGACCAATAAAACTCATTTACATCATTGTACACAAAAAGTTTGGTTGTTATTTGAGCATTTTGAAGCTTTCAATATCACACATATTCTTAAAGTATTCAATGTTCGAGTTGATAAATTTATGATTTATGCTTCTAATCCAACCTTGAGTGAAATTGAGTCTACTATAAATTTTATTTTTATTGAAGTCTTTCATCTCAAGATTCCTAATTTGAATGATAGTTGGCCAGTGTTTAATTATGATGAATATATAGATTCATTCCTTAAAGGCAATTATTTTGATCATGATGACTATGTACTAAATTGTGGTGATTATTTAAAATTAAGTACTAACAAATTATCTTTTGGTTTGGTAAACCTCGAATCTATGTTTTTACCCAATGATAAGCCAAAAATATCTAGAATAGAAGAGCCATCAATAAGAATCATAGGTGAAACCACTCTCATAAATTTAAGCACTGAAGAAGATCCTACGTATGCTTATTTAGGAATTCAAATTACCAAAAATGAAAAGGTTAAGTTCATTAAATTATTTAAATAATTTATTGATGTATTTACATGGTCATACAAGGACTTTAAAGGTTATGATATCAATATTATTAAACATAACATTCTTATTAAGCCTAGTATCAAACTTGTTAGGTAGAAAATATGAAGAATTTGTCTTTTATTAGAGGACATCATTAACAAAGAGCTAGATAAGATGATTGATGCTAGTGTCATTTTTCCTATAACATATTCAAAATTAATAGCTAATCTAGTTCCAGTTAGAAATAAAAATGAAGATATTAGACTATGTGTTGATTTTAGAGATTTAAGTAAAGCAAGTCTAAAAGATAATTTTTCTCTACCTAGTATAAATCAGATTTTACAATAGGTTGTAGGATCTATAATAATGTTTTTATTAGATGCGTTTTTAAGTTATAATCATATCTTTATGAATCCTAGTGATAGACATAAAACTACTTTTACCACTTGTAGAGGTAAATTCTGATTATAATAGAATGCTTTTTGATTTAATGACTACATGATCTACTTTTTAAAGAGCTATGAATGTTGATTTTGATGATTTAATAGGCATTGTTATTCAATTTTATTTAGATGATCTCACTATTCATTTTAAAAAAAGAAAGAAACATTTAGACCATCTTCGTGAAATATTCACAAGATGTAGAAAGTTTGGAATTTTTTTAAATCTAAAGAAGTCTATTTCTGGTCTGACTGAGGGTAAGGTGTTAGGACACATAATCTTTAAATAATTTATTTATATTGACCTAGAATGTGTTAAAGCTATAAAGGAATTACCTCCTCCCAAGGATCAATCAAGTTTAAGATCTTTCTTTGGTAAGATTAATTTTATTAAAAAAATTATTTCTAATTTTGCTGACAAATCTAATTCTTTACAATTACTACTTAAGAAAGATAAAATATAAATTTGAGATGAAAATGTAGAATTAGCTTTTAATTCTATCAAAAATGCAATTATAAGTGCTCATATCCTTGTTAAACTTGATTTTTAAAAAAACATTTATTCTCTATGTTAATACTAATGAAAAGGATAAAGGAGCTATAATAACTTAGGAATTTGAAAATAATGAAGATAAACTTATCAGTTATATGAGCCAAGTCTTAAAAGATACATAACCTAGGTACCCCTTTATTGAGAAATTTATTTTCTCACTTGTTTCTTCCTTGATTAAATTTTGATATTTATTAATGGAAAACAAGTTTTTATATGATTTAATTTACATGTTTTGTCATATCTTTTAAAATAGTTAACTATTCAAGGAAGGCTTGCTAAGTGGATCTTATGCATTCAAGAATTTGAACTTGAATTTGAAACTTCTAAAACTATTAAATTAAAATTAACTAGCAAAACACTCAGCTGAAAATACTACCTTGAATATTAATTTTCCAATTTTATCAGTTGATGAAAATTTAAATACAAAACCACATTTTAAAACTATGAACATTGTTGAATTTTCAAAAAAAATTAAGTTTGGTCATGAATGGGATTGTTTATTGGTTGAAGATAATTGGTATAATGATTTAGATTATTATTTTCAAAATTAGTCTTGTCCTAATAATTTAAATAATAAATAAAGGTGTTTCTTACAACTAAAAGCATTAAATTTTTGTTTATTAGGAAATTTTATATTTTTTCATAATCTGATGGAGTATTGTTAAGATTTCTTATGCATAATCAAACTTTGAAAGTTATTAAGGGTTGTCATGAAGGAAACAATGGTGGATGTTATGCTACAAAAATAATAGATTATAATATTTTAAGGGTTGGTTATTATTGGCTTACTTTGTTTCAAGATGCTTATAATCTAGTTCATTCCTATGTGCCTTGTCAACTTTTTGTTGGAAGGGATAAACTACCTACAATACCTTTAAATCTGGTTATTCCTTAAAAACCTTTTACAAAATGAGGCATTGACTTTATTTAAGATATTGATTTGCCTTCATCTATAGGTCTTAGGTATATTTTGATAGCCATAAATTATTTCACCAAGTGGACTAAAACCAAAGCTCTTAAAAGTTCAATAATATGTGAATTAATTTTTTTTTCTAGAAATTAGATTTTCTCTAGATTTGGGGTTCCATATGAGATTATTCAAGATAATTGACCTCAAATAATTTTAAATTAGTTCTTAGAATTCCTAAGAAATTATTTTATTATTTCTAGTCATTTGTCTAAGTACTATCCACATGGAAATGGACAAAGTGAGTCCACTAATAAAAATATGATTTTTATTATGAAAAAACTAGTTTGTAATAACAAAAAAAAATGGTATCTTAAAATTTTTGAAGCCTTATGGGATGTTAGGACTATTGTTAAGGTAAAAACTAGTTATTCTGCCTTCATGTTAGCATATAGTTTGAAGCTATTTTACCAATAGAACTTTAGATTTATTCAACTAGGACTCCTTTACAATATGTAACTAAACATACAAAATTAATTAAACAAAGGTTGCATGATTTGGTAGCTCTTGATGAATCCAACGCAACAACATTACAGAAATTAGAGAAGGCTAAGCAAAAGTTAATGAAATTTTTTGAAAAAAAAAATTATTAAAAGGTTTAATGTTGGTGACTTAGTTTATATTGGGACAAAGCCCATGAAGACCCTAGAAAATATCATAAGTTTGATAAATGTGGATTGGACCTTACATAATTATCATAGTTCTTGGAAATAATGTATTTCATCTTAAATATCTTGAAGGAAATTGGTTGCATTACTTGAAAATTTACATCACTTGAAATTATTACATGATTAGTTATCTTTATGCTATTCTTTTGCTCTCTTTTCTACTTTCTTTTTGGTTTATTTTTTTCCTTTCTTTTGTTTCATTGTTTTGTTTGTTGTTTTGTTTTCATCTCGGGTTTGCTTTGTTGTAATTTTCTTTCAAAAGGATCAATGAAAGATTATGGAATGATGAATATCATAATATAAAGTAAGAATGCATGGAAGATGCAAAAATGTTGCAAGTATCATTTATTTTTAGAGATTACTCTTAAAAAATTAGTTTTTCTATAATAAATGAGTAATATGGCTAACTTATATTTTGTTGTAGAAGTATTACTTTGTTTTTAGATTTTGTGCTTAGGCATTTGTAATTGATTGTGCATTCAGCACAAACTTACTTGTTATTCATTTTCCTTTCTTCATGTCACGCTAGCCAAACAATCCATTCCTTATTTAAATTGATTATTTAAGGGGTTCACACTTAGCTACTTGAGAAATAATTTTATTGGATCACACTCTCAAGGAAAAATTCTATTTTATACAATAATTAATTTTTTGCTAACCAAATTTATTACACAAAATCGACTAGCAAGGTCGTTAGTGTTATACCTATTTTATACACCTCCCCCCTAAATTTCTCAAATCTATACTTATTGTTATAGAGATGACCCTATCATGAAACCTAAAACTATGTTGGGGATCCTCTTGATTGATAGTATTATAGATGAACCTTTGATTATGAAATAGTAATGATTGAATGATGAAATTTTATTTATGTTTTTAAGTGGTTTTGAAAAGCATGATGGAATAATGAATAAAATATGCATATAGAGTTATAAATGTAATCAGTTATTTTGTTATTCAGATTTAGTTCACTTTTTACAGTTTTAGTTAATACTTGGACTTTCAATTTTTTAGTCATTTTAGTTGATTTGTGATGTTCTTTTTATCTTCATTAGTGTATTTTATTTATGATTCAAATAATAATGGTGATATGATAATTTTAAAAACATTGCAATCAAGTTTGATACATTCAAAAGCTATTCTAAAAATCTACATTTGATGAATAGCTATGTTTCATTCACTACTAATGATATGATGGTTATTTGAAATACCAATATGCTTTAGTTGGTTTAGTGATGTTCATATCCTAATTTATAAAATTGTTAGTCTTGTCATTTTGATTTTGCAACTAATACATGGTTCAATTCATGAAAACCTAATTGGCATGCTAAGTTTTAGTCGCTTCAAGATTTGAGTAATAATCAAATCTGATGATCATAGTTCCCAAAGCATGTATATCATTTCTTATATCTTGAATATTGATGTGTAAGAAGAGGATTAGTTGATGAGAGAGGTTGATAGCATGAAATTTCTTTGAAAACATCATATACTTCTTCGAAATATTAACTTCATTTAAGAATGATCAAAAAGGATCTTATTTATCACATAGTTTGTTTTAGAAGTTTAAGGGGTAATAATACTAAGGTTTAACATTTGATTCCTTTGTGAAATATGTGTTTGGCTTAAAAAAATGGACTATAATTTCAAGGTTCTTTGACCACAATACTTAGTGAATCATAAATTATGAAGTTCATTGTAAAATATATTCCCTTCAATCGATGACAAGGCAAACATATGTTGAGTTGGAGATCACTTGGCAAAATGAACATCGAGGTAGGTGAGTTGGCACTAGTATTTAAGTTTGAGTGTATAGTTGTGATGCTTTAGGATTATTCAAAGATTTGGCAGTGTGAGAGTTAATGAGAGGGAATATTACCTCAAATAATGGATATTAGTTGATATTTAATGTGAGAGTCAGTATCAAGGATGGCTATCATTAACTTTGGCTTTTTTGATAAACAAGTTGGAAAAGTTACTAGGTACATGATTAGTAAATAAAAGCCAATCAAATTGAGACACATCATATGGTCAGTTACAGTGGTAAGGTTGGCAGATATAAGTTTTATTTTTCTTGATCTTTTGTTATTTTTACAAGCTCTTTGATGGGATCAAAGCTTTGGCTCTTTGGGATCGTGTGGAGATTTTGGAGGTTGATAGTCAGGATATTTTTGGGAAAGTGATACCAGGTATGGTTTTACTAGTGTTGATTAGTTTCTTTAGAAATATGGATGTGTTTGGGAGGCAATTATAGGTTTAGTGAAAGAATAGTTCTATCTATGTGTGAATGAAATCTCTCAGTACTTCTTGTATGTTTTTAATGCTAAAATATGAATAATAATGTGGAAAATATACAATTTTGTCTGCATTCAAGCTTTTGGTAAGGATAAAATGATTTATTTGAAGTTTTGGGATATTATTTGGCTATGCATGAAATAATATGATTCTTTGCATGGAAACATGAATCCATTCCATGCAATGAATGAATGATAACTTTTAGTTTAGCTGAATGTCAAAATATAAGGCATAGGTTTTGTTTATTTTTGAGTGACTCTTTTGGAAAATTGTTTCAAAGAAGATTTAGTCATGATAGTGGTATATGTTTATCAATCTCAGTCTGAAGGGTCACTCACATATTTTGGCTAAACTATCCAACATGCAGATGTTTTTAAGGTCCTATTATTTGTCTTGAGTTTCTAAATACTTACCTTCCATGGGTTAAAGTGATGATAGTTTTACATGGATTTGTAAAAATATTGGAAAGTTTTCAAATCTTTCTCAGTTGTCACCATGCACAAATTTTTTGTTTTGGTTTTTGGAGTGTTGTTGGACAATTGGGTATGCAAATATATTTTGGTTGAAACATTGATGGTATGGACCCTAGAAAATATTGAAAAAAATTCAATGCTTGTGGTTTTAGTATATATGTGAGTATTTATTATTGCAAATCATATGTTAAAATTATTGAAAGATATGTAAAGGTCAATATGTTATATATGTTTACATGCATGAAATGGTTTACATTAAAATAATTATAGGATTTTGATGCATCAAAATATGATACCATATTGTGAGTTTTTGATTCATAAGCTTGTGGTGAAAAAGGGCCAGTTTATGCATATAGGTCTATGTGCATGAAAATGATAAGTTACATAATGAAGTATTTTTTGGATTTTGATGAAGTATGGCTTAGGTTTTGTCTCTAAATATGCATGTATATAATATTCTGCATGAATCATGTTTTTTAGTTAGCATATATTTTTGAAATCGATGATTTTGGGCTCATGCATATATATGATCTGGGATATCAGCATTCATGAAGTCACAAGATGATTAGTTTCATTTGATTATCTATTATGGATTTGATGTCATTGTGATCATCTTATAAATATAGTTTTAATTTTAGTATTATGATTGGGATTGATAGTTTTAAGTTTTCAAATAACCATATAGAGTTTGAATAGCTTGGTCAACTGGTTTATTGAAATATATTGAAGGGATAACATACTTATGCATATTTATGTCTAGACTATGTTGGATAGGTTTAGTCACAAGATTGGTTTTCAAAAGAAGTGGTTGAGTTATGAAACTTTATTTAAAATTTCAACTCAAAATTGAAGTAATGGATTGTAATTTGAATATCAATTTATAAATTAGAATTTCTTGATACTTCTCATTTGAAGTTTGTATAAAGCATTACAAGTATAGAGTTTCATGAACTATCAAAAAGATTTTGAGATAAATAATAATCATATTCAATCAGATAGAAGATAGTCAATTGAGGTTGGAGCAACATGATATTATGAGACATTCTTGATTGCATTTGACATTTTTTGAAATGAAAGCATAAATTTATGTTAATGTTTGAGGTTCAATATAGATTTTGATTCAGATACAGTGTAATAGATTTTAGCTATAGTGGAATTTTAAGTTTTGTCTTTCAGTTTTACTTCTTGGATACTTGTTTCCCAATCTTAGGTTTTTTATTTGATCACTATGTTTGGGTGGGACTAGCCAACAGGAAGTAAGGTTGATAGAGGATGGGGATAGAATTCAAATAGAGGTTTTACTTAGCCAAATTTTATTAAAGGTTTTCATAGGGGTGTATTTCATGTAAGACATTTTGGACCTTGATTTCATAGAGGGACAAGAATTTACATTCACTTTGATGCCTATGATCCTAAGTTTTGGGATATTCTAAGTAATCTACCTATTAATCCATCTAATAGAGGTTATAGAGGTTATAAGGGTTTCCATGGTCATAGTTTTGGAACTCATACACCTTCTTAAAATAGTTCATCTCACCATTTTGAGCATGATCTTTGACATTTGCCTCTACAACCCCCTAAATTTAGAGGTGAGCCAAATGATGATCCTTTGCCTACTAACTAGTCCACATAGCTTGAAGTAGAAATAGCTCATGTTAAATATCTTAAGAAGATGGCCATTCCTTTTGATGCACCTTCCCCTTATCATGTAGATCTTACTGGAAAATGTATAAAGTTGAATATATCTAGTGCCCATATTGAACCTCTCTTAAGGTCTAAGAGATTGAATATAGGTAGTCAGAGTTATGCTGGCAGAAGAAAAACCATAGATATTTTGCCTCATACTTATAAAAAAAGGACTGCAAAAAAGAGAGCTGAGTCTAAGCTAGAAACATCAATGGAATTCAGATAGATAAAAGAATTAAGCTAGAAATTAATGATAATATGACTGATTCAAGAACTAAGTTCGTACCATTTCCTACTACTGCGATGGAGTATAATGTTTGTCTTCATGAACAAGACAAACAAGTATTTGAAGTGTTTTCAAATTTAGATGATTATTGGTCATCCAAAGAATAATTTCTATTTGGTGGTAAACTTTTATGGTAGAACTTGATATTTTAGTTTGATACTTTGATAAATTTTGATATTTTGGTAAATATAGAAATTTTGGAGTTCTAACATAATTATATATGCTTAAGTTAATTAGTATGCATTATGGTTTAATATGAATAGAATTTATCTATTTTTGACTTATTTATTTTATGATTAAAATATATTTTATTATATTATTAATTAATTTGAGTTCCCACCCATTAAGATTAGTACCAATGTATATTATTTTTTAAATATCTTGATTAAATTAAGACTTCTTAAGTCTTAAATAATTTTTTCTTTAACCAATTTTAGTTTATAATTAATTGACTTTGTTAAAATTAATTAGTTAACATTAACTAATAACTAACTAAAGTTACTTATAACTTATTTTATAACTAAGTTGAAGGTATAAGAAGAGATCAAGGACACATTTGAAAACAAAAGAACAATAGCTATTAAAGACTTAAGTATTTTCTAAAGTCAATCATTTATCTCTTCTTTCTATGCAACTTCTCTGAGATAGTACAGCTATTGTAGATAGACCCAATGTTGTTTTATCTAATGGTTGAGTAATTGCTTATGCAACATAGGTATATCCAATTTTATTTATCATTTAGTACTGATTATCTAAAGTTTGGTAAGCTTAATATCTTTTGATGATTACTATTTTGTAGTCTTATGCACAGATTCTAAGTATTCAACATGAATAATGATGATCATTTTGTTATTCCATGACATTTCATTGATCTATTTTGATCATAAAGTTGCTATTCAAGTTTTTGTAGAGAAAAGATGTTGGTTTTATCAATAAGCTTATCTCTTTCTACTAAGATGACTCTCCTTTTGAGACTCGCATACGTTTTGTAATTTATTTGAATCTAACTTTAATATAATCAGATCTTTCAAATTTCTTCTAAATCTCATTTTTATTTCTATATTGGTTATCTTTTAATACAGTTTAAATCTATAGGTGTTTTCTATTTTAATTAATTTAGTTTAATCTCTTTCTTATTAGTTTTTAGTTTAGGTTTGTCTTTTTCTCTATTTAGATAGTTATAGATAAATATCTTTTAATATCTATATTTTCATCTTTTAAACTCTATCATTAGTTTAATAATCTTTTAATCATTTGATATCTTTTTAATAGCTTAGGTCTTTTAGTTTATTTTGTTTTACTTTTTAATTCAAATAAATTCAAAGTTTGCTTTAATATTTAGATTAACTTCCTTTGTTTTGCTAAGTTTCTTAGTTATTTTTTAATTAGTTTTCCTTTTAGATTCAATTTTAATCTGTAGACTTTTGTTATCTTTTAGTTGTCTTTGTTTATCTTGATTAGATTTTCTTAGTTTTCTATCCTTTACTAGTTTATTTGTCTTGTCTTTAGGATTAGTTATTTTCTTTCTCTCTTCTTAATTTATTTTTTGTCAGTTTTCTTGCTCTTTCATTTATTTATTTTTATATTTTCTCTTTCTTTGATCTATCTCTTCTATTTCAAGTTTTCTTTAGAACATTGCAAGCAAGAATCAAAGATACTATCTGAATACATATATATTACAAAATTAAATTTATATTCTTCAAGAGACTATCTAATGCATAGGTTTTCTCTATTAGATAGAATAGATTATAGATTCCTATCTTAACTGATTTATGATTCAATAAATAAATTTTTGATTTTTATAATGGAATAAGTTATCTTGATAAATTTTTGATTATTTTCTAAAATTATAATAAAAACCCCTCATATATTTAGGATCACAAATGATCCTTTATAACCCATTGATTAGACTGGTATAATTCAAATTTGACCTTCACGATAGGTGAAAGGGTTGATTCATTAACAATATAATTTCCAACGCTAATAGGCTCCAAATGTGCACTCAGCTCCACCTAATCCATCAAAAACTTTGTAAAGAGTCCCTCCATAAAGGTTATTTAATTACAACTTCAAAGTCTTTATAAAACTAGGAAAGCCTGTTGAGATAGTGTTATAAAATATCATAGTAGCTAATTTGATTATGTGGCCTATACGAAGGCCATTTCCTAAGGATCAACCCAAACCCAATTGGTATTAAGCAAATGAATTTTGAAAATTTCATTATGTTTTTGGTCATGGTGCTTATCACTGTGTTCAATTACAAAATCTCATTGAATATTTGATTGAGAGTGGTGGATTTGAGATCAAACTTTATCCATAGGATACTTATTAGGATATGGAAATCTACAAATATCCATTCCCTCAGCACAATAAAAAACTAGTAAGGAAAAATTAGAACCAAGGATAGAATTAGTGATAAAATCAGACTCAAGGTTAAAAACATAATTAGCATGACCATAATCAAGATCATAAAACCCATGGTAATAACCTAAGTTATAACAACATGCCTTATGATTATAATAATACCATGAGACACATTTCTACAAACCACATTACCACTATTATTGATAAAACCCATGAACCATATCATACTTCTGAAGTATTGGATCCATTGTTATAGGACTAACACCCTCTCCCTCAAATAATGTTGTGTCAAGTTCAAATAATTCTATTGCACCTCAGTTTATGTAACTTATCATTTCTAAACCCCATCTTTCCTCTAATTATAATGGTTCCTTGTCAACTTGAAATTACTCAAATGTAACTAGATGCCCACAAGTCACCCTCTAAGGTTCTTTTCCTTCATCTTTTAATTATAATGGATCATTTCCAGCTCTAGATTGCACAATTTCAACTAGTTGCTCATAATTTACCCTTCAGAGCCCTTTACCTTCTTCTTTTAATACTAAACCCAACATGAACATTCTACCTTCAAATCCAAAGTTGAATATAGTATTAGCTAAGTCTAAACCATCTCATCTTATTATTTAAAATACTTATAGTCTATTAGACCAATTGAGTAAAAACCCTATGCATATTTTTGTTTTAGATAATTTACATACGTCTGAATTCCATAGAACTATTTTGAATGACCTTTTACAACAATCTATTATTCCCCAAGATATTAATCCTGAATAGTTCCAAACACTTATAGGACATTTGTCATCATTTTGAAAGGTCACATTTGATCAAAAAATATGTCCACTCTTAGTCTTAGCCATGATAACCCCTTGTATATTTAGGTCATCATTGAAAACCTTAAGATCAAGTAGGTTATTATAGATAATGGTTCAGGACTGAACATAGTGTTTATCAAATTGGTAGAGAGATTGTGTTGCACTACGAAGGGCATTCAACCAGAGATGATCACCATAAAGGATTACAATAATGATAAAAGGTAGTCTTCTGTTATTATTTATTTACCAATAATTGTTGGGTCTATATCCCATCACACTTTATTACTTATTGTATATATTGAGTTACCTTATAAGATATTTATTGGTCATCCTTGGATCTATAAAGTATAGGCCATTCCATCCACCTTGCATCAGTTCATTAATTTTCCCCATGATGGGATCGAGGTCACCATTCCTACCAATCTATAACATTATCAGTATTGCAAACATCTAGAGGCTAAATTTTGTAATTATAACTATTGTATTGGTTCTAAATTTATTGTAAAAAAGACTAAGGAAATATTTTCACATCCACAAAACCCAATTATATCAACTCTAGTGACCTTGAATCTACTTTGGCTAATCCATTTACCACAAATCTTGTAAAATAGGTTATTTTAGAAGATGTGGGAATTTTCATGTACCATCTTAAAGATGCCTTCCATATTGCTAAGTTGCTAAAGTCTCAAAATTATTTGTTAAACCCAAACCTTCCAAAATCCATAACATACCCAACATGATTTGGTAATAGAAGAAAGAGACATAAAAATTGCCAATGGTATTTGTACCTAGAACTTTGCCAAAACATGATTGAGAGGCTTTCACTGAAGGAGACTGGTTATACTCTGATAGCATTGTTGATTGTTTTTATAATCCAAAATATCTTATTCTTAATAGGATTATGGATAATTTTGATTATACATGAAAACTCCTTAGCCCATGAGCACAAGGAATAATGGAACCTTTTATCAACTGATACACCTAATTTGAACCAAGGTCTCAGATTTATACTACCTGGGGGTGACCTCATGAATTTTGATAGAGATTCCTCTGATTTGACTAGAGATTACACTCTTATAAGTGATATAGAATCCCATTATCATCTTTTTTATGAGCTTTATGACATGAACTTATTTTATTCAAATTCCATTATTATCATAACACCCCATTGTTCCCTATGTCTTTGCCATCCCAAACTCATTAATTGGGACCAATAAAATTTAGTTATATGCCTTGATAAATTCCAAAATGATGAATCTATTGTAGAGTAAATGGGACTTAGAAATGAATTGCCAATTGGCAATCAAAAATAAGGATTTGATTTTTCCTTGGATCCTTCTACCTACTTTAGAGATCAAGCAAACTTTATTGGTCATGAAAAACATAAACATCAAGATCTTTGAGTGAAAACCTCTTTGAGGCACTCATTGGTCAAGGAAAAGTAAAGATAAAGATAAACCCTTAAGTGAAAACTTATTTCAGGAGATTTTGGATGGGAAATATTATTCATCCCTAAAGGATGTCCAATGTCCATCAAGTCCTAGATTTATATCCAGTACTAGCATCACGTCAGAATAATAAAAAGTCTTTGAGCATGTCACTCTTGACTTTCTTGAGATATTTTCTATCGAGACATTACCTAAATTAGTAGATTCAGATTCATAATATCATCTAGAGCTATGGGAGGAACCACAAGAAATTAGAGTAGAATAAGCTAATTATGATCACATATTACCTACTATTCTTGAATATGGTTCTACACTCCTTATAGAAAACATTGTTGAAGTAAACCTGGAAACATATGATGATCCCAAAATTGGTTACCTTGGAGCTTCTCTCATTGATGAGGAGCAAGATCACATTATATCCATTTAGAAGTATTTTAATAATATTTTTACATGGGCATATTTTGACATGCCAGGCTTAGACCCTGAATTGGTTGTGCATTGCCTTGTTATTCATCCAGATGACAAGTCAGTCAAATATAAATTGAGGAAGATGCATCCACACATCACTCTATTAGTAAAATCTAAACTAGATAAATTACTGGGAACAAGATTCATTAGACCACTACACTATTATGAATGGATATCCAACATAATTCTAGTTATCAAAAAGCCACAAGGTATACATATTTTTACTAATTTTATAGATATCAACAAATCATGCCCCAAATATGATTTTCCTATACCCAACATTGACATTATTGTTGATTATGTTACTAGGTATCAGATGCTATCTCTCATGGATGGATTTTTTGGATACAATCAAATCAAGATAGTTCAAGAAGACCAGCACAAAACTATGTTCACCACCCCATGGATGACATTATGTTATCAATTCATTCCATTTAGCTTAAATAATGTTAGAACCACTTATCAATGTGATATGATTATCATCTTTCATGACTTGATTCATGATATTATTTAAGACTATTTTACTCACATTCTAGCTAAATCAAGAGCACGTGTTGGATATCCTGACATTCTATAGAGAATATTTAAGAGATTTCATGAGTACAAGGTCCTTCTAAATCCAAAGAAGTGTGTCTTTGGCATTATTTCAATAAAATTGATAGGGCTTATTCTAATGCAAAGAGGGATCAAATTCGACCCTACTAAGGTCAAGGCTATTGTTGAAATGCCTCTACCTTCAAATCTTAAATAGTTTAAAAGCCTACAAGGAAATATCTAGTTTATTTACAGGTTTATTTCTCAACTAGAAGATAAGTGCCACACATTTACACATCTCTTAAAAAAAAGGGGTCATGTTTCATTGGGATCAAGAGTGTCAATTAAAATTTGTGAATCTCATAACATATTTGGCCAACCTTCCAATTTTGAGACTTCTAACATCTAGATAACCATTATTTATTTGTACTTTAGTAACTGAACATGCACTAGGGGCACTTTTGGCCCAACATGATGATCGAGGCAAGGAATATGCAGTCTATTATTTAATCCACACACTAGTGGATTATAAACATAATTATGCACCTATTAAGAAGGCATGTTTAGCTATGGTGTTCACCTCCTAAAATTTGTGACATTATATGCTGAGTAACAAAACCATTATTATTGGTAAAGTGGACTCTCTCAAATTTTTATTATCCAAACTAGCTCTCATAGGCCATATGGCCAAATGGGTCATGTTCGTAAGTAAATTTTATGTTGAGTATCAAAATTAGAAAGCTATAAAGGGGTAGGTTATTGTTAATCAATTTATAGGTTCCTTCACTTCACATGAATCTAGATCCAGCATTTTGTTGATTACACCACATGGGGATTTGATTCCCAAAGCATTTCATATCAATTTTCATTATACAAATAATACGATCAAGTATGAGGCACTTATTATAGGATTGTGTCTTGTAGTGTAGTGGGATATCCATCACTTAATAGTATATGGTGATTAATAATTAATTATCAATCAAGTCATAAATCAATATCAAACTATAAATGATAAGCTTGTACCCTACAAGAATATTGTAGATAATATCAAATCTCATTTTAAATATCTAAAGTTTAAACAAGTACCAAGAGCTAACAATAGGTTTGTCGATGTAATGGAAACAATTGGGTTCATGATATACATTGAAATCAGTGCTAAAGAGTACTAATTTCTCATTGAGAACCTTTTTATATCTTACTCATGTCTTGTCAGATTTAGAAAAGGTATGCACCATTGATGGTCCCAATCCCTACCTAATCTACCTTAGTTTCAAGACATTTATATTTATTTCCATGATCACATTTCCCACCTAGCCTTTCTAACAATCATTAGAAACTTTTCCTTCACCATATAGCTCGTTATACCCTCCTTGAAAACACACTTTGTCTTAAAGGCTATGATGGAATGCTACTTCATTGTTTATCTTTAGGAGAATCTAAGTTAGCACTTAAGGAGGTTCATGAGGGAATGTGTGGGGCCCACACCAATGATGTAGTCTTAACTAAAAATCTCCTCATAATAGGTTACTATTGGCCTAAAATGGATACAAATGCTTACAATTATGTATAAAAGTGGGTTCCTTATCAACAACATGGAAATTTGATACAAGCACCTTCCTTACCACTACAACCAATCACTACACCATGGTTATTTTATACATAGGATCTCAATCTCATTAGGAAAATAAACCCCACATATTCTTATGGCCATAAACATATTCTCACTACAACCAAGTATTTTACTAAGTGGATTGAGGTCATTCCTCTCACTTACATCACCAGTAGGCAAATTACCAAGTTTATACATTACCATATCATCTATCGATATGGTATCCCTACCTAAATTATATTTGATAGTGTAAGATCATTTTTAAACATAGATGTTAAAGAAATTTGTGAAAAATTAAAAATCAAGCATAAGAAATCCATACCATATATACTACAAGACAACAGACAAGTTGAGGCATCACACAAAACAATTATGGCCATACTTAATAATATTTTCAAAGACGTTGGCCATAATTAGCACTTGAAAAAATTTCCTACCCTTTGGGCTTATCGCACTAGTCATCTAACCCCCATAGGATCCACTCTATACTCCCTTATTTATGGCACAGAAGCTATTATCCTAATTGAGATCGAGTTGCCTTTGTTACAAATATATTTGGAGAACATTGAAGATGACAAGGATTATAGATTCTCTAGGCTAAAATAACTATAACTCTTTGATGGTAAGTGTTTGGCTACCCTAGAAAACTTATAAGCCTATCACAATAGATTATGGAGAAACTAAAGCAAGCACATTCTCCCTCAGGAGTTTGGGATTGGTGATCTAGTCTTGAAAGATAACTAAAAGAACACAAATAATAAATGCAAGAAAAAAGGTAAGTTCTAACATAATTAGTTAGGCCTATATGTGATCACAACAAACTATGAATCAGGGGCATATCATTTGGCTACTCTAAGAGGTGAAGAACTTATAAAGCCCATGAACATTGTACATCTCAAGTGTTTCTACACTAGATAGACATTTGAACCATTGTCTACAAGACCCTTTACTTGGGGGAAACTTGTGCTAAAGTTATTTTATCCTACCATTATATCCTAGATTATCTTATCTTAGACCATATTCATTTTGTTTTGATCTACCTTGGATCATTCTTTTGAGAACCATGTTTTTTTACAACTTTGGACAATTAAATATTTGGACTATTGGCACTCTGGATCATTTATATTCCATCTTGATTCATTTTATCCCACCCTGGACCATCCTCTTTTGAAACATATTCATTCTCGACCATTCTGATTAAAACCATATTATTTTTATATCCTGAGTCATTATAACCTAGACATATTTTATCCCTTGACCAATTATGATCCTGATTATGACTCAGGCATTATGGACACATTCAACACCAATTCTAAAAATAAATTTGACATGGATTATATTTTATAGATTCTTATTATATCCAATTGAACATAAACACATCATCTTATGGTTTTTTCTTGCTTCATGGTTATTTAGATTTATTTAGTGTTGCATATCATTCTATTATTATTTTGTTATTGTTTGGTAAGCATTGTTGCCTTAGTAGGATCTCACTCTCATTGATTTCTGAGCATGAGCCATTACATCCATCTTTATCAATTATTTTAACTTCTACTCTTGGACCTACATCTCTTTGATTAGTTTATTCCCTATACCATTGTTTATATCCATGATCCTTGTTATAGCCAGCTTAGCTATTGTTTGAACTCTTACCTATGGATGAGAATCTCCTTAGCTAGGTGGTTCCTTAGACCTTTTGTTAATATTGCATTTCTATTGATTATCCCAAAAAAAAAAAAAAATTAGAAAATTATCCAAAAAATGAACAAAAACATTGTCTTGCACTTTTGTTTATTATAAATTCTCCATGCTCTTAAATTTTGAATTTTTTCACCATTTTGCAAGCTCATTTTCCTTATTTCATCTACAACATTAATCATGTTTTATTATCATCACTTTTTTTATATCTCATTTCATGGGAGAACTAAAAATTTAGCCTAAAGTTCATGTTGGACCCTACGTCTATGGAACTATGTAGGTAGTGTCAACTTGTCTTGTACATCTAGAGTTATCTCAACCACCTCCCTCCTTTTATTCTTTTTCCCCCATTTTGATTTGTTTTTTTATTTCCCTATCACTTAAGGGAAACTTTGTGTCCTTGTTCTTGTTACAGTATTATGGGAAGTAATGCCTTTACTACACATATATGAATATTTATTCTCTACTCACACAAACATTGTGACTAACTCTTGCTTGTTTGTGTGTGTTTATTTGATTGTTGTTTATTTTGATTGCTTCCTTGTCTCACCTTTTATTTTGTGGGGAGTTTTTGTCATTTCTTCTTCATCTTTTTTTTTTCTATTTTGTCTTGTTCTTTTTTTTAATTTTCCAAGCACATCTTGATAATATACATGGATCTTGATTATTTAGATCCTTTTTTCATGTTGTTTATTAAGTTGTCCTTGCCTTACTTTTTCTACATTCTTGTTCCTACTTAATTCTTGATTGTTCATATCTAGATTTTAAGTTAGGTTACATGTATGTGTTTTTTTTTTGTTTTTTTTTTTACTTTTATTTAAATTTAAATAATTTTAACTCTAGTATTGGTAGTTCTTATCATTATCCTTAGTTATAAATATTCACATATGAACCAGCTCATCACAATTGAAAAGCAATGTCATTATAGGTTACTCATATTCATGATGCATAATTTCATTTTGTTATAGTAAGCACCAAGTGCTTTGGATCCAAGTATTAAAATCAATGTAGCTCCAAAGATCAGCTGTTAGTGCACCAATGAAAGTAAACACCAATGTTTTACACATCAGACTCTATATAAGACATGCATCTTTTAGCAAACATTATGAGTCTAATCAAATAGTGGTCTGTTTTTCTTTGATTCTTCATTATTCATTCCATTTTCTCCCACTTTTGGGTGAACTTGGCTTGAGGTCCATCTAGACTATGTAGGGAACACTTGGATACATGACATATCTTGGGTCAGCTCAACCACCTTCATTTTTTTTCCATCTCTTTCATCACTTTGTGCATTCTTGTATGTCTAATTTATTGTGGCTTTTTCAATCATTAGACCCTTGCATATATGTTTGTGCTTGCTTATATTTAATCTATGAAATATATTATATCCTTGAGATATGCTTGTCAGTTTACCCTACTAAGGCATAACATTTATATCAATTTTTGAATTAAATCATCCCTACTAGGGCAAAATCAAGTGTCAGTGATCAAAATCAGCCCTACTAGGGAAAAATTGCTTTATCAACTGATCAAATCTGCTCTAGTAGAGCACAATTATTATTCTCTTTTCTTTAGAGAAATGCTCTCCAATTTATTCTAATTATAAGATCTATGGAATTTTTCCTTCATTCTATCAATTTCATAGTGTGCAACTTGTCTCAGGATTGATCATTCCTTAAGCACGTAGTTTGCATCCTCTTTTGGGTGTGCTCAAATTGTGTCACTTATATTTTTGGATTGTATCCTTCTCACTTCCCCTATCTTTGGGGCCCATTATATTTTAATTATATTTTTATTATTAAAAATCAATTCATGAAATCATTATGTCATCTAAATATAATCTTGTCCATGGGTTAATCTCATTTTCTCTCTCTTTTTGAGAGTCCATCTTTCTCTTTCATCCTTGTATGTCCTCTCAAGGGGGCATTAGGGGTCATTTCTATCTAACTTATTTATGAATATTCTATTTAAAAATACATTGCTTCATTGAATGTCTTGCTACACCTTCTCAAACAGGGGTAAAATGTAGACATCCAATTCCTAACACCAATGTGTTGAAATTGTCAATCTTACTCAAAAATTTTGAAAATGCACAAATTGGGCCAAAATCAATTAAACATGATAAATGGTTTGAGCTTGTCATATATAAGTGTCAATTTAGACTAATGCATCCCTAAATGGGGTAGTACATTTTATATGATTATTAACTTTTCTCAAATTATTTCAATTCAAAATGATAAAAACATAATTTGATGCTCTAAACCACTGAATTCTTTTAATTCAGAAGCACATGACACGTGCATGTGTTATTTCATGTCAAAAATGTCCTAAATGAGATATTAGTCCATATACAACTAACACCTTCTAATTCCACTCAAGCCAAATTACAACCCAGTAATATGAGATTCTAACTAGTTTGATTAATAGTGTGCCACCAATTTCCAAAGAATTGCAAAAATTTGATTAATCTCACTTAGGAAAATTAATCCAAATCAAGAGCTTAAGTTTAAAATCCATGGAAGCTATTGAATATATTTTAATTGGAAATTAATTTATATTATCTACATCATCAAGTGACATCATTTTTGGAGTGGCATCTATAATTCATAAAAGTAATAAACATTAGGTTTAAGGCCTCTTATGCCTCTTTAATGCCCCTTCTTTCCAAATATTTATGATGATATTTATGTATATTATCTTCAAAATTGAATTATTTCATGGCCACACATATTGATCTCAAGATGGATGGTCATGGTTGATTCTGATCAATTTCAAAAATATATAAATAAGAGGGCCAAGACCACCATTTTTAAGATTCATTTGTGTAAGCTTAATATGCAAAATTATCTCCACTAATTTTATTTATGTAGTGTTATTATGCTTAATTTACAATATGATAAATTCATGATAGGCATACATTTTATTCAAATATCATGAGCCTAGTTTCATTGGTGAATAATATATGATGTAGGAGCATTGTTTTCATCATTTATAAATATTTAAACACCAAATCAAGGGGAGAATCATGTTTTGAGCTACATTTGGGTGATAGGATTCTCTTGGTAAGGTATTGGGAATGTGTTTTCATGCAATAGCTCTTAATTATCATTTTCAAACCCTGTTAAAGGAGTTATCTTAGCTAGTTATGTTCTTATTCATTTTCTTGAGTTTTCTTGACTATTGCCTGATCTAACTCATTTTGAATTCCATCTCTACAAGTTCTTAGGAAATTTAAGGAACCACTCCAAGGATTTTCTTGCTAGACTCTAGGGGAAAAAGGTAGGAGGTATATGTGATTGTAAGCCACTAACTAGCAAGCAATAAATAATTCAATTAAATGGGCCTTTAAGTTTCTTTTACCCTTGTATTTGTCAAACTTTGGTGGTTCATACCTTGAAGAAAATAGTATTTATAGATACTCCATGTTGAATGGGTAGGAACACATGTCATCTAACTTAAACTTATTAGTTTATTTCCTAGCTTGGATGGTAGTAATTGCATCCTTTATTTATTGAGTCCTTATCCTAATAAACTAGATGGAACATCAGCCCAAGGTAGAGGTTGGGTGGTTAAAAGTGGATTAACTTGACCAAGGTATAATGGAGGAATGATTTTCTATGGAATGTTGGTTTGGTTAGGGAATTGACCAGGAATATGCATATACAGATTAAGATGTGATTGTTGAAATTACATGTGTTGCAGTGTGATATGTTGATTAGGATTCATTATATAGGACTAGTTTTAAGGTAATTATGGTTGAGATGGAAGGATATGGATCTGGGTGAAGCGTTATGCCTTCTACAATTGAATAGGGACTTGTTTCTGACTAGTCAAACTTGGTTGAATGAGGAGAACTTCTTTTGAATCAAGGCTTTATCTTTGAAGTTGTGACACATTTGAAATGAATGGTAAGTATTACCTAATTGGTACTTGTGTATAATTATAACCTATTGGTTGAGAAAACCCTTATGAATTAAATTCTTGTTGGTTATTCAATATTTTTCATTGACCAATAGACATACATTATTAATTACATAACATTTTTGAAGGCATGTGGGTCTACGACTATTGAGTTATACTTGTAACTACCTGACAAGGTGGAACATTGGTTTCCCCTTTCTAAGGTGGAATAATGTTTGATTTATACTACATTGGCATATTGAATTGTGCCTACTATTATGGAATGTTAGTCATCACCTATTGGGGTGGAGTAACATTCATCATGTTTTGTTGAGGTAAGACACTGGTTTGTAGTTGACTACTTAATCCTTATAGTTACATGCTTGATAAAGTAATTGGTTGAGGATTTGAGGTAGATTTTTATTTTTTGGGGGTACAAGTTCCTTCCCCTTATTGTTTTGAACCACTCATAGTGTTAATTAAAGGTGCTTATTTTGGACTAGTTGTTTGTGTAGTTAAACCACTCTAGTCTAGATTGGATGACACTTGTATGTTATCTATTATGTTTGGCACATTTATCTATGTATAAGTAGTAGACACTTATTCAATATACGGGGAATTAAACATGTTTTCAACTAAATTTATTTGAAAAAATGGGTCTATACCCAAATTTTCTTGGTCTACCAATTCAATTGTGACTCCTATTGAAAGAGCTAGCTTGATAAGTGGAGCATTTGACATGGTGATGTTATTGAGATTATGTGCTAAGTTTAAATAGGTTTGGTGTGTTACCTTTATCTATATGAAGTGGTCCTCCATGAGTCCCTTTATTATGAAAAGCATACATGGGTCATGATATGACATTAGCACTAAAGCTTAAGGATTTCTAGGAGAGGCATGTTTGTTCGTTTGGTTGTATGGCATGTTGTGTGGCACTCTAACTAGACTTAGCAAATTTTTATGGGGGAAATATATTGTAAAATTAGTCCCTACCTCCGTACCTATGATTAAAACTTCATCCTTTTTTGAAATTAAGTGATGATCGAATAAATATGGGTCATACATCTATGTCATCTTAATGTAGTATGGTTATTGTTGAGCTTGGTCTACAATCAAAGGTATCATATCTAGGTACTCCACTATTTGTTCTTAGTCCTACTCCAAGTATAGAGGTGTGTTAACCAAATAGTGAGATAAAATATCTTGGATTTGTTCCCCTAATTGAGGATTGTAAGGTGGATAGGGCTCCATCTCATAAACTACATCATCATCATAGGGGTCTTGAATAAAGTATTGATGTGCAACCACACTATCATTTTCTAGATTATACATGGCTACATTATGAGTATGATGAGACATATCTAAATCAATGATGAATGTTTCATAAAAAGACTGTAGAGTTCTATAAACTCTTATAAATAATGTACAAAAGATAAATGGTTTGAACTTGGTCTAACTTGGTTGAAAAGTGGAGTTATATCTTCAAAAAAATTGTAAAAACCTGGTACAAAATAGTCTAACATCAAATGTCTCACACAAAAATTTCAAGTGGGTGAATAAAAATAATAATGCCACACTCTAGGTTCAAAGGGTTTTAAAACAAGTCTAATCTAAGAAAACAAAATTTGATAAGTCTTTTGGCAAAATAAGGTACAAAAACTAGGCTCAAATAGGTATATGCTAGGTCTTTTGGAGAAGGTACAAAATCTATACTTTTAAACAAAATGAGGCAAGAGATTTAATCTAACAAATCTAAATCACTTTGGCATAAAGTAGGCATTTGACTTTACACATGAACTTGGTCAATTTGTATAAGGCATATGGATATAGGTTATTTCTCCTAAATCTAGGCACAAATAAATAGTTTTCAAATTGAATAAATAATTAACCTAAGTTACACAACCCAAAAGAGAAATATCAATGTCTAGGCCAAAATTACACAAGGCATGGGTAGAAATAAATCAATGTATATATTTGAACTTATCAAGATTATTTAAAAACTCAATTTAGGAAACTAGGCTTCTTTGAACAAACAACAAGCTAGACAAAGCTAAATGACATAATGACACTATGTAAAGTCCAAAAGGCACACATGTATTTGGTTTTTGAAATTGGAACTTGGACATAAGGCAAATAAGTCTATGAAATGATTTGAGCAATGTAACAATGTTATCACTCTCTAAAGAAGTGATCAATGGTTTATTTCAAGACTCAAAGGCAAAGAGGTTTTAAATGAATTGGATAGCATAAAAACACCCTTTTCAATCAAATGACACACAGAAACAAGATTTGAAAATAGACTAAGGCAAAGGTATGGTACCAAATGGATAGCATAACACCTCTTCAAACAAAGGAGTGATGTATAAATAAAACTTGTTTTTATGTGGTATAACAAACCAATAATTTAAACTCAAAAACCATGTAATAAAGGATAAAATGACATAAACACCTAAGTCTAACATCTTAAATCCTAAAACTGACAAGGTTACATAATACTACCAAATTATATCAATATACTCACTCTTGAGAGGATTTTTAATTATTAATCCAAAAATAAAAGCACATGAAAAGTAGGGTTTTTACTTTCCCTCTTCTCTCAAGAGTTTGTACTATGACATGGAACTTCTAGCTACTTTCCCTGTATCAATAATATGTCTATGATAAGTGGGGTTATTCTAAATTATCAAATTTCATGCATTTCTAGATGGTCCAAAGTGTGTCTAATAAAAGATATGCTCATGTCAATTAGATCCACATCAACTGTCTTATTATGAAAAGGTCTTATCCTTTTCACAATCACTACATCTATCACTTTCTCAGTGTAGTGTGATGTTCAATTTACCATTATGGTCTGATATGGAGTACCATTAGTGGAGCTTATTTAACCACTCAAACAAACATCCTAGTAGGTCACCCTCAATTTATATACCCCACTATGGAGTGGGGTTGAAATGATGTTGAAAGATGAATTCTTGGGTTAATACTTCCCTAGAAAACCTGTGAGGAGGTGATGAACTCCCTCTCATGAGCCAAAATGCATGAAAATAAAAGATAAATGAAAACACTTTAAGTTGCATTCAGATCACCCAAACCATATGGATTTGAGGAGAGCCTTAGCAATGTTATTTTCATTCTTTTGGACTAAAGTAATCAATGCAAAGAATGATCAATTTTGATTACCCAAGTTCTTAAAGGGGATAGGGGGAGAGAATACATGCATTAATCATTTTGATAGTAAAAATAACTTTTAACAAGCAAAGCATAAAATTAATACTCTTAAGAACATGTAACTAAGTGTTTAAATTTCATTTTAATGAACCAAAGTGAGATGTGTTGTGAAATTTTGAACCCCTTAAAAATATTTTGTTTAAAAACTTTCAAATACTTTGAAAACATCTAAGGCATGAAAATAACTAGGTTCATTTTAAACACCAAAGACAAATTGGGCAATATTTAACTATGTTCAAACTTGATCTTTCCCACCTTAAGACCTACAATTGTTAGAGGGTTTTTCTTGATTAGAAGCCCAAAAGTGAATGAGAAAACAACATTTCAAAATGATCTCTTGGGTTTCTAATTTTTATATCTCAAATTGATCAATGTTGATTCACGTAGGGATCAATGTCATTTCACATAAATTGACACTGATCAATTCAAAAAAGGATCGACATCGATTCCTTAAAAATCAAAAGAAAACAAGATATGGTTTTGCCCAAAAATCATAGTTAGCCAAATGAGCTTAAAAACAACAAATAACATTATATCCATTAGGAAAATAGTCAATAAAACACTATTCAGTCTCTTAAACATAAAATAGAAACCAAAAAAATAAAGAAAAACTTGTTAATCACATTTCTGCCATGCTCTATTCTTCACATAAAAGTCAAAATCAGTTCTGGTAGGATCAAAATCAGTTTTGAAGAATCAACATTGATCTCTATGTAACTTGTGTGTTACTAAAAATAAAATACTTGAAAAATTAAGTTAATCTTAGGCATTCATTAGAAAAATTAAGATTTGTATATTAATCTCCTTGGTTGTATGGGATACTTTATGTCCTACTGGGCATGTCATTTATGATCATAGGAATCCATGAAGGGAGGTTAGTATAGTGTTAGTTTAAGAAAATAAAAACTTAAATCAACACACTAAAACTTACACTCCTAGCCTAGATATTAAGGATATCTTAGTAACAAAATCTAAATTAAAGCACAACAAAAACATAAAAGATAATAACTCTTTTACCTTCCTTGGGAGCCCCAAATGCTTTTTTGAGTGGCTTACTTGATTTGTGCATTAAGAAGTCTTTATTAAATGAAGTTTCTTGGATCTTTTTCTCCTTGGCACCATTGGCTTTGATGTGGTTTGTGATTGATTGGCTTAATATTTTGGTATTATAACACTATTATTATGAGTCTCGTGGAGCAAATCCTACATAATAACTCTACAATATCCAATCTTAGAAATTAAGGGGTATGGCATTGTATTTATAGATTTAGGAACTAAGTCTCACCCAAGATGAGTTAGGGTTGAGTTAAGGCTTAGAATGGGTTTAAACTTAACCTATCTCAATAAAATAGAACTCCAGTAGAATTAATATTTTTCAAGTAATTATTATTTGTAATTAATAGGCATGTCTCTCAAAATTAGATATTTTAAGATGTTTTCAAAGAGCTTGACAACTCATAAAGGTAATGATGAAAGGCTAGGATATTTTAAATTTTTGAATTTCCTTTTTTATATATTCATTAATTTTAAATAGATAATTCAACTAGTCATTTTATCTAGTTTAGCTTGTTAATTTATTTTGAGTAGCCTTTTAACTCTTTCAAGTTTTGATTTAAGTGTGTAAATGCCCCACTTAATAGGTTTATGGGCTAAATATTGGTGATGTTGTAACGTGATTAGGGATGAATCTATGAGAGGTTATTATTGCATATGATAGAATACCCTAATTAGGGATGTCTCAACATGATGCTAAGCTTTGATAAGTGATGCACAAGTAAATTTTGGATTTTTAGTGATTCTTAGGCTTAATTGGTAATGGTTGGTAGGAATTGGTCTGAAGTCTAGTCGAAAGCTAGTTGTGGCTAGTTTTAGGTGTTTACAAATGGTTATGAGGTGAAAGGGATCATTAATGTGTAAGGCATTAATGAAAATAGGTCAAAAATCACTAAGTATATTAAATTTGGTTGGATAAGTTGACATAGTTGAAAATGGATAGGTGAATGAAAATGGCTGACTACATAGCAGTAGGCTAATTGTAATGTACCTAGAGGGGTATAATAGTATAGTGAATAATCCCACATGCATTATAATATGGAGTGGGGTAGGTAATAAATAGTATAATTATAGGGGCATATAATGTTATAGGACATCGAAATGTATTTTTAATTAACCCTAACTCAAAGGAGGTATCCCCCTCGAAGTGGTTTATGATTTGGAGTCATTCCTTCCACAAAAGTAAAATGGATTTAATATAGCCAGTATTTGTCTAATTTTGCATTTTACAACATATGGGGTTCTAACATTGGTATCAGAGCACTTTCCTCGGCCACTAATTTTTTTTTGAATTGTAAGGGAACACAAATTGAGATTATAGAAAGAGTTTTTAGCCATTTACAATATCCTCATTTAACAGATTACTATTTGCAATATCTCTAGTCCATACAATGTTTTAGCATTATATTTTTGCAATGATTTGAAAGTTTGATGTGTGAATTACATTCAAATTCATAGAGTTTTATTTGAATATTTTCTCTAGAGCATAAAATATCTTTGGTTGCATTACAAATTTGAGCTTATTTGTATGGTTTCTTGCACCTAATTTGGCATCGTGGCCCTTGCCCTATTGACATCTGGTATTTACTATGTTTCCATAGTTTCATCATTATATAGTTTGGATTTTAGTATCAAGGGTTTTTAATCACTACTATTTGTAGTATTTAGATCATATTTGGATTATAGTTCATAGTCATAGCATGTTTCATTACTCCATTATGAGAAGTTATTTCAATCATTAATAGTATGCACAAGCTATGTGCTCTATTTAAGGACCACCTACAATGTGGCCAACACCTTAGCAATTTGTGGGAATCATCCTAGACCAATGGTATATGGTTTGAGTATTAGATCTCTCTCCTTATGGCCACAACATTTTTCTCTACATCTTTACCACCAACAAACTTGGATCTATTCTTGGTGGGATTTGCATACCATTCAAGCTTATCCTAGCTTGACAAATCCTACCAGACAGCTCCACATCTAGGTTATTATTACATGGGACATCAGCTCTATCTACTCAGCCTCCACATTGTGCATAATCATTACCTATGTGCTTTATTTTTGACATACCTATTAAAAGACTCAATTTTGAGGGATGAAGATCTATGCTCCTACACAGTTCACAATAGTTCTATCACTCAGCGAGTTCCTTGACAAGATTTAGCTTATTTTTTATTCCTCTTGGTTGTGTCCCATGGTACCATCATGTCCTAGGCTCCCTGAACATACTCCTTGGCTCCATACATAGATCTCCCTTGGCATTGATAAGCTTAATCTTCATGATGATATCCTATGGCATCTCAGCCTTGACAGGTGGCATCTCAGCTTCGGCAAACTACCCCACTCTCTGTTCCACTACATTCTCCATCCACTTCTACATCTATCTCCAACACATGGCCTCTCTTCTATAGATGTGACTCTCTGCATCTAACCAGATTTAACCTTGGCTCACTCAAATATATCTTATCTCAACCTCCTCATCAATGCACCTCATGTCTCTATTCCACATCCATCGAATTCACTTCTTCTAGCACTATGGTTTTCTTAATCACCATCCTATTTTTTGGTATTATTATTGGATTAGGTTTATTTTTTCCTTAGTTTAGTTTATGATTAGATTTAATTTTGTTATAGTCACTAATTATAGTTATTTCCATGTGAGTCTCATTTTGACTCATGATGTGATAAAGTCAAGTCTATCCCCAACTAAATACAAATTTAAGTCAAGTTTAGTTGGTTTAATTTTTTTAGGATTGGTATATAGTCATAGGTGTCAATTTCTTTAAATTGTTATTATTTTAATAGTCTATGCTATTTTTTAGTATTATCTTAGGTATTAATGATTATAAGTTTGTTTCAAGTCCAAATATTTTTATAGTGATCTTCTAGTCTTCGGTTTTTTTGGTTATGTTTTTCAATTTAATTGTCTTGTGTCAAAGTCAAAAATCAAAAATCAAAAAATCCAATATTGATCATATTGTTGTGCCATTAGGGTCAACTAGATTTAGTGTTTAGTCAAATCATCGATAGTGTAATATCATCATCAATTGTAGTTGAGTCTATTCTAGTCAAGTTTAGTCACTTTAGTTGAGTCTATCTCGTTATGATTTAGCCTAAATCATTATATGGATGCATTTTCAGTTGAAACCAACATCTATTTGATTATAATCATTAGGAATCCTATTTTGTCTAAAGGGAATTTTATTGTGGCATTGACTTAACTTTATCAAATGAGGACCATTCAAGAATATCAAGTAGCATTTGAATCACTCGCCAACCAGACTATAGGCTTTTCTTATGCCTTTTTCCCATATTTCTTCATCAATGGTCTTAATGATACAATTCAACATGAGGTTAAAATGTTCAGTATTTACATAATGATGGAAGTTGTGGGATTATCCAAGCTTATTTAAGATCAACTAGCAACATCTCCAAACAATGCCCCCTCAGATTACAAAAGCACTAGAGCAAGCACCAGAAGTGCCTAAGCACTCCTCTAATGAGTCTATTCAGGAAACCACCATGCTTAAGCAAACCCTAGATGATCCCAAATCAACAATCATAAATCCCAAGTAGGTAATTAAGGCTCCACCTCCCTCAAGAAATAATGCTAAGGAGGATGGTATATACCCTTAGTTGGTTCACAAGGACAACTATTTTGTGTTCTCTTGTTCTAGATTTGAGCATACGATTGTCATGCTTTAAATTTTAGTGTTATACTCTAACCTCTTATCTGACCTATCTTCCATTGAGGTTATTTCATATAGATCTCTCTATGTACTTTCATCTCATGTTATACCACTTGAATTCATACTATTCATGTCCATGTTCATATCCCAGCATTGACTGAAAAAGTAGAAGAAAAAATAAATGCATAGAAGAGCTTCCATCTAGTCTTTAACTTATTTTTGGTTTGAATTTCATTTGGTGCTCCTATTTATTATCATGTTTCAAGGGTGAAACATATTTAAGGGGGATGAAATGTAATGTACCTAGAGGGGTATAATAGTATAGTGAATAATCCCACATGCATTAGAATATGGAGTGGAATAGGTAAGAATAGTATAAGTATAGGGGCATATGATGTTATAGGGCATCAAAGAGTATTTTTAATTTATCTTGGATCAAAGGAGGTATCCCCCTTGAAGTGGTTCATGATTTTGATTCATTCCTTCCACAAAAGGAACATGGATTCAATATAGCTAATATTTATCTTATTTTGCATATTGTAGCATACGGGGTTATAACACCAATGTAGTTTTAGCAATGGGTGGTTGACTATGTAAGGGGAGAATGATTTAGTTTAATAATTTTTAGGTATTTTATCACATATATTACAGCTGATACAATAATGTATTTAGGTGGTTAACATAGTTGTAATAAGTGGCCAATTTTATCTAAGGTGGCTGATATAATAGGATGATCTAGCTGATTATGTATTAAATGGCCGATATAGTTAGGTTAAGTGGTTGGTTTTGTATAACATGGTTGATTTAGATTAAAATTTAATAGTGGTTGTTTTAGTTATCTACCTAGTCAATCTAGTAGAAAACTTGGTTTTTTGTCAAAATAGTTGATTATGTGGCTGATGTAGTATAAAATGTTAAGAAATTATCAAAACAAGATGATGAAGTATTTAATTTTAGTTTAAATACATAAATTATTAATTTTTATAATGTATTTTATTGATTATCTAATATTAAATACTAATACATGTTTTGTTGTTTGATATTTTGTAGAGGCAATAGAGACTCTAGTGTTTATTTGATGTCATGTGGTTACCTGATTTATTGGAGAGATTGACAAATGATGACTACATACACTTGGCATCAATGGGCTCTAGAGGTAGTATGTAGATTTTTAAAATCCTTTCGAATGTTGATTTTTTCATCATGTTGCTAGGAGCATGTGAGTGACTAACCAACACTTTCAGGTGGGTGGTGGATGGGGATATCATTGAGGTGGGTATCACACTCAAGGATGTCCATGTGATTCTTGGACTTTCTATTAGTAATATGCATATAATTTTTAATACCATAGTGATATTTATAGATAGACAAGCCATAGACTTTGGGTGATCTATTCTAATAGGTATTTTAATGGTTTATATATGCATCTATTTGAAGTTTATGTATCAACCATTTTGAATATCTAGAAGGTGATTATTAGTTTTTGTGATAGCTCATGTGATTTGTCACAAATTAGATGGGAATCTACCATTATATGTGGTTACCTTATGTCAATATATTTTAGATCAAGGTAATTTATATGGCCTTGGGTCATTTATTTGTGTGCAACTAGTGCATAATTTGTATAGTATTCTTTCTCATGGGTAGATGACTATGGTCCCTATTATTTTACTTAATATTTGGATATATGAGATATTCCCTATGTCTCAAATAGTTGGGTCACCCCATTTTATTGATGATATTTTACCTTAGGTTTTTAGATGGAGATAGGGTCATGTGTTATGTAATGTACCACATACCCCATCACTATAGACTTGACTCATGGTGAGATTGTATGTCTTTTGTATGTATGTATTGCATTTAGTTGTCTTACTTGTCCTAATTTTATCTTGTATTTTATTACATTCACATTACCATACATTACACATGGTGGGTACAGCCACATCATGTTTCTCACCTACCTAGTTAGTTAGGGTTACCACATCTTAAAACACCATTAGTAGTGCCCACATATTTGGCATGACATGCAAGGGAGTAGGGGGATAGTGGAGGTGTAGGGGTTCATATAGATACACTATATCATGTCAAGATAAACCTTTAATAGGATGGTGATTATGAAATTCAAGAGAGGGTATAATTATTGAAGAAGAGGTATTAGTTGTGGTGGAGTATGTTGAGGTGGTGATAGTTATGCCAAAATAAGTTTTACAATTACCACCACCAACTTCATGATGTTGAATAAATCAACAAGTGTAGAGGAAAGTAGAGGTATGAGAGGATACAAATGTTTGAAGCACAATTATTGAGAGGGAGGTGAATTAGTCTTCAAAAAAATTTACAACTTTACTTTATCATTCATGAACTATCAAATAAATATAGTGAACTAGCAACACATCAAGAACCATTTATATGAGCATGAGACAAGAGCAGAACACATATAACACTTATTTAAGTGGGACACCATCAAGGGGAATAAAAACCAATGATATATATATATATATATATATATATGGAATACAATCCTATAATACAAACATCAACATTTTGAGAAGCACCAACTTCACATGGAGCACCAACCCCAATTAGCCAAGCACCTGCTTGACTAAGCTTTAGTAAGCACCTACTTGAAAGAAGGCACCAACCCCTTCTATGAATCAGCACCAACTCAAACACCTAATTGCTTTGATCACCTTTAGGACACCTTGTTTCTAAACCAACTAATGATGACCACCTCTTTAGCTCCTCACACTCTTAGCCCTCTCAAAATGCCTATTAGATCTCTTTAAGACTAATTAGGTCACATGACCTTTATTTTTATACATAAAAAATCTATAAAATATTCATCAATGATCCTATATTCTTATTTTATGGTCTATAAGACCTTTTTATACTATTTAATATGTTATTTTATTCACTTACTTTCTACTCACTAATAGGCCTAAAACTACCTTGTATTTATACATGTCTTTTGTCCATATCCTTCTTGGTCGACTAAACACCCTTACCCTCTTAGGTCAGCCATATAATATATCTTAGGACATATCATAAACATGGATAATATTTTATTTGAGTCCTTTTAGGTATTACCTACCTCAATTAGGCCTTATCTCATCTTTAGGTCTCATGAAGACCTAATCCTATTAGGTTTATTTTAATAGAAATTACAATTAGCCTTCCTTGGAGCACACTCAAAAACCTCGCATGGTAGGAAAATATAATATTCCACTAAAATAAAACCCTAATAATAATATATAGGCTCTATAACACCTTTTATATTCAACTGCCACTTGAAGCATGCCATTAGTATTGTTCACAATTAGGCCTATGTATATATAAAAAGTATTTCTTGAATAACTAAAGTATAAACATAATTTTGAAAAACAAACATGGAAAAAAATCACATATAAAAAAGATAAATGACCTCAAATTCATTACCATATGATTTTTACTTCACAAATTAGGGTATATAGGCTCAAACTCTTCTCTGCAAAATGCTCACTCTAAACTGCCAACTTTTCTCAAAATAGAGTCATGGAAACTTGAACTTCTGACACCTAAAATAACATAATCAAGGGATTCCAGTGAATTAAAATGATCCTAAAAATTACTAAAAATAAATTACAACAAAAAATCATAATCTCTAATGGCAACTATTGGTCTTTTAGACCAATTTGTTGTCTTCAGTACACATAGTCAAACCTAAACCAATCAACCCCTTTTGGCTTCAACATTTCAATCACTTTCACTGACCATCAAACCTTTCCAAAAAAATGATAAATAATTTAAATTCATAAAAATAAATTTCATATGAATTATATACATTGACTCATGTCTTATAGCCTCAAATTCATCATTACGACTTGATTACCTAGAATTGCTAGTTTACATTCAAACACAATCATGGTGATAATGACCTTCAACACCTATGTAGACATTTTAAAAGACTTATGATGAATTTTAATGATCTTACAATATAATTATACAATTATCATATATAAATATAATATGTTCAAATATAAATATTGGTATTGTAGACCAAATCTCATAACCTTGTATCTCACTGTCTCATCTAAACCAAATAGGTCAAATTATGAGAAACATTTTCATCATATAAACTAACCTAAAAAAATTATATCCAAAATTAAAATGTCTTAAAATTAATTTAAAACATTTCCATTCACTTTTATTTATCCGTCTTCCATGATAATGCATCCCTAATCATATTCTCACTTCTACCTAGGTTTCTCACTATTGGCACCATTAGGCCTATTAGCGATAGGTTGTCTTGGATGACCAGTTTAGCACACTTGAGGTATATAACCTATATATAAACCATCATGGACATAAATTAAAAGTATCAACCTTCCCCATCCAATTATTTTCATACTTTGACTTGGTCAACTTTGACTACTACAATAAATCTCTAAAAAATAAGGCCTTTCTTGTAGGATCCACTCACTCACGTCAAGACTCAATCATACCTAGATATTCCTAAGAGAGTTTAATATAACCTCCAATAACTAAAATATCCATACTAATACATTATTATCACTTTATAACAATATGTTTCACATTGGGTCATTGTTAGGGTTTTAGAGAGGGTTAACACTTTTTTTGGTGTTAACAATTATTCACAAAATATTGTCCCTCATTTAATAAAAAAATGCCTATAAATATTATCTAGTACCCTTAACCATCTCTCCTTAACATCGCAAGTTAAAATTCAAAGGTTACATGTGCTAATGAACACCTAAAAGTCCTTCTCAGGTTAAGAACCCTTTATTATGTACACATGAGAGACCTCAAAACAACTGTTCATGCCTTATCTTGAAAACCATGACCTAAAACCTTGTGAACATGATTGAAAAAACATATAATACCTCTTTCAATGTTAATATGAAATCAAACATCTTGAAATCTAATCATGACCCCTCATTGTGTCACACTCTCTCTCTCTTTGCTCTCTTAAACCTTGACCTGTAAACCATATTAAGCCTAAAAGTTGACCTTAAATATTATTTCCATGTACCCTCCATCTCATTATAAAACTAAATAAAACTATAAAATTCTCAAACACTACTTTAAATCCTTCATAAGCCTTGACAACACCTTACGACACCTCATTAGGTCAGTCAGGGTCTAGAACTAGTCTAGTGACAAATTTAAACTTAAGGTCTTACCTCTGTAAGCTCAACTTGAAACTCTCTTGAGTGTTATAATTCCTCATATTCATGATAAATAAACCTTATACAACCTCTTATTCCTCTGTGCATCCATTTCACAAAGCCACCAACTTCATACCTTCTCACAATATCTCTTTATGTTATGATTAGTGCCAGAACTAGACTTCTCAAGCACATGAAGCTTGAAAAATATATTGAAACACTTATAAAAGTATATAAACTTATATTTCATTATAAAATAGTGAAAAACAACCTCTCCTAATCTTTTGCTTACTTACTTCACCAAGCTTCACTATGCGCACCTTTTTCATAGAGTCTAGACTAGGCTTCTCAAAACACATTGTACTCAAAAACTAGTACTCAAACATGATTTAATTGAACTAAATCTTGACATAAACCTAAAAATAATCATTAGGTTTCCTTAAAATTATCTATCAATAGATATAAATTAGGTTTCCTTCAAATTTTATTGTGTCACATGGCTTCCTTGTCATATCAATCGCAGAAGCTCATACACCACAAACCACTCACCATACATCTTCACTAGATTCACCTTAACCTAAACCTTGACATAAATTTACATCAACCTTCACATCAATAACAAAAATTCTTAAGAAACCCCCCCTTTGTCATTTATGGATAAACATTATTAAATATGATCACTCTCATCTCCCTTCTTGAACTTTCTCTTCCTTTGACATTAATGACAAAGGTCTTCCACAACTGTCATCTGGAATCACACTTTATTTGCAACAAAAGTTCAAAATAAAAGATATGAAGAATTAAGGAAAAATTATTCATGCATAATTCCTTCAAATGAATTTATATTATAAGTCCACTTATCAACACAAATCAATCTTAGTTAACAACCTGAATAGCTCCCCCTCAATCAATCATCCATCATGCTTCTACTGACTGAATAGTGTCTCCATGAAGCCTAATGGAGTCACTGCTTTCCATAGAGAACTAAAACAATAAAATTTCAAGAGATTCCTAGATTTTCATGCTCTCACAAGACTAAATGTCCTTCAGTATCCTTTTAGGCTTGATTGGCAATAGAGGCTTGACCTCTTTATCAACCATTTGATTATCAATGTGAGTTGTCAATAGATATGCCTAACTTGATTTCACATATAAAGTATATTCTATCATATAAAATAGTCCATTTGAGCTTGTAGATTGATCATGACTTATCTTTATGATCTTTGGTTTCCATACATTTATTTTCCTTCTTCCTTGGACTCTAGGGGCTTCAAACCTCCTATTTTGACTTGATGAGCTCTTAAATCTGTTAGGACAAAATCTTGAAATGTGTCCTATATTATGACAATTTTAAAAAACCACCTTATACATACCATTTGACTGATGTGAAATGTGACTCCTTCCATAGTCCCATGAGTACTCATTCTTAGAGGGTCTTCTACACTCTCTTACTCTATGACCAATATAACTGCATATAAAATAGTAACCATTGAATGAAATAACATACCTCATAGAATTAGGTTGTATGATATGTCTTTCCATGTTGAACTTCTTGTCTTCAATAGACTTCTCCTTGATTTTAGTTGCCTCCTTTTGGTCTTATTTGAAATTAATAAATGTCTTATCACTTGTAAACTTTTGATTACTCAAAATGTCATCTAGAGCCTTAGTGCTCTTTTCAAACTTCACAAAGATATTCACCTTGATAGATGATTGATCCTACTCAACTTTTAAGGACTCCACTTCAATTTTATACCTGGTACACCCTTCCTCTTTAGCCTTTAGGCTTGTAGTGACTTTCTCCATCTGTGCTTCAATTTGATTCATGATCTCATCATACTCATTGATAGTGTTACTCAGTCTCTCCTCAAACAAGCTAATATGATTCTCATATTCCTTGACTAATGATCTTAGTTTATGATTCTTTCTTCTTTGGAACTTTAAATCCTCTAGAGCACTCACCAATTCTACCTCAAGGTTCACTTCAGCCTCTTCTTCATCTAATTCTATATCAACCATAAGGATTTTCTCATTTGATCAACCCTCATTATCTATTTCTATGGCCATGAAGAAGGTTTAATTATTGTCATGTTCATGTTCATTATTGTCATTGTCACTATCAGATGTGTTTGTGTCATTTACATCAGATGAGTTTTTTTCTTTGGTATAGAAACTTTTTTTATTTTCAAATGACCATTTCCTAACCTCATACTTCTTAAAATATTTTTTGTTTTTATCAGACTTATATACCTTTCTATCATCTCCATGATGTTCATCATGTTATTCATTATGATCAGCCTTATCCTTGTTAGGACAAATAAATTCAAAGTGACCAATCTTACCATAGTTAAAAATTTTGAAAGGCAACTTACCCTTGTACTTACGAGATCCAAACCTTAACTTCTTAGAAAACATGGCTATTAGTTCAACATCATCAACATCTAAACATACCTCATCCTTGACCTTCTTGGATTTTGACTTCTTTTCAAAATTTAATATGGCTTCTTGTTGACCAATTTTGGTCTTACAGGCCAAAATTGAGCACTCCCTTTCCTTTTCTTGGCAGGGTCTATTAACCAATTTATAAGAAGTTATCCCATAGTGGTTTCATGGTTTTTTTTGTGATAGACTTGTTTCCATTAAAGACCAAGTTTCCTCCTTTTGATGGCAAAATGTTTTAAAGTACGATAAGCACTTGGGTTGATTTGGAACTCATTTTGATCATAGAAGTTTGGGTAAGACAAACAAGTTACTTTGGGTAAGCCTTTTATTAGCAAAATGGGCTAGTTTCAAAGGGGCAAAGGTCTTTTACAGAAGCTCTAAAGGTTAGGTACCCTTACAGAGGGTATTTGGGTGCCAAATAGGGCCTTTTTGAATTCATCTAAAATACTACTCAAAGGCCAAAGTACCCTTGCGAATGGTAGGAAAGTGACAAATGGGAATTTTCAAAGAGCTCCAAAGGGAAACCAAAACCCAAAGTACCCTTTCCGAGGGTAGAAGGTATATTTTCAAAAGGATAGGATAGATATCTCTAAAGGAGGATTTCCTTTAGGAAAAGTGACAAGCTAAAGAATGAATTTCTTCAAACAAAATGTCTGAAGAAAATTCAATAAAGGAACTCAATGAATGAATTTCTTCAGACAAAATATCCAAAGGAATTCCTTTAGACATTTTTTTTGATTAAATTCACCAAGGAAATCCAAGAAAGGATGTTAAAGGCATGAATTCCTTGAGACAAAATGTTTGAAGGAAATCTTTTGGACATTTTGTTTGAAGAAATTTGATAAGACAAAAAACCTGAAGGGTAGGTGACCTTTTGGAGGACACTTGGTCATCAAAAGAGGACCTTCAAACTTTTTTTAAAGGGTCACTTTCTTGTCAAAAAATTCCATTTACAAAAATTTGGGAAAATTGTTGAAGGGTAGTGATGGGCCCATAGACATCAACTTTAACATGGTAAGCTAGCTGTTGGAAGTTCAAATGTCTAGTGACGGGCCCATGAATGTTAAATTCAAGGTAGTGAAATAGCTATTGGTTTTCAAATGGTGACAAGCTCACAGACATCAATTTTGATGGGATGAATTAGCCATTTGAGAGAAGCCAAAGAATAGGTTATTTTAGATAAAACATATGAAAGAACTCATGAGTGCAGGCCAAATAAATTCAAAGGCATAAAGCCAAAAGCAAGACTCAGTGACCCACCAAGAAAGATAGCCCCCAAGATCCTAAATTATCAATAAAAGATAATAAATAATGAGAAAAGAGAGGAGAGAGATAGAATGGCTCAGAACATATCCACACACACATAAGCCAAACACTCAGAGCATTCCAGGTGACACAGCCAATCAAGCACGAGAATGAACCAGATCAGTCCAGGTGGCATAGGAGGTGTTGGCAGGAGAAGTAATTTCTTGTAGATGGAATAGTTTCCACTAAAAAACCACTAAGAGAAATATGTGAGCATTCAAGAGAGCGGCCCATTTTTTCTTTGTTTGGCATTAATAGGCAAATAATTGTATGAACTTTCATGGAGAGATGGCTTTGTCGGTTATGGAGAGAAGTGAACCATACTTTTGCAAGAGTGTTTAATATACCTATGCATTAAATTCAATATATGAGACACCTAAAGCATGGATTTCATAGGCACTTGTAATAGGAAGTGACAATAATATGGGCCTCTTGTTCTTGACTAGTCAAGGGTTTTTCTCCAATTTCTATATATATGGTAACCTCTCAACTTTGAAAGATATATCTCAGTTTTGTATGGTGAAGCCCTGACAAAATTTGTCTTTAATCAAAAGAGGCATTTTAACTCCATCTACTTTTTTACACTTTTACATATGTTTGTGTATTGCCTTATGTTTAGTCATTAATTTTAATACTTTCATAAGTTGATGCCACTATATCTAGTGTATCTAAGATCTTCTGTAGGTCAACAAGAAGCATCCTAGTTGAAGTATAAGTGCAGGTGAGAAATCATCCTATAGTGTGCCTTTAGAGGAGCTATGGTAGATTCTTATTCATCATAATTCTATCAAAACCCCTTGTTAAAACATTGATGCAGTCTAGTTTCTTATTCAAATGAAGTTTATATTCACTCCTTTTGGTATAAAGTGTAGATAAAAAATGAGTAGATCAATCAATTTTAGTGCATCACCATCTTAGTTAGTTTATATTTTAATATCATCCCTCTCTATTTTTACCCCCCCTATTTTTAGCTGTATAAATTTAGGACTTTAAGGTGCATCAAGGGGAGCTAACCCCTGATCTAGAGATTCACTCCTCAGTTTTGCTACCCATAGCAAGAGGAATGTTTCTATTGTAATGCATGGAAGAAAGAAGTTGAGTTTTATTTTAAAGGGATCAATCCACTGTGTCAACACTTATTTCTTAGGAGGTCTTCCTTCATTTATTCTCATCTCATAGGCAGTCAAGATGCCATGAAGCCCATCCATTTTCAACTTGTCCAATTATTGCATCTCTTCTACTTTAGACACCTTATAATCAAACTTAGAAGTTAGTGATCTCAACACCTTCTGAATAGTTATATATTTTTTCACTTCTTCCCCTAGTCATCTAATGACATTAACAACTTCATCAACCTCAATCAAGAAAGATGCAATTATTTCATCTTCAGACTTTTAAACTATCTATGGTGGGTCTGCAACTTGGCCATCTTCACCTTGGTATCTCATTCAGAGATAGTATTTAATTTGTCCCATATATCTTTGGTTGATACATATTACATCACCTTCATAATATCTACCTTTTATAGGCCACAAAGAATAGAATTCATTGCCTTTGAGTTATTTTCACTATCCTTCTTACTTATTGAATTAGTTGGTGGAATAGGAGGAGAACTATAACCATCCACAACTAACTACCAAATATCATGACCTTGAGAGATCAAATATATCTTCATCCTAATGTTACAAAAATCATAATTAGATCCATTAAATAATAGAGCCTTACTAGTAGATAAACCACCTTGAGATTGTTGACTATCCATCCTTACTTTTAGCATCTCTTTTAAGCTTTTAGACCTATTTCAAAGGACCAATCTCTAATACCATTATTTGGAAAATTAATGACTAAGAGGAGGTGAATCAATCTTAAAAAAAAATTATAACTTTTTTTTATCATTCATGAACTATCAAAGTAATATAGTGAATTAGCAACACATCAAAAACCATTTATATGAGTATGAGATAAGAGCATAACACATAAAACACTTAATTGAATTTAAAATCCTCAAGGGGAAAAAACCCATCGATATATTCAAATGGAATACAGTCCTATTAGACAAACATCAATATTTAGTGAAGCACCAACTTCACATGGAGCACCAACCCCAACTAGCCAAGCACCCACTTGACTAGGCTTTAGCAAAAACTTACTTGCAAGAAGGAATTAACCCCCTAAATTAATTAGCACCAAATCAACCACATAATTTATTTAATCACCTTTAGGACACCTTTTTTCTTAACCAACTGATGATAACCACCTCTTTACCTTGTATTTGTATCCCTCTCAAACTGCCTTCTAAGTCTCTTCACTCAATTAGGTATCTTCAAGACTGATTAGGTCATATGACCTTGATCTTTATACATAGAACCTATATCAAATATTCATGATTTATCCTCAATTCTCATATAATTTTCTATAATAACTTATTTTCCTTTGCAATATGTTATTTTATTTGCTTACTTTCTACTCACCAATAGGCCTAAAATTGCCTTATTTTTATGCAAGTCTCTTGTCCATATCCTTTTTCATCATAAAAACACCCTTACCCTCTTAGTTCAAACATGGAATAGATATTAGGACATATCATAAACATGGATCAAATTTTATTTTATTCCTTTTAGGTTTGACCTACCTCAAGTAGGCTTTATCTCATCTTTAGGTCTCATGGAGACCTAATCCCATTAGGTCTATTTTAGGACACGTTATAATTTTCCTTCTTTAGAATACACTCAAAAATATCACATGGTATTAAAATATCATATTCCACTCAAATATACCCTTTATAATCTTATCTAATCTCCATAACACCTTTTATCTTCAACCATCACTTGAAGCACAGCATTAGTAATATTCACAAGTAGGCCTATGCATACCCAAAAACCTTATCTTGAAAAACTAAAGTATAAACAAAATTATTCCAAAAAACCATAGAAAAACATCACATATAAAAAATATAAATGAGCTCAGGTTCATAACAATATTATTTGTACATCATAACTCAGGGTATATAGGCTCAAAGTATTCTCTACAAAATGCTCACTCTGAACTACCAACTAGTCTCAAAACATAGTCATGGAAACTTAACCTTTTGACACCTAAAATAAAAAAATAAAGGGATTAAAATATATTAACATGATAATGATACTTCCTAAGAAAAAATTACCAAAAAAATCATAATCTCTAATGGAAACTATTGGTCCTATAGACCAATTTGTTTTCTTCAGTACATAGTCAAACCTGAACCAATCAGCCCCTTTTGGCTTCAACATTTAAATCACTTTAAATGACTATAAAACCTTTAAAAAAGTATTATAAGTAATTTAAATTCATAAAAATAAACATTATATTCATTATATGCATCAAATCATGGCTTAGAGCCTCAAACTCATCATTATAACTTGCTTACATAGAACATTCAGTTTACCTTCAAACATAGTCATGGTGATAATGACCTTCAACACCTATGTAGACACTTTTAGATAATTATGATGCATTTGGATGATATTATGAGATAATTATACCATTATAAAATATAAATATAATATTTTCAAATATAAATATTGGTCTTGAAGACCAATCTCAAAACCTTATATCTTACTGCCTCATTTGAATGAGATAGGTCAACTTATGAGTAACATTTTCATCATATCCACTGACCTCCAAAACTTATATCCAAAATGAGAATTTTTTATAAATCTTTAAAAATTTATCCATGTACTTGGATTTATCCCTATTCCATGATAACACATCTATAATCATCTTCTCACTTCTACCTAGGTTTCTCATTGTTTGCACCATTAGGCTTTTTAGCAATAGGTTGTCTTGGATGATCATTTTAGCAAAGTTAAGTGATATAAAATACCAAAAAACCACCATATACATTAATTTAAAGTCTCAACCTTATCCATCTAATTATTTTCATGCTTTGACTTGGTCAACTTTGACTGTTATAGTAAATTTCCAAAAATAAGGCCTTTCCTATAGGATCCACTCACTCACCTAAAGACTCAATCATACCTAGAGAAGCCTAAGATAGTTTAATATAACCTTAAATCACTAAAATATCCATACAAATCCATTTTAATCACTTTATAACAATATATTTCACATCAGGTCATTGTTAGGGTTTTAGAGAGGGTTAACACTATTTTTGGTGTTAATGATTGTTCATAAAGGATTGCCCCTCATTTTCAAAAATAAATCCTAGAGATATTATAAATGACCCTTCCCCATATCTCCTTAATATCTAAATTTCCCATGTATATGTTACACATTCTAATGAACATTTAAAAGTCCTTCTCAGTTTGAGAACCCTTCATTCTATGCACACGAGAGACCTCAAAACCATTTTTCATGCCTTATCTTGTAAGCCATGACCTAAAACCTTGTGAATATTCTTAAAAAAACATATCATACCTATTTACATGATCATATGATCTCAAACATCTTAAAATATGATCATGACCCCTCATTAGGCCACACTCTCTCTCTTTGTTCTCTTAGACCTTGACTTGTAAACCATATTAGGCCTAAAATATAACATTCAAGCTTCTTTCCATGCACTCTCCACTTAATTATAAAACTTAATAAACCTATATCATGATCAAACACTAATTTACATCCTTCATAGGCCTTGACAACACCTTATGACACTTCATTAGGTCAGGTAGGGTCTAGAACTGGTCTAGTTGTAGATTTGGACTTAAGGTCTTACCCATATAGGATCACCTTGAAACTCTCTTAAGTGATCCAATGCCTCATATTCATGATCAATAAACCTTATATATCCTATTATGAATTTTTGTATCCATTTCAACAAGCCACCAAGTTCATACCTTCTCATAAGATCTCTTTATGATATGACTACTGCCAAAACTAGACTTCTCAAGAACTTGAAGCTTGAAAACTATCTTGAAATAATTTTAAAAGTATCTAAAATTATCTTAAATTATCACACAATGCCAAAAAACCTCTCACAAGCTTCACTATGCAGACCTTTTCATAGAGTCTAGACTAGGCTTCTCAAGACACTTTGTGCTCAAGAACTAGTACTCAAACATGATTTACTTAACCTAAACCTTGATATCAACCTCGAAAGAATCATTAGATTGTATTTAAATTCTCTCTTGATATGGATACATTATATTGACTTAAACTTATATCTTATCACATGGAATCTTTGTCATATCAAGCACACAATCTCATGCCTCATAGACCACTAACCTCACATCTTCACCAGATACACCTTGACATCAATGAAAACTCTTCTAAATAGTAGATCCATAGGTAGAGGTAGTTTATTAGGTAGACATATTTTATATCCAACTCAAAATTAGTAAATAGATAGATAGATTCAAAGATGACCATGATATGCTACTATTATCCATCCTAGTTTTGCATCACCTCAGAGGCATACTCCAATTGAGGTACTTGGTCGATGCATCAATGGTGAGACTCTTTTTAGTAGGTGTTAATTATTATGTTATGTAGTTGATATTTAAGTTTTATGTTATTAGATATTTATTTATTTTTCTAGATGTTTTGGAGATATATATGAAATATCTATTATACATTTGGTTTTGCATTTTTTAAATACTACATCAAAAGAGTTTAGATGGTATTCAGTAGTACAAAGAGTGAATAATGATATTTTCCATGATTTTTTGTTATGTCATGATACTACCACTATGGATGATCTTATTTTTCCCACATGCCCATCATATGCTAGTTGGTTCTGATAGTCAGTGAGTCATCTCAAGAGCTATAAATACTAGGATATGTTGCATAGCTACCACTTGGAGTGGATGATGGGGAGCTTTGGGCATAGAATATAGTGTCTAAGGAATGGTATTCCCATATGGATACATCGAGAGTGTTAGGATTTATTTAAGCCTATTTGTCTAATCTACATAGATAGCTAGAGGATTTTCATTCCTAGACAAAGTCACTATAGCATACTATTCAAAGGGAATAATTCCAAGCTTCGATAGGAAGTGTGGCCTATCCACCATATGGATAGGGTAGATCATAACCATAATGTTATTTATTTTATTATGCATATTTCATATTGTTATGTTGTATAAAAAAATTTATCCCTTGATATATAGAGCTCTTACTTGTTTATTATGACCTATGAAAGATTGGGATATTGTGGATGTATGTGTTTTCTTTCTAGCACATGTTTAATTTTTTTTATATGTTATGAGAAAATATATTATGTATTTTTAATTCATTTCTATAAATTGTGATCAAATTCATGGTTCAAAATAAAGATAGAAAATGTAATGTGTAAAAAGTGTAATATAAAACATACTAAATCTTATATAAAAACACATTAAATCATTTTGGGTAGCGTGTAAAACATAAAATAGAGAAATTTTGTAGAACATACTAAATAAAGTTTGAAAAGTATGTAATTTAAATGGAAATGATAAAATATAAGACACGCTAAATCAAAATGTAAGATTTTAAAATGTAAGTAAATGACAAAATAAAATAGAAAATGTAAAACACACTAAATCAAATTTTGAAAAGCATATAAAATGTAGATAGATATAAATGATAAAAGGAAAACATAACACATGATAGGTCAAGTTTTGAAGTATTTAAATGATTTATAAATCAAAATGTAAGACACACTAAATCAAGTTGAGAAGCATGCAAAATAAAATGTCAAGTAATAAATGTAAATGTCAAGATTTGTAGTTATTTTTATGAGTAATCATGGTATGTATTTTTTGGGAATAATTTATGAGGAAATCTTGGTCCTATCCAAGGTATTACACTACAATTCATGAAGAGGAAACAAATATGTTAAATTCAATTAATAGTAAATATTTATGAATTACAATAAGACATTTGTGAAGAACACTTGGTCCTATGCAAGGTTTTATATTGCAACTTGAAAAAGGGAAACCTAATGGGTATGATCAGTTAACAAAACATATTCATCAAGGAGGAATATTGGGAATTTTTTAATAAAATAGGTAATGTAAAAATCATGACATAGGTGTTTAGAATAAACCTTATTAATAGATAGTTAAACTCTAATAATTTATTGGATGCCAAATTAAAAAGATTTTTGTTCACAATAAGCACAAAATGTTGTGGGAAAATAAGTGTAGTCTTCAGATAAACTTATGAAGGTTATATATACAAGAAAAGTAAAATTAACCTACCTTCCCATAATGTGTTCTCCATTCCTTAGGATCCCTTACATAGTCGTCAAACTATTATGAATATTGGGTACTTGTGTGAGAAAGTAGGTAGCACTAGAGAGAATTTTGAAATCTCCTATCCCAATCTACTAGGCTACCACACTCCAATGGATCTCAACTCTATTATGAGGCCAAATATGGAGTTTTATATTTTATTAGGAATAGGATATATTCTAAGATATGAATCACATCTTTTAGTTTGATTTTTATTTTTGATTTGATAGGTGTTTTTTTATCATTGCCTTTTATTTTAAATGATTTGGATTTTAACTTTTTGCAGCTTTTTGGATTCCTCCTCCATATAGATTTGGAATAATTAGACATGAGTGATATAAGTGAAAAACACATATGAACTTTAGGCTTTGGTTATAGGACACAAAGTACTTATATATTTTGACATGTTACTAAATAATTAGGCTTGTCTATAAACCATTATGTGATCTTTATACTAGCCATATGTGTGCTTAGTATGAAGTGGAGATAAGGGGGAAATGGAGATCAAATAGATATGTGTATGTATTGATACAATGAATAATTTGCTTTATAACTGATCATATGGTAAATATACGATATTAAATGGATTTGGGGTTTAGGATAATGTCACCATAATAACTATCTTGATTTTAATAAAATTACATAACAAGCATATGAAATAAGTCCACTTTAAAGAAAGTAAGAGACTAGAGATAAAAATAAAATTAAGCCATGAAGCATGAGATTAAGTCTTGAAAGATAAAATAGTCCAAAAGACATGTAATTAGACCATGAAAAATAAATTAATCCATAAGATATGAAATTAATCCATGAAACATAAAATGAATTTATAGATAACACATAAGATCCATATATGATAATAACTTAATGTTAGGAATAGCTTTTACATTTGTGTAAAATTGAGTATTTATGGGATGGTAAATAGTAAATTAGTACTTTAAAATTGATATTTACCATGAGGTAAATAGTAAAATGTTGATTTATTGAGATGTAAATATTAGTTATTGGGGTTTTAATAGTATGGTTAATATGGTAATATTGCATTAGTTAGAATATTGTATTGTTGAGATATATTGTTATTTATTATAAAAATATATAGTAATAGGTTTACTTAGTTACAAGATCCATATGAGAGAATATCAAAAAGATTTCGAGTGAGAAATCAATGGAGAAAATATAGGAATATGATTCCTATAAATATGTAACATGTCCCAAAATGTATTATCCAAATTAATCAAAGAATTCAAAGAGTGGAATAAATTATTTGTTGTTGAAAATTATCTCTATGTCTAAGATCTATTATTTTGTGCATGTGTTAATTCCTTGGGTTTCAGATATTTGTATCCACAATAGTGGTATCAAAGTGGGCATTTTTTAGAATAGTTATGGACCTATAAAAGCATGTGAGGGGCAGTTGCTTGGTGCTTTATCCCTATGGATGTATGAATCAAAGAAGAATTTTATAAAGATTTTATATTAATATGAAAAGTTTAGATTAGTTTTGTAAATATTTTTTATGGTATTTTCTATTCACCATTACTCACATCTGTGTTGAGTTTATCATTAAAGTTAGAATTTGGATTGATAAGATATAGATCCACACTGAAACTTTATCTTATTAATTTCATTAGACAAAAATTTGAGCTCAAGTTTGCATCGCTAGCATTGTAGATAATGTGGCAATGATATTAAGACCTATTGAATCGTTGATGCCATCTAAAGACTCTCAGGACTTATGTGCATACATGTGTGTTATCCATTTGGATTTGGCTTCTATCTAAATAAAAATATTCTTCAAAACTACATTGAGTTCATTAGTTCTTAGCCTCTCAAAGATAAAATCAGCTTTGACATTGATGCCACTCCTTGGGTCAATTTTTGTGAATTTTTCACTAACAATTTCAAGCTATGTCCTATGCTATTTGATCCAAATATATAGTCTTGTGTAGTCTAGATTCACAACATCTCATGTGTTGATCCAAGCTTTGCCATCCAAATTTCTGAAGGATAATGTCCTTTCTATTTTTATGGCTATCAAGCATAGAATATAGCTCATTTTTTCCATTTAAAACTTGTCTTCTCATAGATCTGCTCTTCATGTGAAATCAATTTATGTTATACTCAGCTTAGGATTCCATATTTGGATCATCTTGAGTATTTAATACTAAAATGTCAATTTGTGTGGCTGAGGTATTTGTCTATTTATTTAGTTTTATATGTCTCATTTTATTTATTGAGTTTATTCTAAATTAAGTCTTGTAAATCTAATGTTTAATTAGATTCTATCCATGAACTTTGGTTCTTTTTATAGTGTCAAAGTTTTTTTTGTGTGGGACTATTGTCTTATTTTTCCAAAAGTGTCATTTAGGTTTTAAAACATCTTTTTTTTATATAGATTTTATGTTGATCTATTAGTAATCCTTTCTAATTTGAAATAAATAGGGTTATGTCTTTATATTCGGTAGTTTTTTTATAGAAATGAATGTATATTTATTTTTAGTGAGGTATAATGGTCTAGTTTCAAGTTTTGAAAAAGTCTTGAGTCAAAGGTATGTTTGTTTTGTCATTTGGGTCAATTAGGTTAATATCATTTGATTTATTTTTTGTAAAGTGTTAACAGTGAGACAATAGTCATTTTTTACATTAAGTCATTTTCTCAAACATTCTATAGAGTCAAATATTGTAAAAAAAAATTTCCTTATGGATGCATTTTTGCTTGTATGCAACATCCAAAAAATGAGGGGGTTCTAATTTACATGGAAGTAACCAATACAGAACTTGCAAGAAAAATCAAAGCTTCAATGACACATGTGCTAAGTAAGAAGTGAAACAATTAGAGAATAGAGGACACAAGGAGGAAGGAGGTCTTTTATAGACCTCTCATTAGTCACCAATGATGGGGCTGCATCAATGCTTTAGTGCTATAGTGTGGCATGTTATTTTCTATGTTGTGTGTTTTTCATTTCCACTGTGCAAATAATATCAAAAGAATAATGCCTATTCATGATATTTGTTTGTGTAAATTCCAAAAATTATTCTCTGATCTAAAGACATTGTAAAAAGACAAAAAGCACCAATGTAAGTCAGTTCATAGATCTTGAAAAGGTTTGTGGTAGAGATCCAAAAAACCACTAGGAGATGAATAGTATTTTGGCAATAGTTAGGAGAGCAGCTACTGTAGAGATCCTATGACTTCCTTAATTCTTTATGGAGATGACCCTCAGTGACACGTCCATTTTTGTCACATAATATAAATATGGGATTCATTCTTTTGCATAATTATGGTCATGTACAGCAAGATTACGTCAGTAGTATGTAGACATATGAGTATGTGGTGGCATATAGTTCTGCTCAAGTCAATTCTTGGAGGTAGATGATGTTCTTATTCATTTCAAGGTTTGTGGTAAACCTATAAAACCATGGGAGGAGTGAGGCTCTATTTATCAAGGTCATGAGATAAATGGGGGATGCTACGAGAGGTGAGCATACTGTAGATAAGAATGTGAATTGTTTTGCACCATGTAAAAACTATGGGGGAAATGTTAGGAATAAATTTTACATTTGTGTAAAATTGAGTATGTATGAGATGGTAAATAGTAAATTAGTATTTACAGAGTGATATTTACTATGAGGTAAATATTAATAGTTGATTTACCGAGAGGTAAATATTAATTACTGAGGTTGTTAACCATATGGTTAATATGGTAATATTGCATTAGTTAGAATATCGTATTGTTGAGATATATACTTATTTTTTATAACAATATATCATAATAGGTTTTCTTAGTTATAAGATTCATGTGAGAGAGTATCAAAAAGATTTTTGGTGAGAAATCAGTGGAGAAAATATAGGAATATGATTCCTATAAATATTGACCATGTCTTGGAATGTATTATTTAGATTAATCAGAGAATTCAGAGAGTGGAATATATTATTTGTTGTTGAAAATTATCTCTATGTTCAAGTTCTATTATTTTGTGCATGTATTAATTCCTTGGGTTTGGTTCTTTATATCTACAATAGTTAAATTAAATCATATAGTAATGTAATAAATAATGTGATGAAACACTATGACGTGTTCAAAAATTTTGATAAATCCTGTGGCAATTATCATCTATAACATTTGAGACAGCCTTGTGTAGCTAAATTTTGAGGTTAATCAGACTCTCATCAATCTTCATAGAAATTCATTAAAATAATTCCTGACATATCATCCCTACAGAGAAGGTAAGTATGATGGAAGAATAATGATGCTCGTGAGGCATCTCCCATATCGGATACTCAATTTGAGGAACTGATGTATATATATATATATATTTAGATTTGTGAAGAGATGTAGGCTATGGAGAAGGTGGAACTTTTATCTTTGAATGCCCTAGAGAAAGAGTCTAAGTTGGTGAAGGCATATTCCATGGAAAATCATGAAAGTGATATTAAAGGATGCAACATATATATTTATGGTGTGGTACATTAATTCCAAAGCTAATATACTTTCCCATATTTAAGGATGTATTCTAGAACTATCTTAGGATGTGGTGAGCTCTTAGTTATAGATTATGCCTTCTCTAGAGGAAGTGTGTCAATGTATTGCTAAAGTTTTTGGTAGTGAGTAGAAGAATTATTACATATACTATGAAATCAAATATTACATCTAGTAGTAAATGGTGAAGGTTTTCTATCTATAATAGAATTAGAACTTGAATTTTATTGCTACTTGTGTACATGATAATCTTTGGCAAAATGATCGACAACTATATGGATCTCACAATAAGTCTCATCTACCCATTATGCTAGTAGAGGATCAAGCTTAGGAAAAGGTAATATGCCATCACTAGTAGCATAAGGACTCATAATAGGATCATGTCTAGTTTTGGTTGCATCATGAGATTAACTCATAGTGGGTCGACATAGTGTAGCTAACATCTATGGAGGAAGTAAGATAGAAGGGTCCTAGTATCTAGTGAACCTGTAAGGTCATGCCATAGCTTGGTCTATAAGAATAATCTTAAAAAGATCAATATGTGTGTTTATGTGTTCCATTTTGAACTTGTGAACATTAGAAGAAGAACTAATATTAGGAACTATAGAAGGAGAAGAAAGTACATGAAATTAACTAAAAGAATGTTATAAACAAGTACAATATCAAAGTATCTCTATGTTTTTAGCTTGAGAAAATCCATCTAAAAAAGGATCATATAATAAATACCCATCATCATAATCAATAATATGAAGGTCAATAATATATGCATTGATGATTTTATTGGATGAAAAGGTGTGGTCAATGGATTTTTTAGTTTTTGTTAGAGTAATTAGAATTTTGTCTAATGGTTTTTGAGAAGATAGAGGTCATGGAGAGGGAGGTAATTGAGTGATTATGTTAGAAGAGAGATTAGAAGTTTTTATTTTTAAACCTATCTCATTTTTTTCATCATCATCAAAATCTAGAAGATTAGGTGGTATGTTTCCTATAAATTTAAGATGAATGTTGTATCCTCTAGTAAAGTTGACATGATAATTAAAATGTTGAGATCAATGAAATTGGATGATAGGTAAAGGTTTAAAGGTAAGTAGTTTAAAAATACCTATTTCTTAAAATTATTTGAAATTCTAAGGATTGGTGTCTCCTTGAGTCTTGTATATATCACCCTTTATAAGGAAATTTAACACATTGGCATGCTGACAAGGTTATTACTCTCATGTAGTGTGCCTAAGGATTACCAAGTAAAATGTTATGAGAAAGTGGAAAGTTAAATATCATGACTTTGGCATGCACTATCACAAGGGTAAATGTGATAAGGATCCAAACACAACCTAAAGGATGCATTTTTATTTTATCATATCCTTGACATGTACTTTGAGTAGATTTGAGATTACATTCAAAGTATCTAAGTGTTTAAATAAATTCAAGGGAAGCCACAAAATTACTTGAACCTTCATCAATTAATGCACGTCTATCTTGGATATCTCCTATTTAGATGCTAATGAATAATGGAGGATCATTTGCATGAAGTAATATCTCATCAAGAATCATGGAAGAGATAGGGAAATTAAGTGAAAGAGAGGTATCTATTGTTTCATAATTGTGTAAATCCATTTCTTCACACTATTGAAGGATGTTATCTTCAAAACCTAATAAACTAGCTTCTCACCCCATAGGTGGAGGATGAGGTATGTTCATTTCAAATAAGCATTACATTAGACAATTACAATGATGATTAGAAGTTATCATGATTTCAAATAAAGGGATTTGAGATGGGATATGTGAAATTTTGGCTAGAGGATTCCATTTTTCATATCCTATTAGGATTTTATTTTATAAAGGTGCATAATGTTGTAGTAAATCCTTTGAAGGTGTAGTGGAAGTGCATTGAAAGTGATTTTGATAAGATATGCTTGTTTTATATTTGATTAATGTTGGTTTATTATTTTTAGGTGATTGTGTTATCTTAGATGATGTGGTTGTATCATTTGTTATTTCTTGTGTTGGAAAATAATAAATACATATGGTCGAAGGTTTTGGAATTTATAATTTAGGTGTTTGAATTGGATGAGTGGTATAACTTATATCAATAGTGTGTAAGGTATTTTCTATTGTTGGATTTGACATTTTTAGGTTTGTTAAAATTTTCTCTTCATGCCCCAATTCCATGAGATGGGATGGGTAAGAATCATGAATAGTGTATAATTTTTGGAAATTATTATGGTTTGAGGCTAGATAATGATCAATATAGGAAATTACTCTCCTCATATTATTCAAGTTGACAACATTCTCAGAATTTATATTAGGATATACTAAAATTTTGGCATTGTCAATAGTAAGAGTTTGGTTAGTATTAGCTTGATGGTTAGGAATGGGATCCTTGTAAATAGCTAAGTGAGCACTATATTAGTTTAAGGCTTCACTTTTTGTTTTAGTTTCATGAGCCTTAGTTATTATTTCATAAGTCTATTGGTGTGTATGTGTGAGTGATTCATGATTAAAGTTAGGTCTAAGAAGATAATTCATAACAAAGTTTTGTAATTGGTGACAAGTATCATGAGAATGGCCCCAACTTACATGAAACCAAAAATAATTGTGAGGATCATACCAATATGTAGTAGGGCATGTAGGATCGATATCTTGTCTGGAAGGTTGTGGAATATTATTTTGAATTTATGTTAAGGAAAGTGGTTTGTGTACATATACATTATGCACTTGAGAAAATATGGAACTAAGGTGAGAATTTTTGAGAATTGTTGTTGAAGGATTAGGCTCCATTAGATTTTTAGGAGCAATGAATTGAATAGTATGTATGGAATCATAACTATCTAAAACACCATCATTATTTTCATGGTGATTTTTATATTTCATAAGCATTTGGGTCTTTGTTAAAGAGTGAAAAGTCTCAAATTGTCAGATATGGATCATGATGTTTAACTTGGTTAAGGGATTCTACTAAGGATTTTGGACAAAAAGTCCTCATGCGATATTTTAATTTAAAATAAAGAGAATTAGTGAATAGGTGGAAGACAATCTCATTTGACTAGTTATGCTTAGCTTTGTTAGACAAATCTTTCCATTGTTTGAAGAAAACTTGAGCTGTTTTGGATTCTATTTGTTTGCAATTGATAAAATGAGTTAAGTAATATTTAATAAGATTAGTAATTTAGAATTATTAAACTAATGCATTAAAAAAGTATTCTAAACTAGTTATATAATGATTTTTAAATTGATTATACCAATCTAAAGCATCACCTAAAAAATTTATAGCTAATAGATTGGTGGTAGCAAAGGTGTTAAGTTTAACCCAATCTTTGTATAAAATTTTAAAAGTATTTAAATGCAAAGTTGGATTAGTGGATCCATTATAATGGATAATGAGAAATTTGGTAACTATGTCAATGTTTTTGATTTAAGGAATAAGAGGTTCATTTTGTAAGTGTTTAATTGCATTATTAATAAGTGGTTATTTTAGTATAAATATACCACATGCATCTCTAACAAGGGGAGGGCACATGGGGGGAATTAATATTTTTCACTCCCCAATGAGTACATTTAGGTTGATTTTGTAAACGCATTAATTGGTTTTGTATTTGCATCATTTGGTTGGCACTATTAGTTAGAAAAGTATCCATTTGACTTACAGTTTGTAATAATAATTAATTAGTTTTAATTGTATTTTGACTATATAAGTTGCATGAGATGTGTTAGCATTATACAAGGCATTAAGATTTAGGGATGCACTAGTCGCATGAGATGCACTAGTAGTTAGATGGAATTGAGAATTAGTATGAGTATTTTAAGTAGACCCACTAAAATTCACACCTATTATGTTTGTATAAATTCTTGGCATGTAAGTGAAATAAATCATTTAAGTAGATGTCATAATATTAGAAGAAGACATGATAGAATATAATGATGTGGTGGAAGTCATAAAGTGACTTCCCCAAAATCCTATAGAAAATGTAGGTGAAGGTTAATGGGGTTATCCAATATGAGGTCCCATCATGAGGTTATAAATGATTATGGGATCCTTACCTTGATGTTGAGGTTTTTCATTAATGAAGAGGATCATTTTAATTGTATATTAAAGGTCACTTTAATCCTCTACTATTTTTATGAATACAGGATTAAGTGTAGTGGAATAGGGAGGAGTCCCATAGTTGGTGGTTCTAGTAGTAACATGGATATTGCTAAGTCCTGATTAGTTATCATATAGAATGTGTCTTAGGAAGTTTATTAAGATTAGTAAATTCCATTATGTTTGTTTGATTTTGATTTGTAGCATCTTCAAATAAATGTTTTATGATGAAAAAGTTGAATTAAACACTTAATAGGGAAATGAAAAACTAAGAGGCTAAAAAAGAATAAGATCGAGCTGGTCAATCTAGTTAGATAGATAGGATGACATAAAAATTGGAGTTAAACTAAGTCAATCTAGTAGATTGGGTTTGATAAATAGCAAAATAGAATAGTCTAGAATTAAATAAAGTTGATTTAGTCGAGTAGGTTGGATAAATAGGGAAATAGACCAATCTATAATAGATTGGTTTAATTAGGTTGATTGAGTAGAAAAAATAGGAAAACAAAAAAAAATATGCCTAGTCTAAGTCAAGTTGGTCAACCGAGTAGGAAAATTAGAAAAATAGAATAGTCTATAATAGACTAGGTTGAGTTTGTCAATAGATTTCTATAATATGTAAAAGAATTAATAAGTTGAATCTAGATGATTAAGTTCTAAATAACAAAAACAAAGCTAAACACTCAGGCAACTAGGTTGAGCTAGTTGATCTAGTTGTATCACATAACTCAAAACATGTATCAATGTTGGCTAATACAAGTCTACAATACAACATATAAATACAAACAATAATTAGCAAAAATGTAATTTAGAAGCTAATTACTAGTGTGAAAATAAGATCAAGAAGTTATATTAAAGGATTTGATTGAAAGTGTAGGTTTCTAAAGTTACTTGCTTGTTCATTAGATAGTGTCAAGCCAATGTTTCAGAGCACTGACTATAGAGGAAGTACTATTCCCATAGCCCACTAAACCTAGTTTCAAGGGTAAGATGGAAGTAGTTTTTTCAGCACTAACTTCTAATAAATACACCACACAGTCAAATAGATGGATAGATTCTTAAGGTTTAATAAAAGTCCTAAACATTCCCAAAATATTATGAGGTACATGGAAACTAAAGATCATGTTTAGTTCTATATTATGGCTATGAGTATTGGGTAAGGGCTCTCATGCCAAAATATCTATAAATGATAGATAAGGACCATAAATAGAGGGTCAAGTAACCCTACACAATAGTAGTTAAGTATTTTTAAAACTATCTATGCATATTTTCTAGGGAAATCCAAACAAACTAAAAAGTAAAAGCAAAAATCAATGTTTTAAAAACTAGGTTATAGTTTTTAGAAATTAAATAAATAGTAAGCCAACTTAAAAATAAAGTGATCTTAATTACTATCCAATGTAGGTTAATTTCCTTTGCATGAATCATAAAATAAAGAAAATAGAACAAGATTGACTAGGTCGATCAAGTTAGACAAATAAAATAAAACAAAGTCGAGATGATCGACTGAGTTTGTTGGAAAAATAGGCTAGAATAAACATAGTTGAGTAGATCAGCTTAGTTTTCTAGATAGAAACTAGAAACAAAACTAGTTTGATCCAATTGACTATGTAGGTATAGTTTTATAGAATTAAAAAACTAGTAAAAATATTACTAGATTAGCTAAAAATAAAATACATAAATGAACAAAATCTATCTAGTCAAATTAGTTAGGCATAAATGGTAGAATAAATGATTTGATCAACCAGTTTAATCTAGTTGGCTTAAACTAAAAACCCTATGCACAAAGAAAAATATGGGATTAATAAGTTTAATCTAGTTTTAAATTTTCACATAAAAGATAAAACATGACTGACATGCTCGATCTAGTTGAAAACCTATGCATAGAAGATAAAACGTGATTAGCATGCTCAATCTGGTTGAAAACCTATACACATAATAATAAAATTAGATTGATAGGATTTATCTAGTTAGTTGTAATTAAAAATAATAATAATTTCAAGGACTTGATTCACATAATGTTCTCAAAAATCTATGCAATGAATTAGGATGGATCTACAATTTGCCCTAGTTAGTGGATTCCAAGCTCTAAAAATATAATCTTACCAAATGACTCGTTGCATAGCTATTTATAGCAAGACACGACCAATTTAGATCTACTAAACTAACCAAGGGATATTTTAATACACAATACCAAAGGAGAGGGTTCAAAAGCCTCTAGGAAAATTATACTATGAAATAACCCTAGTTAGACCTATAATACGTAAAATAAATTTAATCTACTGCTCACTAAATCTTGTGGCACAAAGGGGGATTGTTAAATAGTCAAAAATAAAACATGTGAAGAGAACTCTATTTAAGTCAATATAGAGGTAAACTAAGCAAGGATTAAAACATTCACCCTATTATTTTGTGTAATATATATATATATATATATATATATATATATATATATATATATATATATTAAATGAAAGAGTAAAAGTAAGGAATACTTACCTTGAATTAAACCTATTGTGCCTCAATATTTCCCTATAAGACTCATAATTTGGATCTAATATTTTCCCACAATATAATATTACTTCCCTTTGTACATGATATTTATGGATTATATCGGATCTCAATCTTGTACAATCGATAAACTTAGACCTTGGTTATTCTTTTTAAATATGAACCTTTCCCACTTTTGGAAGTCTTGTATATATTCTTTCTTATGCAAATTTGGCCTATCTCTTGGCCTAACCAATCTTATGTTGATGACATAGATCTATTATATTACCAAGAATGCTTAAAACTATCTTATCTTCCACCTCTACAAGTTTTGAGTCTATACATACTTCCTTGTTCCTTGGACACTAGCATATAAGATAGATACCTACATCGACATAGGTGTCCTAATCTAGCACAATTTTTAATTACCCTAAAGTCATATAGTTTTTAAATGAAATGTATCATAATGATCAGCTTAAGTGATTTAATGTGAGATATTTCCTGATATGAGTGGTATATATTCACACTCACTTCCCAGTTATTCCTCATCTAAAAACACTATCATAGACCAAGGCAACTTATCAAAGCATTCAATCGAGCACTTGATAAAAAAAATCTTCCCTATTTTTATCCTATTTTCATATTATTCATATTGGGTGAATATTTTATTACTAACATAATGGTAGTAAAATGGTTATTTCAACCATAGTGTGATGAGATAAAATATCTCCTTAATGAAAGGGGAGGCTCCCTTTTATTATTAACTAACACAACACTTAATTATTTACACTTATTTTAGAATTTATGTTCAATCATAAACTTATTTCTATTCTTTGTGATATACTTTGAAAATCTAATATCGCTTGATGAACCAAATATAACCGATATTCAGATTTGTTAGCCAAAAGATTAACAAAAATAATACTAGTTGAGTAAACTTAAAAGATAGAATAAAGTGGAGCCCAAAGTCTTCACCTTATTTCCAACAAAGATTAAAACTATCAAATAAGAATAACTAGCAACTCAAATCCTCCTCAGTAATTCACCTTCAATGATGACCACAAACCCAGAAACTAAAAAGTACCTGAAAGACTCAAAAATTAGCTTCCTAGCAACTTCCATTTTATATAAATTTTACACTATAATTCACTCAAAGTAGAAGAAAATTCAATGGAAAAGATATAATAACATTCCAAATACACCACAAGTATATTTCAACTCAAATTTTGAAATATCACTTGATTTTATTATACTGAATGAATTTTTGTTTTACAATATGAACACAAAGTTTCAAAATTATTTCTCAATTTAGTAGTATTTCCCCTTTATAGGAATTGGTGATCCTTTTTACAAATATCATCATCCTATTTATATAGAGGATCTATGAACAAAAATAGGAAAAACATAAATACATTGACTTATTCATTGACAAAGTCCAATTTGACTTAGGACTGTGCACTTTTCCTATGTGCAAAATGCACCAAACAAAATTACATAAAAAAGTTACAAATATAAACTAAGTGTATTTAGACACAATAATTTCTTACTTTTTATTCTTCTCTAAAAACTCCTCATATCTCTTCAATATAGCTTGGACTTCATCATTGTTTAGCCCAGACTTACTCTTTGAGATTACAAGTACCCTTGTGATAAAATCTTCTAAGTTAACTGGAAAATCCTTGATTTTGTCCATTATTATTTGTACTTTATCCAAAATGACTTGAAATTCAATTAATTTGTTGATGGAGTCCAGTGTGAAAGTACCTATTTTAGTCTTTGTTTAGAGCAAAGATGTAAATTCTTGAATAACAGTCTTCACAGGGAGAATTTCTTAAGAGTTATTTCTAACTTGGCAGGGAAGCTCTCTAACATCTTATTATCAGACATATCTTCAACTTCTTCAATATCTTTAACCAAATTCACAATAAATTCTCTTTTTTTCTTCATAGCTTCCATATATTCAATGAACATTTTCCTATTTGGAATGACCTTTTACTCAACCAAAAGCTCTAGTTTGAATTTGCATAGTTGAGTCCATGTATCAATATCCTTTTCATTCAATTATAAATTTTGATTGAGTACCTTATTAGTTTGATAAATCTCCATTTTTACTTTACTTAGGTTCTTCAAAAATTCAATAACAGAATGCAACCATTGAGTACCCTATGTTGTTATCTCATACTCCAGGCATTGACCACCTAACCCTGAGATCCAATTTTCTCTACCTATTGAATTGCCTTTTCAATGTTTTCATGAAAAATAGGATCAATACATTTAAAAGGTTGGGTGATTTTTAGTAAAATAGAGGTCATTTATCCTACTTGTACTTTGAGTTGATCTTTTATCTTCTTTTCTTTATCATATCTTTTGATCAAAGAGGTCATTGTTGCTTGTAAATCTTCCTTTGTGCTTTCATGAGTTTGTTTCCCAATATCTATTCATCCCTCTACATATTCAGCCACTTGAATATCTTCAATGTTTCTATCTTTAAGAGGGACTGCAACTTCAACATACTTATGCCCAGATTAAAAAATTACCCTTGATATAGATTAAGCCTTCTTTGTCATTTTGGGATTTACTGGGATAAGTTGACCAAGATCAAAATCATCAGGTGAAATAGTCTATTTCTTCCTCTTAGGTGTTTGATAAATTAGCCATGGAGGAAGAGGATATGAGTCTTCTTGAGCATGAGAAACCAAGGATTGTAATGTTTAAGGAGGAACAATGGTTTTTGAATTAAGTGGAATGGAAAGTATAATAGTAGAGGTATCTGATAGTGGAGTTGACACAATGGGATAGTGGTTATTATCGGTGCAGTTTGGGTTGGCATGACTTACTTTTAGGTCTGATGATATTTTAGACACTGGGGTGACAAGAGCTTGAGTTATCATTTTGCTAGAAGATGTGGACATGAATTTTTCTATATCTTGTTGAGTGAAGTATAGATTTATCAGGGATCCCAATGTTTTTGTAGGACTAGGAAAATTAGACAAATAATTAAAAACTTGATCCAGATTGACTTGGGAGGGGACTTGAAAGAGTGTGGCATTAGGAGGAGAAGGCGGAACTGAAAGAGCATCTTGAGAGGGAATAGAAACAATTGCTATAGATGTACTAATAGAAATAACTACAAATAATGTCACCTAAGAAATTATTTATTGAGGAGTTTTGATCATATAAACTTCTGATTGTGTGGATTCAAGCTACAGAGACTGATGAACCAGAGGTTGAAAAATTATTGATTGAGGTGGTGCCTCAATCACATCTAGTTTCTCTTGTGTCTCTATTTGAACACTCTTCTCAGCACTAGCTTCTTTGTCTTTCTTCTTTCCTTTACTCATGAATACAAATCTTGGTTTTTGAGTGGATGTAGAGGCCTCTTCTTTATTTTTCATCCTCAATTCCTCATGTTTCCTTGTAGTGTCTTCATCATATTCTTCATTTGACCCTATCTTAAAATATTTTAAATTAATACCTTTAAATCCAACCAGGTATTAGTTCTTACAATGATGGGTTGAAATCTTTCTCTGATAGATGTCCATTCTTTTATAGAACATTAGATTGAAGGAATAGGAGTAGAAGCAACTTGATTTCCTTCTTATGAAGGATCCAATATATTTTCATCATCAAAGAGATCAGCTAGAATGTTAGCTAATTTTAGATCTTTAATTTGATCAGTAGTGAGATGATTGTAATCAAGTCTCCTTACATCTTCTTCAGTTCTGCATTCTACCTAGGTACCCTCAACCTTATGTTCATGGACATAATTACCTTTTAACTTTTCCTTCATCATTTTACAATCAAAATATTTTCTACTGTTATACCTTTTAAGGGTGATCCATTGCATTTTAGATTCAAATATATTAGCCTTGAGAGCAGTTGAAATGGTGTACCGACCAATACTTATTAGAAACTTGAATCCTCTTTTATGTGAATTCGATTGCTTCTTGTGTATGGTCATTATATGTCTACACATCTCCATTAAAATCAATTTATCACCTAGGTACCTAGGTAGCATGTAAGGTTGCTCATTAAATCCTCCTACCTAGATGTAGGTGAAAGTTGGGAAAAGAAGGAATATGCAACCAATCTTGTTTCACTATTGCCCATGCCTGATTTGAAACCCTTTTTTTCTCCACTTCATGTTCAAAAATACAAATGAATTGGTATAATAAAGCATCATTAACTCTTATAAAATGTTTAATGCCTTCTTTGAGGGTTAACTATGGATAATACTTGAAAATAGGAACTTTCTTCCTTTCACCAACACTGGTCAGTCCTGAAAAAGTCCTCATGCAGGATGTGGCATATACTAGATAAGAAGTCATATAAAACTTGAGAGAATAATTTACTCTAGAATGTTGGTGGTATATGGCATCACTAATCTGACTTCCCCAATAAATTTTCTACTTATTTTTCTTAATGATAAAAATTTAGTGATACATCCATTCTTGAAAGATTTTTGATACGGGATGACCTTTGACCCTACTATGGAGAGTGATTAAATCTCCGATTTCCTCCATAAATTCACTTCATTATAAACTTTTCGGGCATCTTGTAATTGAATGCCTTGTTGTCTTCAGCTAATTTGCATTAGTATGCCTTTTGCATTTCTTAGGATTCTTGTCATAATATTCCTGGGTTGTTGCCACACTTATATTTGAGAATTCCTCAATGTCGAAAAGATGAAAAACTTTATAGAAGTATTTGGCATCCAGTCAAATTATCACTTTTCCACTAACATCCTTGACTGGCCTAGTTTCTTTATCAAAATGAGCAACAATTGTTAAGACAAACTCTAGATCTTGAGCTGACACAAGAAATGCAGTTGCTAGGTGTATCTCACTATTAAGAATAGGTTGTATATGTGGAGCAATAGGATCTCTACCTAACCTTTGTAAAAATTTAGCCATGTCAACATGACCAATCTTTGTATCTCCAATTTGATCTATATTAGAATATATAGTAAATGCTGGGAATACACCTTGAAATTTATAATTCATTATTCTTTTAGCTAGAGAATCTTCTGTCATTGATTAAGTATCTACAAAATAGAATTTTTAATTCTCCAGAGTTAGTATTTTTCATCATTTTTGGGAAAGGTGTAAGAGTAGGAAAAAATTACATAATTATGGAAACTTTGGTTTAATTCAAATGATTTTCCATAAACTACACCAGATGTGGTTTCGGTTTAGTTCAGAAAAAATTCTCTGAACTACACAAAAAAGGGTAAAATGTGCACTTCAAAAAAAATTCTCTAGAGTGTACTAGACTACATGCACTTCAAATAAAATTCTCTGAAGTTCACTAAAAAGGTGTGTAATGTGCACTTCAGAGAATTTTCTCTAGAGTACACCAAGTGGCGTGCATTTTAGAGAAAATTCTTTGAAGTGCACCAAATGGTGAAATGTGCACTCTAGATAATTTTCTATGGAGTGCACCAAAAAGGTGATGGGAAAAATGCTCCTTGGTGCATCTCAGAGAATTATCTCTAAAAGGCACCAAAAGAGTTAGGGTTTTTTTTAATTAGGGAAAGGCTTGAATATAATAATAAAAAACCTTAGAAAGAGAAAGAAAGAAATTAAACCAGCAAAAACAACAAGTAAAATAGAGACTTACCTGAGACATAGTTAAAATAACAAGATGAAAAATCTTAGGGCACGAAACTGATCAAATTAACAAATTTGAGGGCAATAAAGTAAAGTGAAATAAATCTCAAGAATAGCAACTAAGGGTACACTCATGCTCGAAAATGGCAAAGATAAATGGTAAAAATAAAATTACATGGGTTAAATATATATAAAAACAAGTAATTAATGTGACATTAATTACTAACATGATGGTTGGCCTAGGTGCAAAGTTAGATAATTTCTCTAACTTTATACATGAAATGATGGATAATTTATATGAATATACACCTTGAGGTGTAGTCTATAGAAAATTATTCAGTTTGCACCAACTAGATTTGGTGTAGTTTGAATAAAATTCTCCAAACTACACAGGATGAAAAACTTCCTTCAAAAACTAACTTTTTGTAGAAAAACAATTACAAGGAAGAAATGATTAGCCTCATTTTATGAGCATAGAGCTCCTAGGATACAAGAAAAATAGGTTTTATATGGGTTATCCCATGAATTAAGCCTTATAAAATTCAAGGATAATAAGTCATAGGGTCAATAGATACATAGGTCTGAAGTATTGAAGGAGTATTCCAAGATTCCCAAGTTACAAGCTAGGTCATTGTACTTATTTTCCATATATTTCATGATTCACACATAAGTCAATACATAGGGGATAAATACATCAATCTGAGGCCCTCTTCGGAGTATTGTATATGTACGTATCACTCATTTTTAGAGGGTATTTTAAGGTCAGATAGACATTGTGTTCCCACTAACTCATTTCCCTAAAGTTAGTATGAAGATGAATAACTACGGTTTTGAAATTTCACAAGGAAAGACATTCCATGACCCACATATAAATGCACCAAAGTGTGGGAAAAGACAAACCCAAAAGTATTTAGGTGGTCACATTCTTTTTTAATAGGTATTTTGTATAGGATAACTATGTTAGGTTTAGATAGTAGCATTGATGCAACCATCCAAGGTTGATGCTAGTGTTTATAACTCCAAAGGCACTCAATATAGAATTTAGCGACTATTTTAGAATAATCTTCCAGTTCTATTCATACCTATTCCATATCCATAACTATGTTAGCATCAGAACTAGATAAGTAAATCACTTCTTTGTCATTTCCATATCTATTATAGTTATATTTACTATTTTTAGCCTATCTCAGTTTAATAAATTCAACATATGTTATATCTAGTTTTAACATCCAATTGACCTACTATAGATATATTTTATCACCCTTTTACCTTAGGCTATATCTATCCTCTTTAACCCTAGATAAAACCAATCTATATTTTTAGGGTTAAACATTTAGTGAATGCAATTCGTATGAATGTAAATATTTATGGTTCCTAGGGTTGCAATCATCTAAGGTTTTGGATTATTTTAATTTTTCATTTCCTAATTATATTATTTTGAATGAAACCTAGGTGTAGCCCTAGGTTGGAAGTTTTACCTATTAAATACATTGACCTTCCCCTCCCACCACCTAAGATGTCCTAAACTAAAATGGATATAAATGAGCCTTTTGATCCTCCTAACCCTAAGGAGAGTGATAGGTCTTATCTCTCTAACTAGGTCCATGATATCACTTATACAAGGAGTAAGGTGTCCTACACTATAGTTTTAAATTAAGGAAATAAATATAAAATACCTAGGGTTTATGCTTGTGAAGCCCTAAAATATAAAATCACTAGTATGAGAAAATTAATAAAAGAGTTACACAATTAGATTGCATACATGCAAAATCCAACACATGGTAGTGTTAATTATATTTTTGCATCTTCATCTACCAATGTTGTGCCAAATAATATTTCTTATCCAAATGCAAAGATAAAAAATAATACATTCAAAACAAGTGATTTCAAAAGTGACCAAAAGGATAATAAGAATCCAAGTAAGATCTTACGAGAAATGATTCAAAAAATAGTGATAAAATTACCTCCTCTACATCTCATAAGGAGATCCAAATAATATTGTGCATATCATATAATGCATGGATATCATACAGATTTTTGTTTTCTATTGAAAAACAAAATACAAATTCACAAAGGTAGTGTTGATCATATCATTGATACATCAACCAAGAAAACCACTCACATTATGAGTACCTCTCCAAAATAATAAGTACCAAAACAACAAATATGGACACCAAAAGATAATTCAAAGCAAGATAGAGGTCTAAAGAACAAATAAGTAAATAAAATACCATTACCAAAGGTTTCCAAAATTCCAAGTGATATACAATTATAAAATGAACCAATGTTACCAAAACCACTAGAAAATAAACCATGTGAGCTCCCTTTGTTGGTCAATACCAAATAACAAAATGACATAATTTAAATTATTGTTATAGTGGTGATACTATTCATAGACCAACATGGCATATGAACATTTGAGAAAACTTCATCTTGATACCTTACTACATGATCTATTTATACGTATAAGGCCTGGTACATATCAGTTGAATTCATCTCAAAAATTTACAAAACCATATAGAGGTAAAGTTAATGTAAACCATATAACTAAGGATGTCAATAAGGTATTTAAATATGATGTACACATAGATACAAATAATGACATACCAAAAAAGTCACCACCACATTATGGTACAATTTTTTATTCATATACAGATACTCCAAATGGCAAGAAGTTACATGTTTCCTATCATAATGTCTACATTGATACTAATGATAGTACATATTGGTATGGTCTTGATAATATTGATTACATAACATATGAATATGATACACTTGATACTATCATAGATACATCAGTTACAGTGTCAAGACTGAAAGGAGAAACCTATATAGTATTTGATCATTATAGTTAAAATTTCTTATTTCCAATTGGGTTTCATAGCATACAGTGATTACCTCATTTATCAATACATCAATGCAAATGATCCAACCTAAGGATTTAAAAAAACATTCAAAAATCCACAAACACTTTTATCACCTACATACACTATTAACTCCTTGGCATCTATGTGTTAGTTCCATGTTAATGGATGGCATATCAGTTACTCCTACATACACATGTGTGTCACACTTCTACTTGAGTGTGATATAGGCATACATAAATACATGATCTATTCCCATTTCATATGTTGGGCCTTCCCTCTACTCATCTCATATGAACATTGGGGCATCCACCTATATGATCATGATATTCACAGGTTATATGGTTCAATGATCACCTTTCAATGTCATGTTTGATCTCATATGTACTTACACATGCCTTTATCCATGATTATATATTTCATAGGGTACTTTATATGCTATGAACTTTTAAAAAAAAATTAATAAATTTGATCCATGGGATACTATGATATGTTTATTTTGGTTGTTTATGCTTTCTTTTATGCATTTCCTTGAGTGTCTTGAATTATTATTATCTCACTTGTTCAATAATTTGAATATGCTCCTATGTTTCTATCCCCCATCCTTATGTATACTTTCTTTGGCATTTAAATATGTCATTATTTGTTTTATATACATTTTAATATTTCATTATTTATTTTATGGACATATTAATAATTCATGTCCTTTTGATTATGAGGCATTTGAACATGCCCCTTATTTGTGGTCTCCTAGGACCATTATCTTTTAACTTGATTTTGAGTGTTCTTGTATTTGTACCTATTTTCTTGTTGATTTTGTATTGTTATTATCTAGACATTGTCATTATCTTTATCATGTATCTTAGGCCTTCACGTGATAACATTGTTCTATGTGCTTTAGTGCTACATTTACCTAGACATGTTCTTCTATATGCTACATGGTTCCATTCATAGATTATATAGTTGTCTTATCCTTTTGAGGTGAGGTAACTAACAATTTATATTCTTCTCTAACATCAAATGGGGGGAATATAAGTGGGGGCATGTCATAGAGTCATGTTCTTCCATTTGACATAGTTTCTATATTTAGTGGGGACATGCTTTGGAAACATGTTCTTCAAATTTATTCAGTATTTGTCACTTACATCATTTTTTAGATTTAGTGGAAGCATGTCATATAGGCATAGAATTTACACATTCACATTTTTCTAATTTAGTCGGGGCATGCTTTGGAATAATGTTATCCACACTTATTTCTTATTTGGCACACCTAGATTTAGTGGGGGTATGCTTTGAAAGCATGTTCTCCATAATTATTATGTATTTAGTACACCCAAATTTAGTGGAGACATGCTTTGAAATCATTTTCTTCACACCTATTTAGTATTAAACATCTCCAAATTTAGTGGGGTCATGTTTTTGAAACATGTCCTTGACTTTGGCACTTATTTCAGTCTTCATATATAGTGGGGGCATGCTTTGGAAGCATATTCTCCACACTTACATAGTTTCTAAATTGGCCAAAAAACATAGTTATGTAATTCATATTCATAGTTGTGGGTGAATTATATACATTGGTATCATTGTTATAAACATTTTTAGCATGGGGCATATCTAAGGTGAATATCTTATCTATTGTGTGAGTAATATTACAAAATTTAAACTAGTTTTAGATTTCAAAACACTCTATGGGACTGTCATCACCCACCAAGATGGACTTTTATTGACTATATTGTGTTAATCTACTGCAATAGTTTATTCACTTTTGGTATGGTTGAGATGATTAAATCACTCAATATTTCCAAGTTTTTTGGTTGGACTTGATTGTATCATCTAGCCTCACTATTTTGATAGTTTGAGTTAACTTTGTTCACTCATGATCACTAGGTTATAAGTATGATTGGGTTGCATGGTTGAGCTAATCTCAATTTTTAGGTAGTAACTCACATTTTATCCATGTTTGGGGTAATATTCCTTCTAATCTCTCTATATATCCTTAGATATATGTACTTTTCATATTTATATATTAATCCTAATCTCAGTTTTAAAGCCTTACAATGATATATCTTTTAAAATCAACTTGCCAATAGGTAAGGTGGTTACATCGATACATAGGTGTACTCATAAACATTATTATTTCAATTTAAATCTTTTCAATACTCTTAATTTTAGATTATATATTTTAATAATTCTCATAGTTATAGTTTAGTCACTAGTAAATCACTCAAGTTGGATTCAAGCAAAGGTAATGTGTGTTATACATACCTAGGTATGCATTTCTTCTCTTTTAGACCAAAAATTTCATTACTAAATTAAATGAGATAAAATTTAGACAATATTTATGGATTTTATATCACCTCAATCTTGTACACTTGAAAGACTCAAACTTTGGTTGTTCCTCTAAGTTATTAGCCTTTCTTGCTTTTGGAAGTCTCATATCTACTCTATCTTGTGCCATTTTAGCCTATCTCTTGGTTTCACAGTCTTATGTTGATTACCTAGATATGATATCTTTTCCAAAATACTTAAAACCAACTTATCTTCCACCTCTATAAGTTTTGAGTCTATACCTAATTTCTTGTTCCTTGGATACTAGCATCTAGGACACAAACCTACATCGAAGTAGGTGTCTTGCTCTAACGCAAGTATCCAATTCCCCAAAGTCATCTAATTTATAAATGAAACATATCATAATGGCCAGCCTAAGTACTTTAAAGCAATGTAACCAAGGTAACTTATCAAATCATTTAATCAAGCACTAGATAAAGTAAAGCTTCCCTATTTTCTCATATTTTTGTATCAATCATATGGATAGCACATATATAGGTATAAATTACTGAAAGAGCATATCAAGAGATCAATTTGCAAAGTTAAAATCTATTTAATTATCATACTTGATTTCTACATATTACATGATTCACACACAAGCCAACATGTACGGGAAAACTAAATCAGTATGAGGCCCTCTTCAGATTATTGATTATGTAGGAAGCACTAATTAATAGAGATTTATTTGGGGTTAGATCATCATACTTTTCCCATTAACCCATTTTTACTCAAGGCCATTATGAAGATGAAGAACTAGGATTTTACAATTTCATGAGGAGTGACAGTTCATGACCTAGATATGAATGCCCCAGATCAAAGGTGAATACAAACACATAGGCATCCAAGTGGTCACATCAATTTTTAGTAGGTATTTTATACATGACACGTATATCATGTTCATATAGTAGCATTGATGTAACTATCCAAGACTAATGCTAGTATCAATAGCTCTGGAGGTACTTAATCTAGAATTTGATGTTTGTTCCAAAATCATATTCTAGTTTACTTCCTACATGTTCCACATCTAGAACTATATCAACATAAAAACTAGCTAAGGTCAGTACACTTTTGTCATTTCCATATCTAGCATAGTTGTACTTACTATTTTTATCCTATCTTATTTTAATGAATTTAATATATGTTATATCTGAGTTTAGCATCGAATTGGCCTACTATATAGATATTTTATCACACTTGTACCTTAGGCTATCTCTATCCTCTTTAACCCTAGATAATCCTAATCTAGATTTTTAAGGTTAAATACCCTCCAAGGCAAAACCTTAATCAATAACTCTTCAAGTGTAGAATTAGAAAAATTATGAGCCATAACAATGAAAAAATAAATGTTCTTATATATTATATTGAAGTAAATGGGGTATTTATAGCCAAGGATAAACCCTAAACCCTCCCAAAAATTTAGTCGACAAGAGAGATTATCTCAATCTTGTTAGGTAGGAAAGATAGTCATTAGGTCCCAAACTAGGTTAGTCAAGCCAATGTAGTTATATAACGTGCACTCAATCGTTAACAATATTGACCTGGCATACATAGTAGGAAAATGAATAAAAGGGGTATTTGCTTATTTAGGGGTTATTATGGAAGGTGAATTACTTATAGTACTAGATAAAAGTGTTTTAATTACTTAGAGAGTTGGATAAAAGTAATTTATAGTGTTTTTAGGTGACGGTATAGGGACCAACAATATTTTAAATCACCAAAGGTCTAACCACCCTTTCTTAATACATGCTTTAAGGTGTGCACTTAGAGAGATTAAAACTCTATAGGTTCCTTCAAGAGAGAAAGCATCAATAGATGATCAAGTTTTAAAATATTATGTGTATACAATATCTACCTATACATTTGCAAATAAGTTGAGTATTATTTATTCCTATTATTTATTTTATCAAATTATTGTTTTGAGTGTACTTTCTATATTTAGAATAACCCAACATTTTAATTCAAAACATTCATTTATCTAAGTTTTCAATTAATTAGCCTATTTTAGAATAGTTTATTCATCCTTATATATAGGATATTATACATGTTAAACAAAAATATCTTAAAAGGGTTAAACAAGTATAAGCCCTCACATTTTTATCCCCATCTAGTTTCATGAAATAAGAAAAAAAGGTCCCCAATTGGATCCCCAAAGATATTTTTTCTTGAACTGGAACTTTGCCCTTGTGTTTATTACTTACATTTAGTAGTCATTGTATCATCCTATTGCTTTGTATTAATAACCTCCCCTTTGGATCCATATCATAACAAAGTGTTGAATTAGGTTTAATTTAATGAATATTAGATAAAACTAAAAGTGTCTAATGTAGACACCTAAAATTGTAAACTTTGTGTTTCTTTTAATCTTATCAAAAATCTGCACTAACATCATCCCTAAATCCTAAATCATTTTTATATCTACCTAACATACCTGGCCTAATCACTATCCATTTCCCCCTATCTAATTAATCAATTCCATTCTTGACTTTACCCTACCCCACCAATAACAAAATCTAGATTAATCATGTTAATTAGGTGATAAAATAATTCATGCACATTCCATATTTTTAATTAATGCAATAAATCCATTTTCCATCTCAAATCTATGATGTCACCTATCATGTCATCAAAATCCCCTAAATTCTAAAATCCTGATGTCATTTCATCGACTTAAAACTAGATTCAAATCGACATAAAGATGTTAGTGACACTTTCATGGTTTCTAAGGAAGAATTATCTATCATTAACATAAGCTTTGTTCATAGTCCTTATGAGCAATGTGTTTCCACCCATCCTCTTATCATGGCCATCCATTCTTCTACCATCTTGACATTCAATTTCCCACACCTATCTATTGGTACCAACAAAATCACATATCATTTGAATTATTCTACCATAATCAAATAATCACAGAATTCAAGACTGACATCCATCTAGAATAACATAAAGAAACATCAACTTATAATATGGAACAAAAAGCATTCCTCAATAAAAATAAATCCAAAAATATAGATAATCACAATCCATAATCAAAATCCCCTATTCAAAACCTCTCTGAGGCATTGTCAGATAATATAAATCAAAATAAAATTAAAAAATCAATGTCCTTTAGTGAAATTATTTTTGAGGTACTATTAGACCCAAATCAAAATCAAATCCCAAAAATCAATAAAATCAATCCATTGGATGAAGAGATCAATCAATAAATCCAAAAACATTTCTAAGGCACCAATGGATGAAGAGATCAATCAATAAATCCTTAAATCATCCAGTTTGGGGCTACTCTTAGTATCTAAGAATGTGAGACTGTCAGTCCCAATCCCTATTTGCATCAAAATCACACCAATCATCCAAATCCTTCATGAAATCAACAAACATTCTCCATCTAATATGCCTTTCACTTCACCATCCTTGGAATAACCCTTTATAATATGGGATATGATGGCATCTTAATCAATTTGGAATAATCCAATCTATAAATCAATGAATTTCAAATTGACATCTCTAGAGTGCACACTTATAGGATCTAATGTTGTTGCAATAAAATGAAATAAAAATAGATAAAGATAAATAATCCATTTAACGGTGAAAACCATTCCTATGGAACCATGGTAAAGTACCATGATGAAAAAAAAATTCTTGTGTCACATGTAAATCATCAATTATCTATAGGTACCCTACACATGGGGAAAAATCTACTCCATCCATTTCCATCCTACCCATACAAATTCAAACCCATCCAATTCCATCCTTATCTAAATATAAATTCAATCTGTTATCTATCCTAAATCATCCCTACTATCTTCAAGTCCATCCTATCATGCCCATCTTTTCTTCACATTTGATATGAATAAGGAAGTGGAAAAAGTTTTGAGCCTATTTTGGGAAACATATTGGTATATCTTTCAAGTGGTAATTTTATGAATAAATGCATAATTTTTTCATAAATTTTTCTTTGGAGATACCTAATCCTCTCATATCCATCTCTATTCATCCCTAATCTATCCATATTTATCCCTAGTCATCATCTTTAATCCCTTTCATCTAATACCACTTCCATCCCATATGCTTGAAATGGTTTCCCCTTTACTCCTATCCCCCTTAAATATCCAAAATATCTAAGAAAACTCATAAAATCCATAAAAATAATAAAATTGCCAAAACATAAAAATAATACAAAATCCATAAAATCCATAAAAATATAAAATCATAAAAATCCAAAAATTCAAATAACAGATATAAATCCACAAAATATCAAAATCATTTTTCTTTGTCCTAAATCCTATTAAAATTATTAATAAAATCATCACCAATCATCAAGATGTATTATTCCCAATCAAACCCCATTACATGTATCCTTGCCTATGGAAAAATACACCAATCACCATCAATCACCAAGCATCAAGTTTTTAACTTGATGTAGGACATGCATTTGCTTTTATGTTTTTATATGTGCTTGATTATTTGTTTACTTTTCTATTGCACTTATGTCTTAACTAAGTACATATGCACCAATAGTGGAATTAGGGTTTTCCATATCATGGTTCATTATATCATGTATTTATACATGAATCAGTCCTTTGGCATATGATAAAAATGTCATCATGGTTTTCCATAGCATGGTGTATCCTTTCACATGCCATATCAAAAAAAGGTTTTTCAATCAATCAAAATTGTGGCTAAAATTTCAACATATCACATTGTGTAATCAACATCTATTTTCATCATCATCCTCCTCATTCCTCATCACATATTGACCTAAAGGAATAAATACATTAACTTGAGGCTCATTTGGACTATATAGGCAACACTCAGTCACATGGGGTTTTCAAGGTCAACTTGGTCATTCCATAACATTCATCCTTTAAATTTCTAATTTTCTAACAAACTATCCATGTATAATAATAATCCTTATGACCTACATGTGTAGACATCATTTTTCCATGTCTCCTATCTAATATAATCCAATTCTATCTAACTTGATCCAATCCAAATCATCACATCATCATTAAATATTAGGGCATCCTTATATATCTAGTTTTTTGTGACTTCTTCATTCTATAAAAATTCATTGTCCCATCATCACATGCTTCTACATTACCCTAAAAAATATGTATCATCCATCAAGTGATAATCTCATCATTAATCCATGCAATCAGTTAAATTATTAATCTATGCCTAAATATATGTCAATCAATCAATCATCCATCCAATCTAAGCTCACAGCGTCCACCCCTTGTATGTATCATTTCTTGGGGAAAATAAAGTGTGAAGCTCATGTTTAGATAAATCATTCTTAGCCTAATTTTTCCTCTTATTCAAGATGTATCCTTCCCAAATCTTCCCCCTTGCATGTATCCTTTTTAGGGTAAAATCAAGCATGCAATTCATCATCGAGATAAATCATTCCCAATCCAAGATCGTAGCTTATTCAATATGTATCCTTCAAAAATATGTCCCATTTCATGTATCCTTGCTTCGAAAAAATGAATCATGTAACTTATCATTGAGATTTATCATTCCCAATCCACTCTCTCTCATATATCTTTGCTTGGGGAAAATCAATCCATCATTATCAAAAATCAAAGCATGAAAGCATTAGTTCAATATGGTTAATATCATACATGGGTCAATCTCATGTATCCATCATTATCATGTTTTCCCTTCATCTCATCCTACTATAATTTAACCCCTATTTCTTCATCACTAACCCTTCATTCATTCATCTTCACCCCTTCCTCTCATTTTGAGATCCCATCCATGTATGCGCTCTCAAGGGGGAATCATCCCTAACTAATTCATCCTTATCATCATCTAACCTTCATCTTCCCACCTTTTTTTGGCTTCTTATTTATATTAAAATATATTAATCAACCCAACATCATGTATCGTAGTGCCATTTCAAAGAGGGGAAAATGTAGACACCTAAAATCATACACTTCATGTTGATTTTAATCTTCTCGTGAATATACACTAACATCATTCCTAAATCTTAAATGAATTTTATATCCACACTAACATCCCTAAGCTAACAATTATCCATATCTTCATATCTAATTAATCAATTCCATCATTGATCTTACCCCATCCCACCAAAAAATAAAATATAAATTAATCATTATGATTAATCATTATATTTAATCATGCTAATCAGGGGATAATATAATCCATGAACATTATATATTTTAAATAAAACCAATAAATCCATTATACATCTGAAATATATGATGCTAATATAATGATTAGCATGATTAAATATAATTATTAAATTTCTATATTTTATATAAAACCAATAAGTCCATTTTACATCTCAAATATATGATGTTAATTATCATGTCATCAAAATATGCCAAATCCCCATGAAATAAACCCTTATTATAAGGAAATTAATCTCCATGTTTCATAAATGAAAATCCTTACACATCTCAACCAACTTCATTTATCACTCAGCCATACAATTTAATTAATATTAGACCCTTGATACTTAAACAAGATCAATGGTCCACATCATCTAAAAAAATCAATTAATGGAGAGCTCACCCTATCATTCATACATCTCTTCCAAAGGTAGTGAAACTCTGCCAAATCTTGACATCAAGCCAATTAAACATCCAATCATCCAATCAAGTTAAACATAAATTGTGAATGGTTTATGTTATTTAAATACTCATTCCATCCAAAAAATATTGTAACTACATCCCAATAAAATATGAGAAGATCCATATAACAAAAGGAGGAGTAAATCACTTTAGTGAGTGAAGGTGATAGTCTACTTGTTTCCCTTTTGAGCTCAATTTAAGGTATATGATTCATTATTTAGTTAGCATTTCAAATTTGTGTTTTTTTCATTATCTAACAATTTGTATTTGTGCTCACTAAATATTTTTATATGTATGCATCTAACACCCAAATGATTGCATGTCCATGTTCCATAGGGAATAGGGAATGTGAAACTTACATACATAGTAACACTGCTTAGCTCCATTTTGAGCATGTAAGGTCCTCATGATATGCCATCAGATGCCTTATTTGAGATTAGGGTTTTTCTTATCATAAATAGCCTACTTGAATTATGGTATCAACAAGATGATTAAAAATACCCAAAAGGGTCACATTCTTGTTATTTTATAATACCAAATTCCTATAAACTTGGATCTCTAGGTGATCTATTCAGCTCACATTGGAAGACCAAAGTACAAACTAATTTTAGTCTCTAGTAGAATTAGGACAACATGGGTTCTCATATCTAATCATGTTTTTTATTTAATATTTCTATTATAATCGGATGACCATACTATTATCTCATTGTATGGAATGGATTATATGGCTAGGTACTAGTTTTGGTTACCAAGTTTGGTTATTTTAATGCAAAACTCTCATTTTGGATGTATAATATGGTGCCTTAAAGATTCTCCAAAATACTAGAAAAATTATGTAGATGACAAAAGTTTTTTTGATTGAGTATTAGTAGGAATTGATTGAAATTTGGTAGAGAAACTTATGAGTGACACTAGATGCATCCATATGGGTGATAATAGGCCATGTAACTAATTAATTATTTTACATACTTCACTGCATTTTGGAGGAATTATTACTTGAGAATTAAATAAGGAAAATTAAAAGATTTATGAGATAATTTATTTCTTTTATTCGGTATTGAATTTACAAAATGACATTATGATAGATATTAACAACTCACATATTAATCCAAAAGCAGAAAAAAGAAGAATGTATATTTTTTGGGGGTAAAGTTTACTTAAATTTGAATGTGTGTTTTATTGGTAGTTGGTAGCACATTTAAATTGGAATAAATTCGAAGCAAAGTTAAAGGCACTCAAGTTGACCAACAAGTTTCCCCTTATGAAAAGCTTAGCCTTCCAATGTAGGATATGGATGCTCTAGGGTTTGTAAAATCAAATCCATTTACTCTTGTTGTCTTCATGGGTATTCAAATTTGGTGTTTTTTATTTAGATAAAAAAATGTATTAAAATTTTGAAAAATAATTTGGATTTGTATCAACCTATAGTGTTTTTAGTCAAATTACATTATATACTTTTTATCAGATCATAAGGACTAGATCACAATGAGGTAGCAATAGGCCTATTATGTGACTAACACATGCTTTCTAGCCTCCATAGGCACACAACAAAGAAATATGACAATTTTATATTTTATCTAATGTATTATAGATGTTTATTCCAAGGTTATGTCAAAAAATCTAATATTATTTTAGATCTAAGAGCACACATCAACAGTGCAAGGAGTAAATATCTCTAGATGAAATTTAGTTGCATCATTGTAGTTGAAGAACTAACCATAATGAAGTGGAATAAGAAATAAATACTATGACCAAACCAACATTGATTTGTAATTTTGTGGGTCGGGACCATGTGATCAATATTCATGGTCTTAGGTTTCATGGCATTAGAAAGTAGAAGGAGAAGTCGATATTAATTATGGGTCAAGAGGCTTATTCATTTTTGTCTTCACCTCTAAAAAAGATTAAGCTCAATATTAAAATAGGGGCCTTGGTTTAATTCAAGATCATCCAAAAGTTTATCTAGTTTAGGAAAGGCTATTTAAAGTCCCTATACATTTGTGGGTACACTCCATTCTTAATTAGATTGGTAACTCCCTTAGAGAAATGATATGCATTTATAATGAAACTTTTAGAAAAAAATATTTTTTATACTAAGATGTGTTCAAATGTATATGAGTAAACTCCTTCCTAAAATATTCTAATTAGAATCCCTATAAGGAGACATGTTTTAGAAATTTTTTGACTATGAAAAGCTTCCCCTTTTATTTATTGATTTGACATTCCCATGGACATCTAGGTCGTGATTGCCCTATAAGAGCAATAGCTAAAAAGAAGATTCAAAAAGAGGATTTTCAAGAAGTTGAAAAGAAAGGGGAAAAGGCCCTAAATTAGAATAATTTCAATAAATTGGAAACAAAGGGGGAAAGGATCGATTCAATATAAGTTGAATTATAACCCTTTTATGGTTTTAGGTGCCAAATTTTATGACTAAGAGGTAATGCCTTCATCTAAATCTTTTAAAGCCACCAAAAAACATAATGAAGATCATAGGGTCACTATTACTTTTGCATCCATAAAAGAGCCTAATAAATTTAGTTCAAGAAATGAGCAATAGGTTGATGTTGAAAAGATGATTTTTGATTTATGGGGTAGTTCTAAATAGTTTCTCTTTAACTCTCTAATACAGAGAATGGAAAATGTCAATAGGAATAAGCTTACCTTGCATTTTTCAAAAAAAAATTGAGTTTTTTTTTTTTAATTTGTATTTCATATTTTTTATTACTTTGGTTTATCTTACTTTGACAATGATTTTTTTAGCCAAATTTTTGTCCAACATGGAGTATAAACCGTGTCTTCTTATTGGCCTCCTTGTTATGACTATTGTATATTATTATTTTTTGAGTAATAATAGTTATACGGTGCATTCCAATAGTAGAAATAAGTTTGTTGGTCTTGGGTCACAATATGTTTATAAGGATTACCCTATGCCACTTGGGATGGGCTCTTTTATATGAGTTAATATTATTCAACTTTATTTTTTTTAAATAATAATAAATAGTGAGAAAAATTGTCAATCTAAATAAATATATATTAATGAAATCAAATAATTATTATAATAATGAGATATAGTTCAAGTTATAAAATATACAAGTTTTCTCCTTACCTAAGTTTAAATTTTAATAGTCATTTATTTTTTAAATTGAATATGTTGAGATTTACAATAACATTCTGACCAATGATAACTAAGAAACCAGAGAACCAAAAAATACACTATTAAAATTCAATTACAATTTCAATTTTCTATTTAATCTAGAAAGGTTCTTTTATTCATATTCAAGATTTCTTGTTTTATTTTCATATTCACCATTTACAGAGCCAATTATGTCTTTAAAGCAAGATCTTTATAGAACACCCTAAAAATATTAAACATCTACAAAAAAATAAAGATTTAAAATATAAATTTCAAAAAAAAAAAAAGAGTTATTGAAAACCACAATGCATATGTTCTTCCACAAATGGTTGATAATCCGTTATATAATAAACTCATCAATCACATTGTTGATCGATGTTTTATCATATCCAACAATAGGTGGTGTTTGTTAGGCTCCACCTCTCATAGAAGGAAGAAGATCCTATGAGTAAAATACTTCCCCAAGGTCTAAATGTACTAGGTCTTGGTATGCTAGTCTTCACTAAGTTGGCTAACATGGACCATTCTTTTTAAGGGCCCTATTTTAACAAATTGAGTTGCAGTTTTATTTGGTTAAGTAAATCATTAAGAGGTTGTATACTTTTTCAGGGTTCAACCTCTGATAGAAATCAAACTTCCTAAGATTTACATATAAGGAAAATAATTGATTTCTCTATTGGCATATCATGTTCATAGGTGCAATAATGTTATATTGGTGATAAACATAACATGAAATAGAAATCAAGATAAACATTTTAATTCAGTTTAATTTTTGTTCCTAAACTAACTTCATTATAAAGAAAATACAAAAGGGTGTGGATAAAGAGATGAAAAGCTTGTTGCCAACATAAATGTATCTAGAATTAAATGATTGAGTGAATACTATGAAATCAATATTTAGTTGAGCCAAACCTATTACAGCTACAACTAAAGATGGTGGAAGAGTCTGGGGGGTCAAAAGTGAAAATAAAAAGGCATAACCACCATGAATCATGCACAAGAAATGACTACATAGCCTTCATATCCTTTAAATCATCAAGATTTTCTTTTTTATTAACAATATTTGGAATTCATATAATCATATATGTGCAAGAAACATCTTTGAAGAAACTAAACTAAAATAAGAGAGGGAGAAATTATCCTAGAAAGTAATAAAATGCATGAAAATATGTCTAGTTCTATATGTCTCTTTTATAATTTGTAAAGATCTAGCCAAGCATAACATCCTCTAATCTTAAAATGTGTCATCCTTGAGTAAAGTTTTTGAAGTCCTATAAATAGAAGTGAGTTAAATTTTCAAAATTCAAAATTTGAAAGGGAGGCAATTCAAGTCCTCTATAGAAGTAGTTGAAAATTTAATGTGAATCTAGAAATGCAGTTGAGAACTTATCTAGGACACCATGATACTACAAACATGGGAGTAAATTTCATCAGTGAAGTATAGCCAGAAGTTGTTTGAAATTCTTTGGGATCATCATCCAAAATTTTCCCATACCATCCTTGTAGTAAAAAATTATTATTTATATGGTAGATTTGTCCTTAGTGCCTCACTCTGTCTTTTCCCAAATGTGCATATCATGCCTAAATTTAATGTCATTGTCTAGATTTCTTTTGAATTGTGTCTTTCATGATTAATTTCACCATTACAATGCCCCTAAAAATCAAAATTGTAGGTCAAATTGGACACACAGTCCAATCTCAAGTTTTATTGGCTTTAATGGTCATATGGGCCATCAAATTTAAACTCATGTTTTTTTGATGTCAATGACAATTTGTTTTATGTTCAAAAGGTCATTCCACATGGTTGATTCATGTTTTTCCATTGCTTGATTGAGAAAATTGATGACTATTTGAGTCTTGCAGAATGTCAGATAGATGCCATGTGGCTTGAGGCTGAATTTGACAAATTGATAGTGTGTCAAAAAAACCTTTTGAATAGGTCAGATCCACCAAAATTTATGAGAGACTTCCATGTGGCATTGGGATCAACTTAGGTACTTGCAAGCACAAAATGAAAAGACATAGTCAACACCTTTAAATTCAAAATCCAATGGCTGGGGAAATATAAATTAAAATGGTCAAATTATTTTTGAAAATGCAACGGTTAAGTTTTTGAAATAAAAACAAATGGGCACAAAAGCTTAGCAAAGGAAACACATTTTCAAAGAACAAAAAACTGCATTTAAATCATATTTCAACCATTTTTTATAAAATTGACTAAGGTAAATAAAATGAGCATAAGAAAATTTTATCTAATTTAAATAAATTTCAAGGAGAAATGGATCAGAAAAGGGGCCAAGTTATTATAATAAAGCATCCCTTTTAGAATAATATTAGCAAGATTTAGCCCATTTTTCTGAAAGTAACTACATTAAAATCAAGGAAAAATTTAGTGTCCTAAAAAAAACCTTGGATTTTTATAGGTGAATTAGTTTCAAAATGGTGATGAATTAGTTTGGAAGGTGATTAATTGTGTAGGTAAATCAAGTGATAAAATATGGAAAATCAATGTTTTTTCATAAAAAACTTCCATAAACATAAATATTATTGCATATTTGGATTCCTCTTGATATGTTATGCAATTTCAAAAAACATCATCACAATCTAAGTTTGTATGTAAATTTTATAGCCTTAAGAATCTTGTGAGTTGACATTGCATATGCAGATGGTTGTCTATAAGTGCAATGTTAACTCGCCAGCTTCCTAAGGATGTAAATTTTGCATATAGACTTAGATTACAATCATTTTTTTTTTAAATTTCATAACTTTTTGAGAAAAATCCAAAAAATAATAATATTTAGGTTTTATGTTTTTTTATTTCTTTTTAGTTTGTAGATAATTGACATCAAAATACACATGATCATATGCATATGATCGTATACATATACATATGGCGGTTAGCATATGTAGATGGTTACTAGCATATGAATATGATCGTTAGTATATGCAGATGAATACCATCATATGTAGATAGTTATCAGCATATGTTGATGGTTGCTTACATATTTAGATGACCATCTATATGTGTAATGTCAACTCGTTAGCTACAAAAGATTGACAGGAGATGTAGATGGTTGACACTATATGTAGGCACTAAAATAACTTGTGAGGTGAATGTACTCAGCTTATCTTTCTAGGTACTAATGAAAAACATTTATATGAATGTAATTTAATTTAAATAGTAGGCAAGACAACCCTAAAAAGTAACTTACATCCTAAAAATTTAGGTGATTTCACACTTTTCAATACCATAAAAACTTACCAAATCTGGATTTCCAAAATTGGAATATTTGTATATCAATGAAAAATCACCCCTAAAAGTTTCCCTGGTTAAAATTAAAATAAGCACAAACACTTATCCAATTCATATTGAACCAAAGCAAAAATGGGTTGGATTGCCAAAGAGAAAAACTGCAAAAGACTCTATAGAAGTCAGATAATTCCTACAAGTTCTTATTATATTGTCCCCCAAAATGGGATCTTAAGTGCCTTAAAAGTGTGATTTTATATGAATTAAACTTTTTAGTTAAATACATATTCAAGAAACTTACCTTAAAAACTTTAGATGCCAAGCTTGGAATGAGTATTCTAACATGAAAAAGCATTGAAAATAATCACATCTAGTCACTTAAAACATATCATCTAATAGATGGATACTTAGAGAAGGGCTCAAACAGTAAATCTATTAAACTCCTAAGGGATAAAGATCATTCAATAAAATAGGGTCCCTATTTTAGTTAAAATGGGGAATGTTGTACAAACAACAACACACATTGAGAAACATATTAAGTCCAATAATAGATTGTTTCTACAAAACACATGTCCAAAGATAACATGAAGTAAATGTGAACAAAAACACATGTATTTTTACATTGGAGGTGTCTTCATTATGAATCATTGAGTAAAGACTCATCTAACATCCGCTTTGATTCCCCCTAGCGTAGGTTGGTTAAATATAATACCTATTTGATTAATGTTTTTTCTAGTTATTTAGATAATGACACATAACATTTGGTATCACTTAGAAATTTCTGACGTAGAAAAAATAATGGATGTTTCTATCACACTATAATTCTTTATAGTGTTTGAACATATGTTCCCATGTGTGGCACACCCCATCCTATATCTAGATTTTATGAATTATGTGTTCTCCCCTCCATTAAAGTTGATGGAGATGAGAACTTTAAAAATAATGGAATAAAAATTGAGATGAATGTGGAAGAATAGCGAGCCATATTAATCCCAATGAATAAGAATGCACTTGTTTAAGCTTTACCTATAATGGGTGTGTTATCACTCTGGAGTGCACCCTATTTGAAGATGTGTAGAACACACCCTCACTCCAGCTGAAACAATTGGAACTTATCAGAGTGTGGGTGACTCTGTGTTGAGAATAACCTCCATAGAGGTCTAGTTCCTTTAATATTTATCAATTAAATCTAATTTACTATGATTTTTGGGATGAAAAGTGGAAGGGAAAACTGAAAGGAAATCCTATCTAATTGAGTGATGCACCTAAATTGCTTATATTCTATGAAAAAATTCTAAAACTAAGACACACATATTAATCTAAATTAAAACTTTGAATTCAATCCTAAACATCAATGTTTCAAAAGAAGGCCTGAAAGAAGTTTGCAAAGCAAATTCAAATCCTAGCTCTTCAAATGACCTGTAGAGGATGAGAATTTCATGGTAGGTGTGGAAAGGAATTATAAAAAGGGAAATTATATGCCACTTGTATGCTAGTACACAATCAAAATACACTCTATTCTGATTCAAAAAAACATATGCAAAAAATCATCTTTATTTGATAAATGGTGTCAAATTACAATTTTTGCTTTATTTCATGAAAATTAATGAAAAAAGGCTTCAAAAAGCCAATATATAAGTCTAAAACCTTAAATAAATCCAAATTCACATGTAAAATATAATTATTAGTCTTATTTGATTGAAAATAAGACTAAAATCCTTTTACAATATTAAATAAAGGCTTTAAAATCTTCCAATTCTTCAAAAATTACATGATCTTCATTTTTGGCATAGAATTGAGAAGTGGTGGGCCCATGTTGACTTGTCAAATTTTTTTGCATTAAAATCATGCCATAAATTATAATATAACTCCATATTTAAAACTAATTTTAATTTCTTAAAATTCTTTATTTTGCATGAAAAGCATGGGAGATGCATGAAACTAGTCAAACTAGTCAATCGAAGAGATTTGACCCTTAAGGATTAGTTAACTCAACTTGAAATAAAATTACATGAATTGAAACTTTTGAATTAGCTTTATAATGATATATCCACTTAAAAAACATATATTCCATGTGTTAACTCCAAAATTAATTCATTTGATAGATTTTCAATGCCATTCTTTACTTGCTTGATTGACCAATTAGGCCTAATAGCTTATCTTCTTGCATTTGGACTCCATTAAGCCTGAAATAATAAGCCATGAAACATGAAACAACAGAAAATTTCACTTAAAAAATAATTATTCATCACCAAAATATTTTATTTTGATGAGAAAATACTTGTCATTCAGTCAACAAAGTTGACTAGTCCTATTTTGCTCCATTTTCTTGCAAATTGGCCATTTTTATTGAAATGGGTGGGACACTTATAAGATTATTTATGACTAAAATAAAAATTTAGGATGAATAAAAAGTCTTACACTTTTATCTCCATTGATTATATTTCATTGAAGTGTCTTGTACTTTATTTTACATGCTTTTTTACACAAAAAACATGATTTCTGCCCTCAGCCGTACAACTCCATGCATAAAATTGACATATATGGAATGTTATCTGAGTTTAATTTAAATTTTAAAAGGTTTTAGGTTGATTAAATATTATTTTATGGAAATAAAATCAACTTTTTGTAAAACTAGTTTTTTGAGGGTTTAGGAAGGCTTTGAAGCTAAACTTTCAAAATGATGGTACATAAAGTACAGACCTCCAAATCCCAAAATTATTTAATTTATGTGTATAAAAATCATTCCTATAAAATTTATAAAAATATTGGGTTCCCATTCAAAATATATAAAAATTTACCATGTGGAGAAATCTGCTTGTGGGGTTTTTACTACATTTTGAGTTGCCTACACTCTTAATGATTGTTCATAAATCAAAACCACTTAAATTATTTAAATTTTTTATTAATTATAATTATATATTATTATTCAAAACATATTAATAGTGTTCATCTAAAATCCACATGTGGTGAAAGATATGAGCATCTGAATAGGAGGCTAGGAAGGGTGTCTAGAACTGAAAAAATGAAAATTTTATTAAAACGAAAATTTCATTAAAATGAAAATAACTCTTCACCTAGTTCCAAATACCTTTAAAAATAATCATGGGGTCTGTACCATGGTATCAAAACACTCTAAAAGCACATTTTTCTTGAAAAGTCAAAAAACTCTTTTTTGGCCTTTATGTATGTTTACGTGCAAAACCTTGTATGAGCATGGTTTGCTTAAAATTTAGAGTTTTTACACTCTTTAAAGGCCTTATTATTATGTTAAAACATCATCCCATACTTTTCAAACTTTTATCTAGACTTAGAAACCTCTATGGCCCTCCAGAATGATGTCTACTCCAATGATGATCTCCAATAGACATGCTAAGGACTGTTACAAAATAGCAAGTATCTTCACTCATCTAATTTCCATAAAACTTTTTAAAAAAAATTATCAAGTCATGATAACCATGTGTACAAAATTTGAGGTTTTGAAACCACCTAAGGTTCTTAGAATCCTTAATTTCCTTCAAAATTGACCCCCTATGCATGGACTATTTGCATATTTTAACTTGAAAATGCTCTTTTGCAATTATAATGACCCATTTAAAATCCATTTTTGATGTTTTTACCAAAATTAGTGATTTTTGGGCCACAATTCATTGGTTTGACCAACTTTAAAAGGCTATGACCGGTTTCTTGAAAGTTTTGAATGACAGGAGTAGTAGTTTAGCCTTGACAGGTCATCTTACTAACAAGGTGTGAATTTTTGTTGAAAATAAGGGGAAATAGGATAACCCTTGGGAAAAAATCATATAACACATGTTCCACAACTTCCTCAATTTTATGATGTAGACAAAAATGATTCTTTACATAAAATAAGGGTTGATTTCTTATTATAGATTATAAACCAAAACTTGTGAAGCCTCAAAATAAAGGCTCATTAAATGACAACCTTCAAACAATTTATTAATAAAAGTATATTACATCTCATAATGTTCATGTGACATAAATATCGATAAAATCTATCAACATATATGAGCCCAAAATAGTCTCAAAAACTACTAGAATACAAAAAACATACCTAAATATGCTTACATATGTATTTAATTGCCCCTCTATGGTCCACCACATCATTTTTTTTGTTTTTTCACCTTCAAAATGTGATTTTATATGATTTAAAAAATTTATTCAAAGACATATTTAGGCAACTTACCTTGACAAGTTTATATGCCAAGCTTGGATTGAGTATTCTAACATGAAAAAGTATTTAAAATAAACTCATTTGATCACTTGAAACTTATCATCTAATAGATGGCTACTCATATAAGGGCTCAAATAGGTAAACCATTAAACTCCTAAGGGATAAAAATTAGGCAAGAAAATAGGGTCCCCATTTTAGCTAAAAATAGAGAGTGTTGTGTAAGCAACAATAAATAGTGACTCCTGTTAGGAGATATTCTTGAGTATCTCAAGAATCCAAAATCTTAAGCTCTTATTCAAATATAAAAAATAACTCCACCGAACCTTAAAAAATAAATCTAAAACATGGAGGCATGAAATTATGCTCCAACATATGACATACAAAACTTTAATTTTTCCTAAAGACCATTAGTGTGTGAGTTTACATGATTGATTTAGTTATTTAATAAGCACACACAAATAAATTAGATTTATCTGACTGATGAGCATTATTGAAAGGAGAGATAATTTTGTAATTTGGCTGAGAGGGGAATGGCATGGGCATTGCTTTGTTATTATCTGGGTGTATATATCCCCAAAAATGATACCTCTAGTCCCTTTGTAAGGCCTTGTTCTATTATCAATCAAGTTGAAAACCCTGTGGTAGAGGTTGCCAAGATCACCCTTTCGAGGAGAAAACACATATTTTATATTTTAGCTCATTTTTTTTGAGATGAGATTTTGATTTTTTTTATTCATGGAGGGTTGAGGACCAAACCATAGCTCAGGTTATAGTCATCAAGTGCATAGTCAATTGAAACAAAATAAAAAAATTTAGAGCTACATCATGCTTCATATTTTATGTTATATGCATTTGACAATAACTAGAACAATAAATAAAACCTTTCTAAATCCATATGTTCTCTTATAAATCATAGACCTTCTCCTTTTTAACCATATAAAGAAAACATAGCAGTTCATGCAAATAATTGAACAAGATTTTTAGAAATTTTGTGTACATAAATGCCATTGGTGTTATTCATAATCAAGTTGCTCATTCACCTTCCTTAATTAAGTAGGGGAACCCTCAAGCCATAATAGTAGGTTCAACTCAAAAAGATATGTAACAAGGTTGAACTGAGTAGGGAAAACAAAAAAACAAATAGAAAATGAATGCAACAAGCCCAAACTAAAACAAAACAACAAATCAAAGAAAACAAAAGAGAAATTATTTATAGATGTTTTCCAAGCCCATCAATCTTGTAAATAGTGCTCGAGGAATTGTCCATTGATAGGAAATGGAACATCCTCACCATTAAAACAGCTTAGGTAAAAATAATTCTCGCCCAAGATTTAAGAGATTTGGTAGGGACCAAGCCATAAAGTATCAAATTTTCCATGTAGTCCCTTCTTTTCACGAGCCTTGTCCCATAAAAGGATTAGACTAGAGATCCAAAAGGCCTTCTCTTTGGTTAATTTGTCAAATCAATTTTTGACAACATATTGATACTTACTAAAATGTATAAAAGTTACATCCTATTTTTCTTCCAATTGCATGAGGTTCAAGAGCTGGGCTTTTATTTGATCATTTGTTTCTAGGTAATCTCTTATAAATAAAAATGTGAGGATTTTTAAATTGGTTGGGAAGATAAGATCTTGGTCATATACCAAATTATAAGGAGATGTCTCCAAAGAAGATTTGATCCTAGTTCTATCACACCATCAAGAAATTTTCAATACATTATGTCAATCCCTTACTTTTCTTTCTAATATCCTCTTAATTACATTCAACAAATTCTTTTTTGTTGATTCAGCTAACCCGTTACCTTGTAGATAATAATCTTAATAAAATTTAAGTGTTACCTAAAAATCATAATCCCATTCAAGGAATTTTAGAGAGGAGAAACAATGAAATTATCACATACTAGTGTGGTAGGCATCCCAAACCTAGTAACAATGTGTTCCTCTAGGAAGTTGATCACTACATCAATGGTGCAATTCCTAAATGGTTGAGCTTCATCCCAAAAAGTAAGATAACTATTAATGTAAGGATGAACTTATGTCCTACATAATAATTTTCATTAATGGGTCCCACTGAATCTAAACCCATTTAGAAAATGGCCAATCTTCGATGACCAACTGTAGTGATATATTTGTGGTGTATTTGTGGTGTACAACAACATAGCAAGTGTGACAAATTTGGACATGCATATGTGCACCCTTAAAAACTTGTGGCCATTAGTAACCTACCCATAGTAGTTGATGATCTATACAACTCCCTAAACCATAAATAATTCTATAATTTCCATGAAAATCTCTAAGTACTTCAGCTGCTTTTTCTTTATTCAGACATCTTAAATATATGCCTTCATGGTTCCTTCCATAGAGAGTACCATCTTTGACCATAAATGGCTGATTTTTAGGTGCAATTCTATTTTTTGTGTGTAATTTAGGTGTCTGGAACACTCTTTATTTAATAGATATCCAACTATATCCATGTAACAATCATCATTTATGATGTCCTACACTGAGTAATGTTGGAAAATGATTTGGGGATCCATTTTGGCCATGGCTTTGCAAAGTCCTTAACCTCAAACAATTTTCATCGATTACAATTCTAGGCAAAAATAGTAGAGGATGGTCATCCACTTACCCATTCATTTACCCAACTCATTTTGCATTAGCATAGCCTTGACTACTAGGTTAGGCACTACTACAAATATTTTGCTACAAAAAATGTAGTGTCTAAACTTTTTGATGGATTTGATTGAGGCAAAATATTGTTTGTTTATAGTTGAATTCCTTAGTTTAGCATTACATAGTGGAGATATCATGAATTAGATAGGTCTCTCATTCCCATCCTCTTTCTTCTTCATTAAAACAATAACACTCAAGTGTTTTGAGGTGAATGAATAGATGTAGAAGGGTTGTGTATAGTCAGGGTAGATTAGCACTAGTGTATTTACAATTACTTTTGTGATATGAGTGAAAGTCAATTATGCTTCAACCATCTATTCAATCTTAACATCCTTTAGAATATTGTTTAGTGGTTGGACTTTTCTATAAATCCCAAAAAAAACATCCTGATGAAGTTAATCTTGTCGAATAATGACTTCAGCTCTTTTTTTCTACTAGGCAACATAATTTTTAGAATTGTCTCTAATATTTTAGGGTCTATAGATATGCCTCATTATGAGACAATGTGACCAAGAAACTTACCTTCTATGACCATAAAAATGTACCTCTTTAGGTTTAGAGAGATTTTATGATCTCTACACCTCTGTAAGACTATTCTTAAGTCCTTCATGCAATCTTCTCTATTCTTGGAAAAGATAGTTAATTCATTTGTGTATCTGACTATGAATTTTCCAATAAGATCCTTGAATGAAATATACATGGCATGTTTTAAAGTGGAACCCATATTGATTAGGCTGAAGACATACTTTTGTATGTGAATGTATGCCACTTTGTTGAAAACTTTATCTTGATTTGGTCTTCATAGTTGACTACTACCTAATTATACCCTAAATACCCATCTAGAAATGACATCATTTGATAGTTGTTCATTGTAAAACTTCATCTAGTGAAGGCAGTGGGTAGTTATCTTTCTCTGAGGATTTGTTCAAGTTTTGAAATTCAACACACATCCTTATATGTCTAATTTTATTTCTAAATGGAACCAAATTATCTACCCATGTGGAATGCCTAATAGGGTAGCTTATTCTTGCTTGGAGCAACTTATGCACTTCTTTGAATATTAATGGTTCTAATAGTGGATTCACTAGCCTTTGTCTCTAATGGAATGGTCTGAATACTAGCTTAAGAGGGATGTTATGCATGAGAATATAAGTGTTGAACACTTTTAAGTCTTTGTAGCTCCAAGCTATAACATCTTTTAAGTCCTTAAAGGATTCAACAAAGTCTTCTTTTGAATTTTTGATGTATGTTGTGCTTATAAACACATTCTTTGATTCATTGGCATTTCTTAAATTATAATGTTGGTGCAACATACCTTTGGCAGGGGAAAAATTTTATTTCTCACCCTAGTAATCCATGTTGAATAGCCATTATAATGAGACCATGCCCTTGGGTATATTGTTGGTTTTGAAATTAATCACCCCTTCCTAATTTGGTTCAAACTCTTATCTGTCACCTTCATTTATAATCTGAGTCTCAAATACATTTTTATTTGTGATGAAGTTGGTGATATTATGATCATCATTGAATACCTAGAAGTTCTTGATATTATCCATAATGGATCAAGTAAAAAATAAATCCATGAAGAACCTTCTCAATTTGGAGTCAGTTATAGGTTATAGAGTACTTATAGAATGTTTCCAATGCATCTTCTATGTAATTTATTCTATGAGGCAATGTTTAAATGTTGAATGCATTGAAATCCTCTATTAATTTTCATAATCAATTGTAGTATATGGATAAATGTTTATCATTACAAGCATACTGGCTTCTTATCTATTTAACCCCTGGTTCAGAGTCACCCAATACCTTGAGGTTATTGAATTTACACTTGAGTACGAATAATAGACTGTGAACTAGTGACTCATACTCAGCTACATTGTTCATGCAAGAAAATTGTAGCCAAAATGCAACTAAATATGTCTTCCCTTTGGGATTTATGAGTTCTATATCAGTACCACTTCTACTCTTATAATTATAACTATAAAATTTTAGTATCCACAAATGATTTTTAGTTACATGTGTGGGATTATGATGAGTGGGTGTTGTTTCAACATTGATATCTTTATCTATTTACTCAATGCTAAGTGGTAATATCCATTATTTCTCAATTGATAAAGACCTTATAGATAAGTCTTCATTGAAATAAGTGAGTATAAGTCTATCCAAAATAGTTATTTTCTTATCACAAGAGCTCACAAAGTCCTTATCTTCACTTAGATAAATCTCATTAAGCTTGTTGACTTCTAACTCAAACATTCCCAATATTGATGGGAGTTGTTAGCAACTTTGGTTTACACTTAGATCAGCTAGTTCCACCTCCTCACATACTATGTTAACAGTAGGGAATGAAGTTATCTTATGGGCACATAGGAAATCACCCTTGTCTAGCTAATCTAGCTCCTCAAATTTTGAAGTTTCTTATACATACAACATGTTGATGGAGAACTTATTATAAGATTTTTATTCTTTATCAAGTGCATAGACCCCAAGATTTGACTCCTCATACAAGATCTCATTTATTTTTATACTTTGTGATCATGTGAGTCATTTTAGGCTCATGTTCAATGTTAATATGATTGGGTATGCCTCACCATGGGATCCACATATGAGATAAATTAGTTTCCATGTACCCATTTAGTGTTATAGACCAATATCTACTAAAAAATAGATCATAATCATCAGGTATATCCACTACCTGAATGTTGATAAATTATTTCACCCTAAGATCAGAGGCTAGTTTCATGTGGAAGTGGTTCAACTTAATAATGACCTTAACCTTTGACTTTTTCAACTAAACAACTTTCCTATTTGACTTTGCAAGTGTCAAACCCAACTGCTAGAAGATGGCATAAAACATTATGTTGTTGGAAATGCCTGAATCTACCAAATAATTATGCAAGTTTTGACCAAAAATATGGATTGTTAGGAGGAAAAGAAGAGTTTTTATGTTTTCTTTGTATATTTCCATGTGAGCATCAGTTATTCTATTAGTTTATTTCTATTTACAAGTAGAAAATTCATTTAGCAACATGTCCTTTTGGTTGAAAATCTAGAACAATTCAAGCATCATGATGTTGGCCTTAGTTTTCTTTAGTTCATCTATAATACTATACCCATTTTTTCTTTGTTCTACTAATTTGTCAATTAGTGGGGGAGTAGTGTTTTCTTAGGTTCATAAAGTTTTGGGGGTCTTTTAGGTGAAAATGGGTTGTTGCTTGAGTTCTCATTAGGCAGAATTTGAGTGTTATTTTATGGAGTAGATGTTATTAATGGAGTCTAAAATTTTCTCATCAAGTGGTATTTATTCCTCTTATAATTATTTGAATGTGTGGACCTTGTCTAATTTATCCTTGGGCTCATTATCACTCTCAAGTAATAGCTCATAAGTCTTCAAGACTAGATTTATACCAAGTTTTCCTCCATCTTTGTTAGAGTTATTGTCAAGTGTAGGGACCAGTTCTAGGTTGTCCATCTCTTTTTGAAAGATATTTGAGGCACAGATGAAATCAACATAGTCAATCTCAGCATAATCATCCATATTATGTATCCTACACTAGGTGACTAGTGCCAAATTAGCTAGGTTCGCTACATTAGAATCACTTTTGTTGTTATTCTAGTTTTTATTATCTAATGGTTTAGGTACACCTCTATTATTTGGTCTCATGTTCCATTACTTGTTAGTTCTTTAGAAGTTAAAATTTATATTTGGTGGTGGGTTATTTGCATTTTGGTTGGTGTTTTGAGGTACTTATCTACATAAATTGATCATGTCATTTTTCACCCTCTTGTCCATTTTTTGTAAAGTGGCTACTTCTGGGTTCACACTAGCATTTTATGTATGTCCCACTTGTGGGAGCGTGTTAGTCACTAGTGCATTATTGTTTAGAAAATAGGGACAATAGGTTTTCTTGATTAGGAGTGTTTTTAAAATGCATCTGTTTATTTATAAATGATGGGACAACATTTGGTTTTAAGTAGAAGTAGCATAAATGCTAGTGTTAGGCATGAAAATAGTATTGTTAGATGCAATAGAAATAAGTTGTTGATTATTTATCTATGTAAAAATGTGATTAGGAGGCACATAAGGCATACCATTGGGCATGTATTACATTAGAGTATAGACTAGGCTAGGGGTGTCATACATAGCACCCAAGATGGGATTCATGAATGGTTGTTTTGCATAAGGGTTTGATCTAGCATAAGGATATGATTGTGTAACCCTAGTTGTCCTAAAGATGGTAGTTCACTTATGTTATATCCTTATGGTACCATCTAGTATTTTATGTTCATGACCTCATTATAATCTAATAATAGAGAAGCAAATTTAGATGGGGTCCTTCTAAGGAACATTGACATCAGAGAATCTAGGGCCCTCAAGTAGTTTTAGATGGTTGGACCTTCTACTAAGATGTATGGGTCTTTCATCCTATGATATAGCTTATGAAGATAAGAACTAAACATGTTCATGGGTTTTTTTGGATCTCTTTTAACAACTATAAAATTATTATATAGAACATTAGTATCAATGGGAAACCTAAAATAGTTCACAAAAATGGTTTCTAGGTCATCCTGAGAAGTAATAGACCTATGGGGTAGCCCTAGGTACTAGGTATATGCAGTTTTTCCTAAGGAATATGGTAAAAAAAATATAGGAAACATAATCATGTTGAACCTGCATTTTTATTAGTGCATCCTTAATGGCTTGAATATTTTTTGTTGTTGTTTGGATGGCCCTAACTATAAACTTAGGAAAAAAAAAATCTATATTTTTGGGTAGATCATGAGCTATGCCTAGGATATCCACATGTCAATAATCTCCTTGCCTAAGTTAAGCCATGGGATTTACCATTGGTATATATTAGGGAAGCACAAATGGGCTAACCAAAAGGGGGTTTGCAGTTATAGGTGAATTACCAACTAACTAAATGGGTTGAGCCTTATCTTTTCCTTTGTTAGCTCTTTATTTTAGTATTATATGATCAGTAATTTCTAAGGGCTCAAAGCTATACACAATAGACTTTGATCGAGTGTTTATCTTCCTATTTTCTATTTTAATATATAGTTTAGCTCAATGGAATCAAAGGTTTCTAAAATGTCTTAGTTTAAACTTTGGCTACAAACTAAACCCGTGGTTCACAGGCCCTCCTTCTAGCACCAAAAATGTTGATTGATTTTTTATCACAACCAATAATAGGAAAGGTTTGTTAGGCTTTACCTATCCTAGAAGGAATAATATCTCATCAAGAAAATGCTTCCTGAAGGTCTAAATGTACCAGGTCTTAGTATGATGATCTTCACTAAGTTGGTTGATGTGGACCATTCTTTTTAGGGGGGCATTTTAATGAATTGAGATGCAATTTGATTTGGTTAAGGCACTAATTGAGAGGTTGCATAATTTTGTAGGTTTTAACCTCTGACATAAATCAAACTTCTTGAGATTTTCATAGAATTAAAATAGATAATTTATCTACTAACTTATCATGTTCATAGACACAACAAATTTATACTAGTGGTAAACATAACATGAAATGGAAATTAAGATAAACATTTAAATTCATATTGATTTTTTTTCCTAGACTAACTTCATTATAAATAAAATACAAAATAATATGGATAAATAAATGAAAATCTTACTACCAACACAGATGAACATAAAATTAGCTGATTGAGTGAATCTCATGAAACCAATATTTAGTTGAGCCATACCTATCATAACTCCAACTTAAAATGGTGTAAGATTTTGGGTGGTTGAATATGAGAAGAAAATTCATAACCACCATGAAGCATGCACAATAAATGATTACACAACCTCAACAACATTCAAATCGTCAATATTTTTCTTTTGATTAACAATTTTTGGAATTCATACAATCATCCAAGTGCAAGAAACATCTCTAAAGAAACAAAACTAAAATAAGAGAGGGAGAAATTATCCTAGAAAGAAATAAAATACATGAAAACATGTCTAGTTCTATATGTCTCTATTAAAATTCACAAAGAGCTAGCTAGGCACAACATCCTCTAATCCTAAAAAATGTCATCCTTGAGCAAGGCTTTCAAAGTCATATAACTAGGAGTGAGAGAAAGGTTAAAATTTCAAAATTCAAAAGGGAGGTAATTCAAGTCCTTTGCATAAGTAGCTAAAAATTCAATGGGAATCCAAAAATGCAATTGAGAACTTATGTGGGACACCATGCTACTATGAACATTGGAGTAAATTTCATTAGCCAAGTGTAGCTAGAAGTTATTTTGAATTCAAAGAGCCAAACACAAAATTCAATAGTGCACAAAGAGAATTGTAATCATAATAATATTTTTCTCTATTAATTCATTATAATAAACATACAAATATATAGGACCTTTAATTCCTATAATTTTTCCATTAATTTCTCTCACCGAAAATCCTATAATTATGCAAATCACTAAATACAATATATTGTTATAATAATATAAACAATATATATTCTAACCTATATCATAATCTTGTTATATAAAAATATTCTTATTAACAAACTAACTAATTATATTTACCTCTCAATAAATATTAACCAATAAATACTCAAACTTACACAATGTGAAAACTAATCCCAACATTCCCCCCCCCCCATAGTTTTTACATGGTACAATATATCTCTCTTTATGATTATATCGTGCCACATCCATATGCTCATGATCTTCTCTACATACATGTGCCATCACACATCTCTTCCTTCACACTCATCTGCAATTGGTTTTCCAGGTTCACCAATAGCCTTCCAAAATGGTTTTCACATGTTTATCAATAACCTTACAAAATGTTTTTCTCATGTTCACCACTAACCTTACAACTTTTCTCATGTTCACCACTAACCTTACAAAATAGTTTTCTTAGGTTCACCACTAAACTTAAAAAATGGTTTTCATAGGTTTACCACTAACCTTTTATTATTATTTATACAATGCTTTTTAGATCAACATTCTCCAGTATAAATATACAAAAGGGGTTACATGAGAATATCATTCACAAGTGAACAAGTACAACTGTTCTTATTTTTCAAACATGTTAAAAAATAAATATAATTAACACATCACACTAAAAAATTGAAATCCACACAATTAAAAATAACACACCATACAAAATGTCACCACATCAATGATGCAGCTCCATTGTTGGTGATTGACGAGAGGTTACTAAAAGACCTCCATCCTCCATGTATCCTCCAACCTCTAGTACATTACTGCTCACTCAATTTGTCAATGAAGCACAATTATTTCCACATTGGGTTTATTCTTTGCCCCCCCCCCCCCCCCGCCACAATCTAAAATGACATGGACATCGTGTACAAGCAATAATGTGTTTAGTAACAAATAATTTATTTGACACTTGACTCATTATTATTTGCATTACCAAATGACTAATGACCATAATCCAATTAAATATTGGATTTTACAACCTATTTATCACTTTTGAATTTTTATAAAAAAAATCAAAACACAAGGCCTAAATAGTAAAAGAAAAAACTAATGATTAAAATTTTTATACTCGTAAATATAAAACTTAAAAGACATAAAAATATAATATTGATAACACTAAATCCTAGAAGACACAATTTAAAACCTATGACACGACTATCTTGAACATAATACTTTTTACAAAACAATAAATATATTGAATCCATAAATCATAATTGGCATAAACATAAAACTAAAGGTAATATACTAAAAAAAGAATAGATCTCTAAAATGATGGCAAATTAACACTTATCTTCTATCGTTCAAAGTATTATTTGATCTTATACTTGAGGTGAGCTGCATGGCGAGAGGTAGTCATGATCTAGTCTAATAAGTTTGCAAAAATTGAGCATTCATGGAAATTGCTTGCACTAACTGTATAAGAATGGTATGATGGTTGGAAGTCTTATAGTGAGGTGCATCCATACAAAATAGAAATCACCACACAGAAGATGATGACACTAAAGCACATGAAAATCTATGCATTAATAATGATCACACAAATGGATTTTGTAGATGGGATGCCATATGATCTACAATGGAAGTCTTTTTGATTCAGGAACTCAGTTGCATACAAATTCAATTTAGATGTACTTAGAGGAAATCAACAATCTTTGACATATAGTTTGCCAATAAAATTAACACAACACAAACAGTTTAAAATGTTGTTTCTCATAATTACACTCCACAATCATATCTATAAACTGATAAAAGCATTGGAATAATACATTGGAAAGATTATGAGATGGGTTGAATCCTTGACTAGTCCTTTGAAATAAGGAACAGAGAATTATGCAGACCAAAAATACATGAAGGTATAGATGAATGATGGACTATAGCATGAGTAAGTCGTATGATGCAAGAAAGATATAGTCACATGTGCACGATAGAAAACTAATTTATATTCAACCCTATAATACAATATTCTCAATAAAACATTCCTTTCTCATCCCAGGGGTGAAGCGTAAAACTATTACCCCTCAAGAATTCTCACATATCTATTAAATATTTTGATCAGACTAATTTGATACCATTGTTATGAATTCAAAGAGCCAAACACAAAAATCAATAGTGCATAGAGATAATTTTAAACACAATAATATTATGCTCTATTAATTCATTCAAACACAATTACAAATATATAGGACCTCTAATTCCTATAATTTCTCCACTAATTTCTCTCACCCAAAATCATATAATTATGTAAATCAATAAATACGATATATTGTTATAATAATATAAACTATATATCACAACAATATATATTCTAACCTATATCATAATATTGTTATATAACAATATTATGATTAACAAACTAACTAATTATATTTACCTCTAGATAAATATCAACATCTAAATACTCAAAATTACACAATGTGAAAACTAATCCCAAAATAAGTTGTTTGGAATGCTTTGGGATCATCATACAGATTTTTTCCATACCATCCTTATAATAGAAAATGTTTTTTATATGGTGGATTTTTCCTTAGTGGCTTCTTTTATCTTTTCCCAAACATGTATGCCATCCTAAATTTAATGCCACCACCCATATTATCTTTTAATTGTGTCTTTTGTGATTAATTTTTCCATTAAGATGCCCCTAAGAATCAACAATTTAGGTTGGATTGGACATATAATCCATTCTCAGGTTTTGACAGCCAGATGGGCTATCAAATTTAAGCTCATGTTTTGCTAATGTTGTTGCCAGTGTGTCCTATGTTCAAAGGGTCATTCCATATGGTTGTGCCATAATTTTCCACTGCTTGTCCAAGTCTTCATGTATGTTGATTGATCTTTTACTGCAATGAGGTAAGATTTTTCCACATGGCATCATCTCACTCACCCATAGCTTTGAGGTTCTGTTAGGCTGCATGAACTAATCTAGGGCTACAAAGTAGTGGAATGTTATCACATGGTAACATCTCACTCACTTGCTTTCCTATTGTCATTCATATTTGTATGAACCCATCTCAGTTAGTGAGTCACTAGGATCATGCCATGTGGTAACATTTTGCTAACTTTCTTGCCCTGAGGCTTTTAATTATGTGTGCAATTAGTTGGGGCAATGGGTCATTGGGATCACATCACTTGTAAAAATCATGTTAATCTACTTTTCTTTAATAATTAATAATTATTTGAGTCCCATAAAATAATGAAAATATGTCATCTAGCTCTGGGTTGAATTCAATAAATCAACAAAGTGTCAAAAGACCCTTTAAATGGGTTGGAGCCATTGAGAGCTGTGAGAGACTACCATATGGTACTAGGATCAACTTAGGCACTTTTAGGTATAAAACAAAAGAAAACACAATCAACACCTTTAAATTCAAATTAAAATGATCAAGTTATATTTGAAAATGCAATGGTTAAGTTTTTGAAATGAAAACAAAAGGGAACATAAACTTAATAAAGGAAAGGTATTTTTAAATAACTCGAAGATAAATTCAAATCATATTTTGACCATTTTTATGAATTTAGAAAGGTAAATAAAATGAACATAATTAAATTTTATCTAATTTCAAGAAATTTCAAGCATAAATGGATTGAAAAGGGGCTAAGTTAGTAGAATAAAGTAGCCCTTTTAGAATAATATTAGAAGAATTTAGCCCATTTTTCTAAAAGTGACTAAGTTAAAATTAAAACAATCATAAACACTTAACCAATTCATATTGAACCAAACCATGAATAAGTTAGATTATTAAGAGAAAAACTACAAAAGACTATAGAAATCAGATAATACATGTAAGTACTTGTCAGAATCTGTCAAAAATGGGACCTTAAGAGCCTCAAAATGTGATTTTATATGATTAAAAATTTTCAGTCAAAGACATATTCAGTCAACTTACATTAACAACTTTAGATGTCAAACTTGGACTAGGTATTATAACTTGAAAAACATTGAAAATAAACACATCCAATCACTTGAAACTTATCATCTAATAGAGGGATACTCGAAGAAGGGCTCAAATAGGCAAACCATTAAAATCCTAAAGGATAAAGATCAGGAAAGAAAAGAGGGTCCCCATTTTATCTAGAAATGAGGCTTGTTGTGTGAGAAACAACACTTGTTAAGAAACATATTAAGGCTAAGAATAGATTATTTCTAGACAACACATGTCCAAAGATAACATGAAGTCAAATTTTAACAAAAAAACATTTATTTTTACATTGGAGGTGTCTTCAATGTGAAGCATTGAGTAAATACTCATATAACATCTGTTTCAATTCCCCCTATTATAGGTTGGTTTTAAATGATACATGTTTGATTAGTGTTTTTTTTAGTTGTTTAGATAATGACACATAGCATTAGGTATCACCCAAAAAGTGTTGACATAGAAAAATAATAATAATTGTTTCTGTCACACTAGAATTTTGTATAGGATTTAAGCATATGTTGGCATGTGTGGCACACCCCATCATATATCTAGAATTTATGAATTATGGGTTTTATCTTCAACTATGTGCTCTCCCCTTCATTGAATTTCATGGATACAAGGATTAGAAAAATAATGGGAGCACAAGTGAGGTGAATATGGAAGAAGAATGAGCCATATTAAGCCTAATGAACAAGAATGCACTTGTTGTTTAAGCTTTACATCTAATGGGTGTGTATTTTTATTGAAAATAAGGGGAAATGAGGATAGCCCTTGTAATAAAAGCATATAACACATGTTTCACAACTCCCTCAATTTTATGATGCAAACAAAAATGATTCTTTATATAAAATAAAGGTTGATTTCTTATTATGGATTATAAACCAAAAATTGTGAAGCCTTAGAATAAAGTCTCATTAAATGATGACCTTAGAACAATTGATTAATCAACTTCCACTACGACTTATAATATCCATGTGAGATAAATATAGATAAAATCTATCAACAACTATGAGATAAAAATAGTCTCAAAAACCACCAAAATATAAAAAACATCTTTAAATATGCTTACATGTGTATTTACTTTCCCCTATAGGGTCCACCACATCATTCTTTATTTTGGCCAAAACTATAAAACAAAATTAGGAGAATCCCATTCAAAGTGTAATGTAGGTCCATAAAATTATAAAAGGAGAATCACATATTCAAATTCCCTATCCTTAATATGTTGGATAAGAGGCCCAAATTTTAGTAAAATCATCAATTATTCATGCCTTGTTGTAGGTAACATATGTTGTAATAGAGTCAATTTAGAAATAGAAAAAAATAAGAATTTATTCAAATGCCAAAATGAATTACCCTAAGAAAACCCACTCAACCATGACATGGATTTGTAAAAAAGAGAAAAGATTTTAGAAACAAAAAAGAGAATGCAATTTTTTTTAGAGGACTATCTATTTAAACTTGTATTTGAAGATTACATTAAACTTATGGATAATGTCGAGCATAATCCGTATGTTGAGTTGCTAAGTGGAACACAAGACATAGTGGATGGCATGTGATAAGGCATGTGGCAGTGTTTAAAATTATTTATTTTTTACAAATTAAGAAAAATAAAAGTTAAATGTAATGTAGTTTATGGGAATCGAACCCCATTCTTATAAATGTTCAAAATATACAACCATTACAAGATTTAAGGGTTAGAGTGCTACTTTTATAGAAGATAATAATTGAGGAATAAAAATTTGGCTACATAGAGATACAAAATAGCAAGTTATGGGACAAATGAGTAAAAAAATGTCACCACTAAAATAACTACTCTCAAAAGGCCACATTCTCAAGATTCAATGGTTCAAAGATCTCTTAGAATCAAAACCATTAATTGTGGTTTATCTTGTTCTAGTAAAGTGGGTCCCATTGATCACTTTGTACAAATTTTGCTTTAAAATGCATGTGTAAACCCATAAAATTGTTATAAAATATTAAATATTATATCTTATATATTATATATTTAATATAATTATATTATATGTATACAATAATTTAACACTCGAAAGTGAAAAAAAAGTAGATTCAATTCTTAGTTTTTACACTCAAAAAAAATATCCTAAGGTTTCTATAGTGGATATCACAGAGCTCCCAGGAAAAGTTGATTAAGCTTATTCATCCAAATTGTAATAAACCTTCGACTGCTAATGTTTCATGATTTGGATCAATCCTATTGTCTCCCTCTTCTTACTACTATGGAATATGTTGTGGATATATTTTTTCTCGCACTTGTTTTTTGGGCCTTTTTTATTTTTGTTTCAGATGACCTAGTTTTTATTGTAGATAACTATACACTTGTGTTTTTATTGAGTTGATTGTGCTTCAGATATAGTAGCAAGTATTTTATATGGGTACTTAATGAGATATTTTCAAGCACTCTCATTTGGATACATGAAAATCTTCTACTTTTGATAAATGTTCTCAATTTCAATATATGATATAGGAAGCTTAAGTCCTTATATGGTTGTTAGCCTTGAAGTAACTCTGATAAATTTAATAATACTTTTAGCAAAGTGAACCTTTTTTTAAACACCTTTTTTAAATAAAAAGGGTGAGGACCCTTTAACTCTCTTTTACCAATAAAAAATAAAATAAAATATTGTAATAATAATATAAATATAAAATATTATAATATTTTATATTTATATATACTTTATAAAAAAATATAATATATAATAATATTTTATGACTATAAATAATTATTATATAAAAATATAATTATATTTGATATTATATAGATGAAGATATACATATAGTATTATTGTTTTTAAAATTCTAATGGTCAAATTTTATCAATTTTGGTATACACATGAAGAGTTTTTTGTTAGGTCTAAGTATCAAAATTTGCTCATTAAAAAAAGAGAAAACAAGACTTAGTTTTTTTGTGTGTTCCACATAGTGCTTTGCCACTTACGTCCAAAAGGGTGGGCAATCTTGATCTCCTAGACATGCTAGACATGAAAGTATGTCTCACCAAACAATGATGTGAATTTACACCCATTAACTAGGTCATCCCAACCTCACAGGCAAAACAGATGCAAAGTTACTACCAAAGTCGATTAGGCCATCATGTTGATTCCATTATGTCTATGAGGTCTTACTGACCTAGCCTTAGAGGTGCACCCTATGTGCATGGGGGAAGTTGGTAGCATTAGTGTGTTAACTAAGCCCCCATGCCTATAGAAACATTCCATAATACCTATTTGGGTAAAAATATGAGTTTTTATAATTTTTTCTAATTTGATACCCACATAGAGCTAGAGTTTTATTCTTGTACCTCTCTTTGTGAAGGCAAAAAATAATAAAAATATAGTCAAAATATTTGTTTTTCCAAGAAATTCATACTAGTATATTTATTCTTAAATTAATACCATGTTTTGCATTCTTTGATGCACCACCTCATATATAAGGCACCAAATTTGTCTTTGGGATGATCAATCATGTTATATTCCCCACACACTATACATGTGGTAGGAGGAAGGTTATCCACCAAATAATGCCAAAACAAATATCTATCAAGACCATCATTGGGGACATAAATGTTAAAAAGGCCTAATGAATGGCAATCAATATCCAAAAGTAGCCACACATCCTAATGTGGTGAGTCCTCCACCATGGTAACAATTAAGAGGGAAATTTTAGATGAAACCAAAATGTTCATGCCACAATGTCCATCTTCGTGTAAATTGGATAATTGTGTGGCATCATGTTGAATACATCTCACCAAGGTTTGTGGAAGAAACCCTAAAATTTTAACTTCTTACAAACATATAAAATCTAGAGAACCTATATGTTGATAAGAAACATGCACACGGTATTTTTGGGAGGACTCTATAGGACCTCATATGTTCCAAGATAAAATGTTCATTAGTAAATAACATCCATGTGGAGCTACCCATGTACACCCTCAACATCTACTAAAATGAAAAACTATTGCATTGGTCTAGTTAAGAAACTCTTCCAAGCATAATGGAGTGGCGCTTAGCCCCATGATCATTGTCACATCCAATTTCCTCTATATATTATTTAAAGTATTAATTAGTAGATTATGTGGTTAATGATTAGTAGATCTATTATTTATTTTTGAATTGGATTTGCATATGCTATATGATTTAATAGTTACATTACTTGTTTTGTGATCAATATCTTTATTGATAACTATTAAATATGTTTTAGTATGATTAATGATTAGGTGAACTAATATTAATTATAGACTTATTACATTCAATAGATTAGTTATGAGTATATTCTAGTTATTATTATGATTTGGACTAACTACCAATTTGTTTGATGAGATGGATGCAAGACTATTTCACCCTTATAAGCAGTTCAGAGGGAGAGTATCATGAGAGATGGAGGTGTAGATATTAACAATGGTGATTGTGAGAGAGAGCTCTAAAGACCTATGCACAAACCACAATCATTTTTATGAATGAAATAAATGATACTTGAACTTGTTTTAAATCATTTTTGCTTTGATTGCATTTGAAGTCATGACTTGCATATGTGTGCTAATTCATTGTTGTGTTATGATGTTTCTCATTGCATTATACTTGATAGAAACATTAGTGTATTAATCTATTTTATTTGTTTAAATATTTTTCTAGCTGATCTAATTGTGTTTTTTTTATCTCGCTTAAGAAATTGTTGATTGTGTTTTGAGTATTGGAAGTTGAAAAGCAGTTATCTTAATTAAATTACTCAATTGTCTTTATTTAATCATCAAATACCTTGTTGATGGCAAAAAAATAAAAGACAAATAGAGGCAAAATACACCCCTCCCCACTCCCCCTTGCCCCACCCAAAGCAAGTTGATGTATTTGGAACTTTGAATCTTTATACATGATAATATTTTTGCATACTTAGGAAATAGATAAAATTTAGGTTTCTTTTGGAAGTTCATGACACTCTTTTTTATGAGGTTCTTTTAGCAAATGTCAAAAGAAATCGATTAGGGTTTTTGTTTTGTTATGAAAGCAAAAGTTGACTTTGCCATTTTGGAGGATCACAAGGGTTTTGATGCTAGCCATGCCATAAAACTAAGGCTTAAAATTATTAATAAACATCAGTAGGAGGTTAATGGTGCATTTACAAAACATGAGTTGAATGAGGAATAGTGGGCAAAATTACATGAGTTTATGGAGATCATGCAAAATATGCATGAATAAGAAGAAAGGAATAAGAGTGAAGGTGAAGGGTGAGAAAGAACACCATGATAGATTTAAAAATGAAAATCTCAGTTATTGCAGGAGGGGGTGATTATATCAGGCATTGAAAAATAATCTAAAAAACTTTTAGATCAGTTTCCCTTTTCATTGTTATTACATTTGGAAAGAAATAAAATGGGTTTTTGGATATGGGTTTTTACTTTAATCATTTTAGGAGAAATAAGGAATGTCTAAAAGAACTCTTATCTTTTTACCTTAAGGTTTTTCAAGTCAATAGACATGAGTATGGGGTTCAACTCCATCCTCAAGCCCATAGACCTAAAAGCCGAGATATAATGAACAAGGTCTAGCCTATGTTGTTGCCTTAAGTTTGTTTATTAATCATTGTTATAGTGATTTAAGTATATTCAATGATCCCTATTTTGAAAATCTTGAGCCAATAATAGAATAAGAATTTTACCTCAAAAAATTTATCATCTTCACCAATTAATAATTAGAGGGTATTTATGAAAATGTAAACAATAAATCTACAAGTCTAGGTATTTTTTAGGAACTGTACTTAGATTTCAATTCCCTTTCCATGAATATAAGTATATATATGTCTTTGTATAACCCTATATGCATGTAGAGGTAATCATATATCCTCTTGCATTTGATTACACATAAGGTCGAAACCAAGCTTATAAGGTGACATAGTTGTATTTGTGTTATAAATTTTGAGTGTTATATCCTAATTATATTTTGACTCTTAGTTATTATGGTACAAACTGAGAACTTGTAAAAGGAAGATAGTAAATAAAGGAATAAAAATACATTTAGTTGTGTGTGTGTGTGTGTGTGTTTATAATGAGACATGAATACTTTATGAATTTAAAATGTTTACTCATGGGTCTGAATTTAGAATTTTTGTGGAACTTGAGCTTGATCGTGAAAGTTATAATAGTGAATACATTCTTTTTATTCACTCATACTAGTACGGTCGATGATATTTAATGATATATATGATAGAATAGATAATCCAACCAGAATGTTAAGCTTGAACTCATAATTATTCTTTTTATAATCAGTTATAGGTTTTAAATGGAAGATCATAAACCGGTTGGATATACATATGTGAAAATGTAGGAGTAAAACGCTATGCTTAGTAATTTGATCTGGAAATGTTATTTCAATAGTATGTTTAGTGAATATATAATTATAAATCTAGGAGAGAGAAAGAGTATAATCTTATATATAAGTTGTATTAAGACTAAATTTAAGACTTAACTTATTTAAGGTATTATGAACTAAATTATAGATGACCAGTGGCCTATTTAAGGATTGTATATAATGAATAGTATATAGGTAGTACATTATATATGCTAAGATGGTTGTTCGAACTCAACTTATTACATGACCCAAAAGAGTTATATGGGATTTTATGTGTAATTAATATGATTGTCTTTTATAGTAAATATGAGTGTAATTAAAGAGGAAATCATATATCTAAATGTATATATATAAGGTAAAAGATATTTTCTTTTAAGTTGTTAAGTTGAAATGAATAATAGGGGTAGACTTCAACATATTATAGGATCATTCTTTGACTTTTATAATATCTAGGATGGCTCTTGTCATATGGAATAAGGTAGCTTATGAAGTAAGTAGAAGAAGTATAGACTATATTGGAATATGGATTAATTTTACATTAGTTCAAGTTAAAACATACTCTATTATGAAATATAATGGACTGCATGGGGTTTTATGTTGGCTGTAGATTGGTATCAATTTTACATACTTACATAAATAAGAATTATGATTGAAAGATATGTTAGAGATAAAGACATAAAACAACTTGATTCTTGTTCTAATCTAATGAACATATCTTTATAGAATCAAGTGCATTTATAAATCTATGTTTTCATCTTGATGTTAAGTGATTAGAATTAGTTGGATTATTTGTTGATGATTATTTACATCATTTATTATCGCATGATATTTTATTTTTCTCCTTTTGAATATGTATATGTAGATTATATTTGGATAACAAGAGATACATATGTATGTCACTGGGTAACCCATATACCTATTCCTTGATTTCATGTTAAGTCATTATTCAATAGAATAGAGTTCTATGTGAGTGAAAATGACTCAGATTCTTAAATATGAATTATATAATGAAAACTTTGGTCAAAGTAATGTTATAGTTAAGACATTGTTATTTCAATGTACTTCTAGTTTACATGTGTATGTTGATATCATTTAGATAGAGGAATGGATTCCATGGTATAATTGATTATTGTTGTAATAATATTAGTACACGTATGGGTTCTAGTTGATTTTTTGATATCTAAATTATTCTTATATGTCCCTCTATGAAGATTAGGGCTATTCCCAACGAGGAGGTGTACAGGAGACCGTTGGTCTATAGTTAGAGGTAAAATACTCAAATGATGCTCTCCCTATGTCAGTTGATTCAACCTTTAAGATTATACTTAGAGTATGATATGGATCATGGAGCTATTTGAGTAGTTCATTTGTATGGATGTACTTAATGTTTTTGATATTTGACATTGTACTACATTGTACCTTATTATTGGATGGAAATTTAAAATAGTAGTCACTTTGTAATTTATATATTAATTTAAAAATATAAACAACAGTGGTTGTAAGCATATTTATGACTAATTTATGGATTATATTAGTATTTATTATTCTTGCTTAATTTTATTATATTTGATTGATAATTATTTAACTTTTAGACTGGTTTATTATGTGAGTACTATTGGCCAATTTTGGCCCTCATACCAAGCTTGTACCCATATGGATTAGGTTGCTAATGGATGAGTAGATGGATAGGTTGTAGAGACCATTTGGAATGTCAAGAGTGCTTGGAATGAGTATGGAAGTGCATGGTTTTCATCTGGTTCTTCATTATGTTCATATACACATTTTGGGGCTAGTGGCAAAATTTTTGAATACACAGTTTGTTGACATTATTATTACCACATGTAGATAATTCAGGAAGAATTGGTCATATGGGTCTACCTACATTAGTCCCAAAAATATATGTGCTAAGTTTCAGGTCATTCGATGAAACACATTAGAAGATATGAGGACTCAAAGTTGGCCTACTAGGCAAATTTTACTAAGTTTTCATACTTAGCCATTTTTGAAGAACCTCAAATAGAGTTGAGTGAGAAGTTTGATAGTGTTATATCTTACACATATGGCAGTCTCAAGATAAAATGGTCACATGAGTTTGTTTAGCTTAGTCCCTAGTTTCAATGTGCTAAGTTTCAAGTTATACGTCCAATCATAATAGAAGTTATGATTTTCCAAGTTGGATCCTCGATCAAAATTCACTAAGTTTCCATAATTAGCCATTTTCAACCATGATAGTTACATGGACATCATGTAGTATTGCATAGGATAGCTCACTTTAGTATTTTGTAAAAATACGTAGATTACTCTTAGGACCAGTAGATCAAGTGGGTTAATCCCTATTAGTATCAAGAACATCTCTTACAAATTTGGTGCCTCCATGATTCTTATGCTTCAAGATTCAAGCCTTCAAAGTTGTTTAAAAAGCATAAGACATTTGCACTAACATCAAGTTAAATCCATTAGAATCTAAATTTGATGGTCTGTGGGACATCAAATATGTTTGCACAAACATCAATGATGGTCAAACAAACATCATTTGATGGGAGCATAGATGTCAATTTTAAGATCATGAAGTAGTTGTTGGATTTCAAATAGTGGGTCCTAGTTGATCTAACAATCCACATTGTATCATACATCCTAATCCAATGGTGCAAGCAAAGGTCAAAGGGTCAGATAGTTTGAGATATCAACATGTGGCATAAGTGTGTGAGTCTATAGACTAAAAATAGATCCTAAAATCAAACATGGGGTTGCCATGTGGTGTAAGCTAGGATAGAGTTGACAAGTGAATGGGAAAGATCGATGGCTAGTGCTTGATCGTACAAATCAAGAACAATGGAGCGAGCATAGGTCAAAATCTCAATGAAGCCAAGTTGGAGTGCCAACAACCAATGGGAAAAGGATTGAGCCAGGATATTTTTGACTAAGGTCGATGGAGCAGTTTGACTCAAGCAAAGCAAATGAATGGACCCAGGCTGATGGAAAATTTATGGAACCAAGCTTGAGCTTGACCTAAGTTGAACTAGGATAAACAAAAAATACCAAGCATTACCAATAGGGATTTATAAATATAGATTAGGTCTTTTAGACCCAATATAGATCAAAGCTTAGCAAGTTGGTGGCTAAATGGGATTGAGCATCAAGCAAAGTATGGATAACTATAGGAAAACCAATGGCCTTAGATTATTTTTCTACCTATAGACGAACCTATGATCGAGATATAAATATGTGATAAATGTAAAGGGGCCCATCCTTGATAAATTAGGTACTCCACCACTCAAGGCATGGCATGTTTGTCAGTTTCAAGATTCAAGGATTTGATCCTCATGAACATGTCAAGTGAACTTAGGGTCCCAAGGTGGAATGTTGGTAGCTAGAGAAGAAGCTAAGGGCATTGTTTTTGTTAAAATGGATTTTGGCACTATACATAACAAGCCCTTGTCTTCTAGTGGGATCTCTTAGCCAATGAAAGGAGTTTGAGGATTATTAAGATAATAGGAGATCTATTTTTTTATCAAGGCATGCAAATAAAAAGCAATTAAGTGCTACCACCTCATGTCTTAATCATGAGATCTCTTTTTCCATTCTCCTACACATTGTTCCCTCATGTCTTTCTCTCTTTCTACTATATATAGAGGCTTTTGAGCCAATAAATAGATCCTCTATATATTTTCTCTACTCCCTCTCTTGGGTATGACCAAACTCTACCAAGATGGAGCTTGTAACCTCTTGAGATGAATACAAGACTGTTTTAGATTTCATTGTTCTCGTATAGTGTGTACATGTTAGATTTACATATGTGGTAGAGTTTTCTCCCTTGTCAAATTATGATCTCACCTAGTTACTAGTTCATCTTGTTATGTAGGTCATGTTTAGTGTTTTACAACTCTTGATTGAAGCTCGCATGTGGATATTGTGACTGGTTAGTGTCTTGCTCTAAACCTCTCCATCATGTCCTTTAGCTTAGATCATTTTTTAAACCTCTTCATGAAACACTGATGTATGATAGATATTTAGAATCCTAGATCTAGTCTTGTGTTTATTTCATTAGTGTTTAAGAGTCAAGCAGGGTAGATCAACCCATAATTTAGGTGTATCATTATTGTTAGTTTAGGTTTCCCTTTCATGTTTTCTCTCTCCCCCTCTCTCTCTCCATTTTCCTTGGTCATTAGTAGGTTTTAGTAGTGGGAATAAGCTAAAAGGATGCATTAAAGGAGCTAGCCTCATTAAAAATCCTATAGGTCTAACCCCATTATAGGATACTCATAGCCTGGGGTCAATCCCATGTTGAGCTAGATTTGGAAGAAGGACCTAAACACTCCTACCTCTAGCTAGGGTGAAATTTAGATCTCTAACAGTTTTGGCACACCTAGTGGGACAAAGTTCCAAAAGAGTGGAAAGATCTTGGTGTGTCTCTCCTCTAATTAGATTTTGGAAGTAATCAAATTAGCACCACTAGTGACTCCAAATAAAATCTTATGGTTATGAGCAGACCAAGTATGTCTCAATGAATTTTATAATCAGTTGTTGCATCTCATTTGACATATGAGGTCAATATGAATAGTTATGGTGAGTATTCCTATTATCCACCACCTTATTAACAGCCCCAATATGATCCTCATGATTGATATTAGCCTAATCATCCCTACCAAGATTTTTGTCAAAGCTATGAGGAACCTTGTCAAGTTTCTCACGATCCTTATTATCAAGGGAATTACTCTTACCTTCCTCATGATCCTCACCATCAATATGAGGACCTATTTCAATCATATATGCCAGAATACTACCTTGATCCTTCTTATGGATAGCAAACCCATCATAACACTACTCCTCATCAACCCTATCATGAGCTATCCATACCAACACTTAAGCAAAATTTAATAAGCCTTGACAAGCATGCACTAGAATTGTGCTTATAGAAATGTTATGGCCAAGATGTCCCTACTCACCTGATTCATCATGTGAGAGATTCATTGCAATGAATAAAATAAGAATGGACACTTATTGAGAGATAAAATTGGAACAATCTCACAGGTGACATGATGGATGTAGGTGGTTACATTCAAAGCATTGAGGACAAGCTAAAAGGCCTTGAGGAACAATAATTCTAACCTCTCTAATCTTATGTGTCTTCATATACACCACCTCAGCCTTCTTATGTGCCACCCATTGTTCCCCAAGAGACCATTACAAGTAACCCTTTGAAGGTTCCACATTCTTCATATGTTCCTCAAACCTTTTCTTCTTGGAAATCCATCCAAGAGAGTTGTCAAAGAAAGAAGGATATTTTTGTGGAACAACCTACTGTTAGGGTCCAAGACTTCATCCTTCTTCAAGAACCCCTTATGAAGTTCTTCAAGGTTCTAAGCTAGAACTAAGTGGTGAAGTCATGGGGTAGGCAAAGTGAGGTAAATTTTGATTTGAAATATCAAGTTAAAGGAATATTTGAACCTATACAAACCTATCTCATCCATCCTCGAGAATATTCTTGTGTTCCTTTTCTTCATGAAGCCACTGACCACCTTAAAGAGAAACTATTTCAAGAGAATATAGTGAACCAAATCAAAGAGTTGGAGCTGAAGCCAAGGAAAGAAGAGGAGAACCAGAATCATAAGGTCAAAGGGGAACTTATATCTTTTCTATCATGGAACCAAATCATGCAATCAAGCAAATCCAAGGTCACTCAATCCCCTCCCTCCCCTCTTCAATAATTTAGGTTATTTCCATCTTGGAAATCCATTCAAAGCAATAGGAAAAATAAGGAAGTGGTGATTATGGAAGTCAAACAAGAGACCATGTAGCCTCCACTCCTTTCCCCTCAAAATCCTAGAGCTTTTCCTTCATGGAGAGCCATTCAAGAGGTAAGGAAATAGGAAGAGGAGGTGAAGGTGATCCAAGAAGAGCAAAATCAAATACCTATGGTATCTTCTTTGGACCTTTCTCATCTTATTGAGTACTTTCAAGGATCTGTTATGCCAGTCTTTGAGAAAGAGCCTATCCTCTATGATGCAAACCAAGAATATGTAGCTAAATAAGTAAGAAATGAAGGTGACTTGAGTGACTAGGAAGAAGAAATCATGATTGGGACACCTCTTGGCAAGGACAAACATGCTTTGATTTTCCATGATGATGCAAAGATGGAACAAGTGCAAGAGAAAGCTAAGGTAGAGGTTGAGATATAAGTACAAGAACAAGTATATGAGGAAGAAGTTACTAATGTACAAGAGAAGAATGTCCCAATTGGACAAGTTGATGATGTTTTCCATGAATTCCTTGATAACACAAAAACTGCCATTTATCATGAAGGACAAGAGCTTGAAGGTGAAACACAAGCTAAAATTGAGAGCATGCTCAATCATCAACTTGATATTAAAAATGAAGTAGTGTTGATTGACCAATCTGAAATGTCAAAAGAAGGCTTGCATCCTCATGTTTGTGGTCAAGAAACTGATATGCTTGCTTCTGACATTCAATTTTAAAATGATCCAATTGAATTGTAGCTTCATGAGAACAAATCTTCTGATTTGTTTGATATATTTCATTAGGTTTTTCTTTACTTTAATGCAGTCCATTTCAAGATAAGAAGAGTGTTATCATCAAGCAAGATGCAGTTGTTCTCTCAGGAGATGACATGTTTGAACTTTTCAAACATGGTTATCAACTTTTCTCTCCAACTTCAGACATCTATCTACTCTTGGAAGCTAAGAATGAGCTTAAATGGCCTTAATAAGTCACAAGATTAGGTCTATCTCCCTTTGAAGTCAACCTTATAGATATGTTAATGGAGACACATCAATCTGGTCTATATGTTCATGATCAGTAGTTCAGGAATGAGGAAGAACTAAAGCTGTTCTTGAAAAAGTCCAAAATTTTGGAATGAGTATGATTGGGTCTTAGACTCATGTCTACAATTCATGCACCTAAAATTGACAATAGAGGAACTAGTTTCTTCTCCAATAAGACATGAGCACCCAATTGCTCATATATGCAAAAGAGAGTTGTCAAGAAAAGTCGAGTATGTTTCAAAGTTCCAAGGTGCACCAAATACTTTCCCATTTGACCTAGGTGTAAAATACTTATAGATTATAGCCATGTACATATTAGACTAATTTTCATGCTTTCCTCTAAGTGTTATTTTCTGACACTTTTGTTTGTTTTCCTTATTTTGTTCTAGGTTGGTTTCCCTTTCAATAAGTGCCTTAGGCACTCTGTGCTATTTTTTTCTTTTTGGTCTTTGTGTTTGTTTCAAAGAGAGCTTAGAGCAGGATTGGTAGGAAATTTCAAATCCAAGTCAATATGTTGGATCCAAGTAGAGACTCCATGCCCAATGGACTGGACTAGGCACATGGTCAGGTTCTTTTACATAGACAAGCATGCAACCCTTATGAGTCACCAAAGATGTTAGCCAGTTTTGGCCCACATACCAAGCTTGTACCCATATGGATCAAGTTTCTAATGGATGAGTAGATGGATAGGTTGCATAAACCCTTCAAAATGTCAAGAGTGCTTGGAATGAGTATGAAAGTTCATGGTTTTCATCTGGTTCTTCATTATGTTCATATAGACGTTTTGGGGCTAGTGGTGGAAATTTTGAGTAGGTAATTTATTGATGTTATTATTTCCACATATGGATGAGTCAAGAAGAATTGGTCACATGGGTCTATTCACATTAGTCCCAAGAATATATGTGCCAAGTTTTAGGTCATCCAACAAAATACATCAGAAGATATGACGACTCAAAGTTGGCCTCCCAGGCAAATTTTGCCAAGTTTCCATAGTCATTTTTGAAGAAGCTCAAATAGAGCTGAGTGGGAAATTTGATAGTGTTATATATTAAATGTATGGCAGTTTCAAGAGAAAATGGTCACATGGGTTTGTTCAACTTAGTCCCTAGTTGCAACGTGCTAAGTTTCAGGTCATGCATCCAAGCACAACAAAAGTTATGCATGTTCAAAGTTGGCTCCTCAGTCAAAATTCACTAAGTTTCCACAACCATGACAAGTATGCAGACGTCATGTAGTATTTCACAAGGTAGCTCATTTGAACATTTTGTAAAAAAAAACTTAGAAGGCTCCCAAGACTAGTGGATCAAGTGGGTTCATCCCTTTTAGTATCAAGAACATCTCTTGTAAATTTGGTGCCTCCATGATTCTTACGCTTCAAGATCCAAGCCTTCAAAGTTGGTCAAAAAGCATAAGACATTCATGCTAACATCAAGTTAAAGCCACTGTAGAAATCCATTAGAGACTAAATTTGACAATCTACAGGTCATCAAATACATCTACATGAATGTTAATGATGGTCACGTTAATGTCATTTGATAGGAGTGTGAATGTCAATTTTAAGATCATGAAATAGTCGTTGGCTTTCAAACAATGGGTCCCAGTTGATCTAATGGTTTGTGTTGTATCATACACCCTGATTTAATGATGTGAGCAAAGGTCAAAGGGTCAAATATCTTGAGAGATCAACACATGGCATAAGTGCATGAGGTTATAGACTGACAGTGGATCTTGAAATCAAACGTGGGGCTACCATGTGGTGTAAGCTAGGATAGAGTTGACAAATCAATGGGTAGGATCAATGGATGGCACTTGATCGTATAGATCAAGATCAACAGAGTGAGCATAGGTCAAAATGTCAATGAAGCTGAGTTGGATTGCCGCCAACCAATGTGAAAAGGATCGAGATAGGACATTTTTAACTAAAGTTGATGGAGCAGTTTGACTCGAGCAAAGCAAATAAATGGACCCAAGCTGACAAAAAATACATGGAACTAAGCTTGAGATCGACCCAAGTTGAACCAAGATAAACAACAAGGACCAAACATTTCCAACAGGGCTCTGTAGAGATAGATTAGGTCTTTTAGACCTACTATAGATCAAAGGTCGATAAATTGGTGGCTATATGGGACCAAGCATCGAGCAAAGTATGGACAACTATAGGAAAACCAATGGCCTTAGATTGGTTTTTCACCTATAGATGAACCTATGATCTAGATATGGAAATGGAACAAATGTGTGATAATTGTAAAGGGGCCCATCCTTGACAAAGCAGGTAATCTGCTGCTCAAGGCATGGCATGATTATCAGTTTCAAGATTTGAGGATTTGATCCTCATGAACATGCCAAGTGGAATTAGGGTCCCAAGGTGGCAAGTTGGTAGCTAGAGAAGCAGTTAAGGGCATTATTTCTATTCAAATAGACTTTAGCAGAATGCATAACAAGCCCTTGCCTTCTAGTGGGATCTCTTAGCTAATGAGAGGAGATTGAGGATTATTAAGATAACAAGAGATTTGTTTGTTGATCAAGGCATGTAAATAGAAATCAATCAAGTGTTGCCACCTCACTTATTGATCACGAGGACTCTTTTTTCACTCTCCCATGCATTGTTCCCTTGTCTCTTTCTCTCTTTCTGCTATATATAGAGGATTTTGAGCCAAAAAATGGATCCTCTCTATATTTTCTCTACTCCCTCTCTTGGGTATGACCAAACTCTACCAAGATGGAGCTTGTAACCTCTTGAGATGAATGAATACAAGACTATTTTAGATTTCATTATTCTAGTATAGCGTGTACATCTCAGATTTGTATATGTGATAGAGGTTTATCCCTTGTCAAATTATGATCTCAACTAGTTACTGGTTCATCTTGTTATGCATGTCATGTTTAGTGTTCTACAACTCTTGATTGAAGCCCACATGTGGATGCTGTGACTAGTTAGTGTCTTGTTCTAGACCTCTCCATCATTTCCCTCAGCTTAGATCATTTGGTGAACCTCTTCATGAAACACTGATGTATGACAGATATTTAGAATCCTAGATCTAGTCTTGTGCTTGTTTCATTAGTGTTTAAGAGTCAAGCAGGGTAGATCAACCCATAATTTAGGTGCATCATCATTATTAGCTTAGGTTTCCCTTTCATGTTCTCTCTCTCTCTCTCTCTCTCTCTCTCTCTCTCTCTCTCTCTCTCTCTCTCTCTCTCTCTCTCTCTCTTCCTTGGTCAGTAGTAGGTTTTAGTAGTGGGAACAAGCTAAAAGGATGCATCAGAGGAGCTAGCCTCATTAAAAATCCTAAGGTCTGACCCCATTATAGGATACCCATAGCCTAGGATCAGTTCCATGTTGAGCTAGATTTGGAAGTAGGACCTGAACACTCCTGCCTCTAGCTAGGGTGCAATCTAGATCTCTAACAAGTACTCAATTGATTTGATTTAGCTAGTGGGTTAATGCTATTACAATATTTATTGCTTTAGATTCATCTAGTTGTCAAGTGATAAATAAATAGTTGTAAATAATTTTATAAATATTTTCATGTGATAAAAATAAATTAGTGTAATTGTTGGTAAACCCAGTGGGGTCTAACACTCATCTCAGGGGAGTCACCACCACCATGGGGTGGGATACGTGACCACCTATAGAAGGAGCCACTTGTTGAGGATATCTAAGTAGAAGGAACCATTGAATCATGGATACTATTAGAAATGAGGCTCTACGAGAACTGGGGGAGCAGGATAATAGGGGGAGGTGATGTGGGTATCTCTTAAGAAGGCTTGTTTACTAGAGAAGAAGTTACTGGAGGGGAGGGTTTCAGTGTCAGCTACAATTTTTTGATGTAACCATAGTCCAACCATCAAATTTACTCGCCACCTCGGGTTTCTCAATTTGCAGAGGAGTCGAGGAGGTATTCAATTGTCTAATGAAAAGATGATCTTTGATATGAAGGTCGAAATCTTGATAATAAAAACAAGTGTTAAGCAAGTTGAAGTACACAACACTTTGTGACTGGTGGGTGTCACCAACTAGGAGATCAATGAACTCCTTTAGCTCCTTGGGTAATTCTACCTTGATGTAAACTCGTTGTTGGGGGAAAGAGGAGTACCACTTCAGTGGTTCATGACAAATAATGTGCCCAATGGGCACAATTATTTGGTCCATAAGTGACCATAGATGCACCAACATGCGAAGAAGCTCAACCCAGATGGGAACCCTAAGAGAGGCTTGCTCTGTGACCTTGAAATCTCAGCACTAATTAGATAGAATAAAGAGTATGTTTTGAAGAAACCAACATCTTTATTTGGCAAGAAGGGCTTGGATTTCAAACGACTCTTTAAACATAAACAAGAAAAATCCTTTGGTGAGGTTTCTAACACCAACCACATGGATGCATGTAAGCTCCCAGTGGTGGCGAAACCAGACCTAGAGAGATTCCTCAGAGCGAACTCAACCAACAAAATAAGCAATGAGCAATAAATTTTCATACCATTTGCACGCATTATCAACAAAGGCACCATCAATACATACCTTGAGCTGGTAAAGAAGCGTAGAGGGATTACCTCGTCATAGACTTTCAGGGCAAACTTCCGTAATTGTTTGGGTGCCATTCCTCTCATCTTCTGCAACAATAGTGCAATCAAGAGTGGGGAAGCCATTATATAGGACTAGCACGTCCAAAGGATGGAGCGTCGAGTACAATTAATGCACATGAACCCTAAAACCTTCCACAAGAGTAGTATGAAAAGTAAACAAGGAAGCACACAAGGGAAGGCAAGTTAACCACGAAAAATCCTAAAAAGACTTGTCCAAGCTTTTTTAACATCCGATCAAATTATCCTCTATAAAATTTTGATTTTAAATGAATGATGAATAAGCTCAATTTAATACATTAACTCTATCATATTAATATATTAATTATTTAATTTCATTAATATATACTTTTTAAATTAATAATATCTTTTCAATATTGATTTAATAATATTTTTTTTAATTGAAAATAACTTATATTAAGCATATTGACGTGTATAAAGTTATCCATTAAAAACATATTAAATAATCTGAACTTTACGACCATTTTTTTTTTACCGACCATAGTCTTTAACCAAAAGCCAAAAACTGGCCATATTTCGTAAAAAAAAAAAAAATGCGTACAAATTTTTTTTAATTTTGTCTAAATGAAAAATACCAAATTAAAATACCCATAAAATGAAAAAAAAAAAAGCAAACGCGTACCTCATATGAGAGGACCCTGTAGATTGTCGGAAGGGGCAACTTGCTGGTCAAGATGACTGCCTCTAATTTCCTTCCACTTCAAATGTGCAGTCAAATACCACTCAATCACACATCCAAATCTACGTCAACTTACCCAGCAACCCAACCAAAAAAAGAAAAAACAATTATTCTTCCTTTCTCTGGTTTTGAATTGATAAAATCAGCGGTAAATTATATGAGCCATATTGACTTCAATCGCTTTTAGCTCCCTTCCTTCAATTATATGAGCCACATTGACTTCAATCGCTTTTAGCTCCCTTCCTTAAATTCGTCCCAGATGTAGCCGAGTCTGTAAAATTTAATCAGTCAGTTAGATGGCCTATTATTACCCCATATGTCCACCTCTACTGCTACTCATTGGCTGCTCTGTCATATTTCAATTATTTCAAGCTACTGCTCAAGCACAAAACTCTTCTGTCATCTATCCAAATTCTAGTAGTTGTTTGGAAAATGCCCAAGACATCATTTTACAGAGCCGAAATGGGAGGTTTGCATTGAAATACTCCAAACTCAGTAACCAAAACCAGTACCTGGTCATAGCCTATATTCAATACAATGAGATAATAGTTTGGGCATCCAATAGGAACAGACCCATCAAAGGAAAACCATGTTTAAAGCTGGGAACCCAAGCTGACCTAATTCTACTAGATCCAAATGGGTCTGTAGCCTGGTCTGCTAATGTTAGCCAAACAGACCACCTTGAGCTCCAAGATTCTGGGAATTTGGTATTGCGAAACAGCAAGAATGAGAAACTTTGGGCTAGTTTTGATCATCCCACTGATACCATTATACAAGGAGGATATTTGGGATCAGGAAAAGCCCTAATCTCAAATAAGTCCTCTGATGACCTATCAGGAGGACCGTATATGCTCAAGATGGAGCCAGGGGGCGTTGTTCTGTATGGAAGCTTCCCATCCCCTCTTCCCTATGGAGTGTGGACATACAATCCGTTGGGTGCTGGACCCTCAAGTTTTGCCAACTTTGCATTGCATTCAACCTGTAATAACACCCTGCTGCGGTACGGATCCAGAGGGGAGGCTATTAGCCTGGAGCAAGATGGCATCGTGACTACTGAATGCAAGCGAGAAACACAAAGCCAGAGTTCCAGCTCAAGACAAATTGTCATTGGGGATCCGATTGGGGACGATTTTTTCCGGTTCATGAGACTGGATGGGGATGGAAATGTGAGGACTTATACTCAGTCAAAATCTCAATTGATTTCTGATTTGGATATGTTTTCTATATATTTTCAAGATATCTGTAAGCTCCCCAATATTTGTGGGTCCCTTGGCATTTGCGGCTCTGGAGAAATTTGCAAATGCTATGATGATGTTATCTTCGAAGAGTTTCAGTCCAACATTGGATGCATTCCGAGAAAAAATCCCATATGTGGAGCTTCGAACCAGTTTGTGAAGCTTGAGGGAGTTGATTATTTTGCAAATGGATACACTAATCCAGGGTCATCCAGCCTCGAACAGTGCAAAAGTTCATGCTTGTCAAATTGCTCCTGTACTGCTGCTTTCTTTTGGAATAATACCCGGACTTGTTATCATTATGAAGAGGTCAAATCCTTACGGCGCGTCTCCGATCAGACCATTCTGGCATTTATCAAGGTTGGCCCTGGTTCATTTAAGGAGATTGATAACAAATCCAAGAGAACCCCAATAGTTTTGGCAGCTGCTGTAGGAGCAGCTTGCTTCATAGTCGCTGTTTTATCACTCTTGATTTTTGTTGTATGGAGATACAAAAGGAAGAAACTAATGAAAACCAAGACTGAAGAAGATGAATTTCTAGAGAATTTGCCAGGTTTGCCCCCAAGATTTTCATACAGAGAGATGGAAGACGCCACAGATGGGTTCAGTAGGCAACTTGGGGCAGGGGCCTTTGGCACTGTGTTTGAAGGGAAACTTCCAGACGGAAGAAGTGTTGCAGTAAAGAAACTTGGTAGTGCAGATCAGGGACATTTGCAATTCCGCGCTGAAGTTGCAACCTTGGGAAGCATTAACCATGTAAATCTAGTAAGGCTATTTGGTTTCTGTGCAGATGGCACGCATAGATTATTAGTATATGAGTACATGAGCAATGGTTCCCTTGATCGCTGGCTATTTCAACGCCCTTTTGATAATTCTTCTTCAGTTCTTGATTGGAAACAGAGATATAAGATAATTCATGACACAGCTCGGGGATTGGCCTTTTTGCATGAGAAATCAAGGGACAGAATTCTTCATTTGGATGTGAAGCCTCAGAACATTCTACTGGATGAGAATTTTGGAGCTAAGCTTGCAGATTTTGGATTAGCCAAGTTGATGGATAGGTCTCAAAGTCGCGCTTTTACTCGGATCAGAGGTACCCCTGGTTATTTAGCCCCTGAGTGGTTGCTAAATGCATCTGCAACAGACAGAAGCGATGTATACAGTTTTGGAATGGTTTTGTTGGAAATCATCAGTGGAAGGAAGAATTTTGACCTCTCCATGCCTGAAGATATGCAGTTTTTTCCTTGTTGGGCAATTAATATGATTGAAGAAGGGAAAATCATGGAGGTGATTGATCCAAAACTGGGAGAACTGGCAGGCAATGAGTGCGATCAAACTGAGAGAGTGATAAAAATTGCATATTGGTGTATTCAAGAGGGTGAACGTGAAAGACCTTCAATGAATCGAGTGATCCTGATGCTGGAAGGCCACATGAAAGTTGAAAATCCACCACTTTCTATGCCATTCTTATTACGTACGCGAGGTAGAATCTCTGCATATCTGTCACAGTTGGAAGGCCCTTCTACAGAGGCCACATCAAGTAATGCTGCTACCGTCTCCATGTCTCTCTCTGGAAGGTGATATCCAAGCTCTAAACTCTGTGTTTCAAATTTGCAAAATTGTAGTGATGGATATTTTGCCATAATATCACACTATCCGTTTAACACTTCAAGCTCAAAGTAGTACTCAACAGGAAATTCATAAGAGCATCAAGTTGCGTTACATGATGAAAATTACTTGCTTTCTTCCACTTATCTCGTATCAGAAAAACAAAACAATGTTGCTCTGTGGAGTGACTTCAATGGAATGCCATGAATGGACATGATTCTATAATTGGAATCATTACTTCCATTGTTTAGTTAGATAAAAATATCTGAACAAGTGGAGTTTTCAGTGAATTTCACACTACCTCTTAAAGCAGGTATTTAAAATGTGCATTGCACAGAAGGTGTTGTAATTTGCTGACAGCTGCTAGTTAGCACAACATTAAATGTACAGCGTTCTCAAGCTGACATTTCCTTGTTAATTTTAAGTGTTAGACCTGAAAACTAGCTGACACAGTTAATGTTTGTAATTCTAAAATAAATAACAAGTAATAGTTGCAATTAATATTAGACTTTAGGAAAGAGAAAGTTGCTGTATGCTTAATTTATGTAAGTTCCTCTTGAGTCAGTTTAGTTGGATGAATGGGTTCTTTTGCGTTGAATTCTAAAGTTGAATTTTTATTTAGTTACTCTCTATTTTGTGTAGAATAGTTTTTAGAGAATGTTTGCAGGTCTATCCCAGCATTTTTTTTTCAAAAGAAGGTTATCAAATTTCTTCCCATAATTATGTTCTAACAAGGGCATTCAAAGGTCTTACAACTGAGTGTTGTTCAAGGAGAGTGAAGTTGTCTGTGTTTTTGTTGTTGCAATGGAGAGTAGTTTGGAAGACAACTGTGCACAATATAGCTTGGGATAGTCTCCTAATAGTTGTAAAGGAGAGAATTTGTTAAAGTGGCTGCATCATATTGGTATCATAGAAGCCATGGCCCAGAGAGGGATCCGACTAAATTTGAGAGGAAGAGTTAGAAAAAATGTTGAGAAAAGAAGGAATGTTGGAGATGAAACACTCGGAAGATTAGAGGCCCTTAAACATAGATTAAGGCATGGGGACTTTGAAGAGGAACGTGAAGTTTAGAGTGCTCAATTTGGAGCCATAGATCCAAATGGAGAGAATTGTTGAACCTCTGTTTGCGCACAAGATGAGGGTGAAAGTAGAAGTTTATGATTTTAAGGATGAATTGAACCTTGAGCTCTTTATAGAATGGGTACAAGCGCTGGAACAATATTTTGATATGGAAACATTAATTAATATGACCCTAGGAGGGTGAAATTTGTAGTGGAAAAGATGAAATCATAAACTGCCTTGTATTGGGATAATCTATAGCAATCTAGAAGAAGGCTAGGAAAGGAGAAAATTAGGTTGTGGCCTAAGATGTTTAGCATATGAAGGCAAATTTTCTGCCATTCGATTGCCAATAGAAATTGTTTAGATAATTTCATATCTTGAGGAAAAAAGAGATGATGATCAAGGAGTATGTAATAGTTTTTGAAATTATAAATCAGGACAAACTTATGAGAAGATGAGGAGACAACAACTACTAGGTATTTTAACAGCTACAATTTTAGTTACAAGATTAGCTAAATGGAAAAATAATACACCATGGATGAAGCATATCAATATGTCGTGAAGGCTAAGGAGAAAATTAATAGAGGAAAAAGCAATTGGCTAAGCAAAAACGTTGGTAATACATTATTTATAGGAAAGGCAAGCACTTCTAAATCTACAAGGAATGAAAAGTTTGAGGAAGGTAAAAGAATAAGCCCTGAATTTGGGGATATTGGTTGATTGAGAGGTAGAGAACGGGATACAATGCAACCAACATTTGGTCATTGGAGGCCAATAAAATGCAATCACTGTGGGGACCTCATAAAGCTCTTGTTTGTCCTAAAAGTTCCAAACCCACAAATGGAGCCATGATGACACAAGAGGAACCCCAATCTGAAGAAATTGAAATTGAAATGGGGGGCAATTAATGTTACAAAGAACCTTAACAATGCGAAGCAAGAAAGCAACTGACAATGATTGGAGAAAGAAGAATGTCTTCGGCACGAGATGCAAATTCCAAGGAAAGGTGTATAAAGTTATCATTGATAGTGACTCTTTAGATAATTTAGTAAGTATGAAATTGGTTCAAAAATTGTAATTAAAAGGCACTCCCAAATCCAATCCTTCCAAAATTTCATCGTTAAAGAAGTACCATAGTGTGATGGTTGATAAATCATGTGTAGATACATTTAACATTGGACCGTATGAGTATAAAGTGACGTGATGTAGTCCCTATGGATGCTTGGCATTTGTTGCTTGGTAGGCCTTGGCAATATGATAATTATGTCACCTATGATGGTAAGGAAAATATATATACCATGCAACTTAGTAGAAGGAGATATATTTTGAAGCTCTTGAAGGTGTAGATACCTAAATTTGCTCACAAATACTTTGATTATGTCAATTTTAACCCCTTTTCACTTTAATTAACTTGTGCACTTAATTTGGACCTATTTTGACACCTTGACCTATCCTAAGTAAATGTGAGGACCTTTTTATTTTCCAATATGTCATCTGTCACCTACATAAATGTTCAAACGACTAAAAATATCTAGGTAAGCATATGTTTGGATGGATCTAAACCCCAAAAGTGACACATTTCCTTAAGGGTCAAAACCATCCAATTTGGGCCAGGAGTGGCAAATGGTCTCGACCCCTACATGATGTTTCTAACCTTTGTGTTCTAATGGTCATATTTTAAAATTAAACCTCTCTTATTTCATCTTCCATGTTTTTAGGCTTCCAAGTGTCTGATTTCTCTTTTTGGATTGTTATAAAAGAACATTCAAGTAATTCATTATTCCACTTGGCAATTTCAAAAAAGATGCACATTTACATTGTTGTACATTGAGCAAAGCTTCTTTATTTTTTCAAACTCTGATTCTAAGCATTACAAACAATCCTCAACCAAGTCAAATTTATTTTACTTAACCAAAAGTAAAGCATGATCAAGTATTTGAGCCATATTTAGATGTCTTCATATATTCAAAGGAGTAACATTTCACAAAGCACTCTAGGTGGGAGAAATACATGAGCTTGAATTCCCTTTTCAAATTATTGGATATGTAAGTAACATTAGTCATCATGAGGGTGATTGGGTTTAACTCAATTCAACTCAATTACACTCTACTTTTTTCTATTTTAAGGTTTTTAATCATTGCAATCCCCATTAAGGTTTCTACCTTGGATAAACTATTTGTAGGTCTCTCGCACATCCCTAAAGGTCAAATTTATGCATAGGCCTAAATCCATATATCACATCACACATGATTGTGCTCAGATATTTTTATTTTCTACAAATGGTCATAAATGTCAAGCTTAGGCCAGGGGTGGAAAATGATCTTGACCACACTTGGATGGTCTTGACCTTCTTCATATGTGTGCTTCAGCTTCTCAATTTTACAGAATGAGTTTTTGTCTTCCTATTTTTGCTCTTTATTAGTCTATATAATCAAGAATTAGAGAAAAATAGCTAATGTTTTCATTCATTTGCATAGTTACCCTTATTTGCAATCATTTTCAACCTGTCAAATTCAGTTCTTTTCTTTCATTCTACTTGTCAAAAGTACATTTTCAACATTATATTATATTCTAATCATTTTATCAGAATTAGGGTTAATTACCACAATTAATAGTTAAACATATTGGTGAACTCGTTTATTGATAGAGCATAGTCAAACTGTAAGTTCCCCTCAAGGTTCCAACCTTCTAGGGTTTCAAAAATTTTGTCCTAGCACTTAGATAAATTTTGGAACATTCAATACTAAAAAATTTTCCTTTCAAATTTGTATCTAAATCTGACACTAAAAGAACTTGCTTTCAACCTTACACATAATAGCTAATATGAAACATATTTTGTTTTGACCTTGGATGATATATGACACTGGAAGTATCTTCTTTTGACCTTAGAATTTATAAGAATTAACTAATATATACACCTAAATTTTTTCTCTTGTTGTTTCTTAGATTCTAGTTTTGTCAATATTTTCAGTATTTCCGTAGATTCTCACTTTCAGTTTTCAAATGCTTAATGAACAATGTATAGATTTTTTGATATCTTGTTATCATATGCAAAAATTATGTATGGTTGTAACTATAAGAAGGGGACGAATAATTATTTTGATTATATCAAACCCTCCACATCCCACAAAAATAACCAAAGGGTATGATATTTTGGATTGATTACAAAATACCCATGCCAAGATTTCTTTACTAGATCTACTTCAAACAATGCCTATCTATAAGGATACTCTTTATACAACATTGAAAGATACCATGGTACAAAGTGATGCAGAACCCTCTTACATATCTTCTATTAATAATACATTAAGATTGATAGATGAAAGTATTTCATTTGAACAAAAATGTTTACCTCCCAAACAATATATATTCAAGTACGAACTCATAATAAGATAGTCAAAAGGATTTTGGTGAATAAGAAATCAGATTAAATATTTGTCACATATCTTTCCTCAAGTTATTATGATTAGAAGCTAATGACATCATTCATTCTGATAAAAACATTCAAGGATTTGATAACATTCCAAGGAAAGTATCGGGACAAATTACATTGCCTATTACATTAGGACCTGAAACAGTAGATACAGTTTGCCAAGTCATCCAAATGATCTAAATTACAATATACTATTGGCAAGACCATGGATTGATGAAATGTATGTTGTACCATCTACTCTCCATGCAAATCTAAAGTTCAATTATTATTGGTACATTTACACATGGCCATTGTATAAAGAACCATTTAAGTATTATGCAATGATGTAAGATCCTGACATGAAATTATATAAGCAACATTTTAAATCAATGGGACCATCAACTTCACCTTTTTATCCAATAACGTATCTAGCTAATTGTAATAAATATGGATTTGGGGAGTAAGTGCACAAATTTGGAGGACAAAAAGGGGCCTACTTGTGACATGTTTTTCCTAAAAATTGAGAAATCTACATTTCTGTATATAATTTGAGATGGCTACACTCAAAATTCAAGCATGGTGTAAGAACATGAATTATAGAATTTTGAGTATAGTTTCTAAAACCCTATTTTTTTCAAATGGTTAAATATAACTAGGTCAAACATCTAAAAATTCAATAGGAACTCCATTTTTATTTTAGGAAAACAGAGTAGATAGTCAGTCGTATAGACCCTCATTTTTTGAGATTCGTTTAATATTGTTTAAAACCCTTTGGTGAGACTTTAGATAAGATCATCTAGTTTGTAACCTATATTTTTTTTATGAATATATTTTTTTAATTAATTTTACAAGTAAATAGATCCTGAAAACTAACAAAAAATGGATAGCCAGTTGTGCGGCCCCCCTAACTACCTCAACAAAAATGAAAACTATTTTTTTAAGAATGTGTGTAGATTTAGGCCTAGTTTGTAACCATATATTTTTTTTTTGAATTTGGATCAACGAAAAAAAAGATACATAAGAATATACAGGTATATATATTTGAGGCATGTCGTGGCTTAAAAAAGCTATAGTTAGAAATCAACATATATTGAAACCATAAAATAGTCTAAAGTTTATAAAAATAATATATGTGAAAAGAGGAGAGCATGGTTGTCATCATGTTAGTAATTTTATGATTTTTCTCATTACAATTTATAGTGTATTTGGTGATGGAAGTTGAATTTTGTTGTTTTATGTCAAAACTCTTGTGTTGGACTGTGTTGATAGGTCCAAGCCTTTGGCTTGGGAATCCAAGTCATTTATGAGCCAATAGGCTTGGTTTTTTGGATTTAAAATAAATATAACATGTATGGACTATAACACTTACACGTTATATCATGTACGCATTGTTTCCACATCACACTAAAAATAGAAAATATGTATTAGAAGGGTTTTTTTTTATTTGTTCATGTAATGTAAAAAGAATGTGTACGTGTTATAACTTGTACACAATCTTGTTACATTACACAAAAGAAGCATAAAAGACATATTTGGAGGGGAAGAATGGTTTAATTGGAAGGGGTAGATGGTTTACTAAAATAAATGTCAAGTATAAGGAATATAAATGTAATATAAAAGTAACATTATAAATGTAATATAAAAGTAACAACATAAATGTAAACTACTTTAAATTTATTTTAGTAAATATAAGAAATTGGGGTCAATCTACATATGATAGAGTTGATCTCAAATTAGTTTCATGCCTTATGATGTGGGAGATAGTTTTTTTAAATATAATTTGGTCAGTACTTAGGCATTTTTAGGGTCTCAGTAGATAGTCATTTTTAAGTTATTTGTGCCTTCTAGATTGTTTGTTGGCATTTTTAGGATTCATGGTTTGTCAAAATAAAAGGTTACAAATAATTCACTTTGAATTCAAGCCAAAGTGGTGTGATTTGGACAACATAGGTCACATTTATGATTTTTGCACATCAAACAACCAATTTATGTTAATTTCACTTGCTCATCATCCCTCCCTCATCCCCAATCACTTTATCCTCATCCCTTATCATCCATAATCACTCCCTCCTTGTTCCTCATCCCTAATCACTCCCTCATTGACCCTCACCATCCCTCATTATCTATAATCACTCCCTCATTAACCCTCACCATCTCTCATCATCTATAATCACCACTTCATCATCCCTCATCATCCCTTATCACTCCCTCCTTGTCCTTAATAATCCCTAATAAGTTCCTACTCATCTCGCATCTTCCCTAATCACTCATTCATTGAACCTCACCATCCTTAATAATTTCCTCATCATCTCTAATCACTCCCTCATTAACCCTCACCATCCTTCATCATCCCTTATTATCTCTAATCACTCACCCTCATTCCTCATAATCCCTAATCACTCCCTCCTCATACTCATTGATCTTCACCATCCCTCATAAACAACAAGGTAAACATATAGTCACTTTTTAGGTTTTTTTGCCTTCCAGATTACTTGTTGGAATTTTTAAGAGTCTTAGGCTTATCAAATTTGAAGTTTACAAGCCACTCACTTTTCAATCAATCCAAAGTAGTGTGATTGGGGTAGCATAGATCACATTGATGACCTACACACATCAAACAATATTTTTGTGTAAATTTCACCTGTTCATTATCCCTCCCTTATCCCTAATCACTTCTTCCTTGTCCTTCATCACCCCTAATCAATATGTTCATTCCTCATTATCCCGAATCACTCCCTCATTGAACTTCATTGTCCCTAATCATCTATAATCACTCCCTCATCATCTCTAATCACTTCCTCATTGACCCTCACCATCCCTAATCACTCCATCATCCCTTATCATCCTTAATCACTCCCTCCTCATCCTGAATAATCCATAATCACTCCATATTCATCCCTCATCATCTCTAATCACTCCTTCATTGACCTTAGGCATCCCTCATCATCCCTAATCACTCCCTCATTGACCCTCACTATCCCTCATCATCTCTAATCACTCCTTCATCATCCCTTATCATCACTAATCATTCCCACTTCATCCCTCATAATACCTAATCACTCCCTCCTCATCCTCGTTGACCCTCACCATCCATCATAGGCAACAAGGTAAACATATAGTCAATTTTTAGGTTTTTATGCCTTCCATATTATTTTCTAGCATTTATAGGAGTTAACAACTCTATATGGTAATGTTTTAGATGATCACAGGTCTACAATTTACCATGACTGTTGGTAATTAGTTATGTAAACCAATAAATCAAACGTATTTATTTGGCATGCTTAAAAATTTTCTTGGTGTCTCAAAGTACCATGGATTCAACAAGATAGTGAAGTCTTTTGTGCACATTGAGACTAGTACAATGCAAGAATTTTTTTTACATTTATTTACTCTACAAGAAAGTTTAGTAAATAATTATCTCTCACTTTTATAATATTAAAAAATCAATGTCTTTTATCAATGCCTAATAACCTAAAATTACCCTTAATTATCTTCAATTTGAATTTCATCTCTCTAATGTTATATGTTTATTCATTTTCAATATATTGTAATTGGAAAGGCAATTTAAATGATCATTTTTCAATTTATCATTGTGTCTAAAACCATTTAATCTCATATGCTCATTTTGATGTATCAAATATTGTTTTCCTCCATTTGCATTTTCTACTATTGGTAATTCACACAAGTGTCACAAAAACTTTATGGCCCAAGTATATATGGTTGCTAAATTCATCTAAGCAAGTAATATTTACACCGTTCAATGCACTACATATCTTATAATAACAAGATTGAAACTATCTTATCAAAATAAATATGCTAAGAACACAAAGGAAAAAATTACACTCAATTTAGGAATCAAATGGAGAAATGGATGTTGCATAAACACACAATGAAACTCAAGTCCATATACAAAATTAGCATCTCAAGTTCTCCTCCCAATGTTTCCCTTAAGCAAGAAGCTATTGTTGATAGAAATAACATTATTTGAATTTGTTCAGGCCTGATTAGTATCAAAATATGCTTAGTCATATGCAGGGAGCTTATAAATAAATAACTATAAGTTAAAGTCATTGAAATAAATCACTAAGTTAGGGGGAAAGGACCAATGATTCATCTCAACCACCACATATTTTAAAGGAACTTTTATCTCATAATGCTTCTTTATTTTAGAGTTTTTCTTCCCTGTATAATGATTTTTTTCTTTGGTGTTTTGTATTTCACTTAAACATAGACTATGTATTCAATCACTTACCCATTTTAAACAATTTTCTATGTTATGGGTTTTCTATTCTTGCTTGAACACCTCAAACATATTTTGTAAATAAAAAATAACACTGTAACAATTTATAACATGTATTACTACTTATTTGACTAAAATAGTTTTGATTGTAAAGAACTCACTTCTTCTTTGATGAAGAGTTATTAATTGTCAAGACTATTTTTACATAGTTTTTTTTTTTTTTTTTTTTTTTTTTAATTAATAATAAATTTGAATGAATTCCAAACTGGTTCTTTACCAGTGGCCATTTACTTCACTTTTGTATGACAAGAGTGTGACCAACATCTACATTAGGTGGAAAAAAATCATTTAGGCCACCTCCCAGTCTAGAACTACTATATCCCAACCAATGAGCTTCCAATCTGAAAAATCAGGAAAAGGAGCAATGAATAATCTGAAAAACCTTAAACTTAAATATATATCTTCTATTCTAGCCTCACTTATGAATCTTCCATGTTGTTGACTATATGCCAATAATTTCAAAAAGGAAAGGATTCTACCAGCCAAACTACAATTGTTTATTTTATCTTTTATGGATTATATTTTTATATTTACAATTAATTCAAAAATTATTCCTCACATATTCATGTTAACTAAAGTAATTAATGCATTAAATAGTCCATTGATGAATTTTACTCTATTTGTAACATTTTTTTTTAAAATCATCCTTTTTGTGAGTCTCACAAATAACATATAATGAGCAATTTTTTGTTCAATTCAACACACAGTCTCAATGATATTTGGAGGATTTATCAATTAGTCTACCATTTTCATTTGGTTTATCGACAAACTAGCCTGATGAAGTGTTGGGTTCAGAATTAAATTACCAAAATAATATTTGCTAGATCATGTTTACTCCATGGAAACCAAGCAATACAATAGTAATGGCCATCTTAAGGAAAAGTACTAGGAATTTTTGATATATAAAACAAACATAACAGACACTTCAATTCCATTATATGTATCACAAACACAACTACAACATATAGAACTAGCAAATTTCAAAGTGTAGAAAATTAACTCTCAATATATAATAATGGATAAGTTAAGAAGGAGAGGGACAATATAAAAACCAGGATACAACCTTACTATCTCCTCCTGATCTAGAGGATATTTTCACATGTTCCCTAGTTTTCTTTAAATGTGGTCCATTGTGTAGAGCTCATCAAGAGCTTTCTAGTAATTGTTGGAATGCAAAAAATGGACATTGTATGCTCCAATTATCATTGGTCAAAGTTTGGTCAATAGGTGGTCAAATCTAGTCAAACTAAAAAAATTGATGGTCTTAGAAAATTTCTAAACTAGTTCCACGGCATAGAACTCATCACAAGCTTTTTAACACATTTTAAATGAACCAAATTTGAATTCGTATGCAAAAGTTATGGCTAGTCAAAGTTGTGGTCAAACCTAGTAAAAGTGATGACGTGGCAACATGAACCAATTAAATGCTGGCACGTGGAAACATTAGCATGGGACATGTGGAAAAATTTTCATGTGACACATGTCATAGACTAGTCAAAATGTAGAGCATTTAAATAAATAAATAAATTATTATTTCCCTCTATCCCACATATGAGCCTTATTTAAAGTCATAGATAATGGTGAATCCCATATTTATGGGATAAGTGGGGGAGGGGGCGTGGGTAATGTTAAATACCACAAATATTCTAAATGGATTACTATCCAAACCTCAAAAAGTGGACCCTCCACAAGTATATAAAGGGGGTGGAGGTTCATTTGAGGAAGCAAAACTTGATTGCAATTGTAAGAATTCACACTCAAGCCACTCAAGCCTAATTCATGTAAAGGCATTCAAGCTTAATTCAAATTTTCAAGCCTTAAGCAAGATTGTGAAGGCATTCCAAGTGTATTAAAATATATTTAGATTTTTCTTAATATTATTATTTCTTTGTAAAGGCTTATAAAGCTTAATTATGATGTTTATTACTCGAAGCTCAGGAAAAGAGCAGAGGGGTTTTTTTTGGAGCATTGGAGGATTATTGTATGGGATTATAGAATCTCTAATTCTCTATTATTTTTAGGGTGTTATTAATTTGATTATTATAATAATAGCTCTATTGGAGGAGTTACCACTACTTGGAGGCCGCAAAGAAGGATCATTTTATGGAGCCGATGATAAACACCTATTCTGACTTAGCTCTGTGTAGAGGTTCCTAGAGGCCGTACAGTAGATGAGAAGTCAATAGGAAGGTGTGAAGTAAGAAGGCTATGCCAAAACATTATGCAAGCCTTCCAAGACTAGTTTGGGTCTCTATAGGATCGATTAGCACTTGAGTTCATGACAGATTCATTATAGTTTTGTAAGTTTTAAATTTGTACTTGCAAACAAATTTTTATAATGAATCAATTCATTGTTTATAGAACCCAAAGATGTAGGCATCTTCCAAACTTCATTATCAACGTACGTGTAATGTTCATTATTACTTGCATTGCATTCTTTTCAGTTGATTATATTTATAGATTTAAATTTTGTCATTAAAACTAATCCATCTATAAGGATCCAATAAGTAAAAATTTTAGAGTAGGAAATCTACCTATTTATGGATCATTTTGGTATCAGAATAGTTCAAAAACGAGATTTGCTTCTAATTTTATAGCCTATTGATATCAATTTTAATTACTTGCAGACATTTTGTACTTATTTAATCTTCTAGTGTAGTGTACAGTTATTAGAGATATAGGTTGTTTGTAGGAGTAGGAAACCATGGGCAAAGCCTTGAAGCATGAAAGACTTGAAGAGTTCAAAGCATTCAATCAATAGATCCATGATGAGAATACTTTCTTGACATCTAAGTTTCACTCCTTAGAAGAGGACGTCAAATGTTGGAAAGTTGATTTGCAAACCAAGGATGAGCTCTTGGCACAGTTGCAAATTCATGAATAGAAGGAGTTACCTTCCACCACATGTGTAAAGACCATGACAGATGATTTCACTATAAGTTCACCATGTAGCACTTCCAATCAGTTTTTGATGTAGTTTTTGATGATTTTGTGAAACACACCAGAGGTATTGGCTCAAAACTATTATTTAAAATGGGTTTTGATGGAAGAGGTCTAGGCAAGAATAGCCAAGGTATTCCTAACCCAATACAAGTTGAGGATCATCCTCATTTTATAGGTTTGGAATATGCTAGTGAGCGAATGAAAATTGGAGAGAGTTCCAAATCTACTAAAAGAAGACAAGCTTTTAACAACCAAGTACTTACGCTACTAGTCTAATATAATTCCTCCATGCAGAGGAACAAGTCATCACAGTAGGATGATGAAAATTGTAAACGAACAATTAGAAGAGGTAATGAAATTCCACCTCCTCATTCTTACACTCAACATAGCATTAGACAAAATTATGTAAATTTCAAAACTTCTAAACATCTCTTTCAATATAAAAAATATGGCTATGATATATAGAAAATATGGCATGATTTTCCTTGCACTTTTTGTGGGGTAACCATTATGTTGCAAGTTATTGGAAGAGAAGGTAATTACTAAATAAGTTGATGCCTTTCATTAGAAACAAGGCAAGTGCTAAAGACCAATCTCATCTTTCAGAGATGAGAAATGGAAAATGTGATTCCTCATATAAGGAGGCCAAAAAGAACTTTACTGCTCATTTTCATGTGAATGGGCATCAGGTTGAGCAATGTTGGAGACTTCATCCATCTCAAAACAATAAGACAAAGACGGAATACATACCTGTTGCAAAGATAAATGAAGTTCTTAATCCACCACTAGTTAATATGTCAACCCATATATCTACTAAGGAAATAAAACCACCTAAATGGGATAATCCGATAAAATGGGTTGGTAAGAAGTTCCTTAGTTCTATGTTTGCAAGCTGAAATTGTAGATTAGCATGCAAATTTTTCAAATCATCTTTTGGATTTTTAATGATTGATGAGAGGAAAATTAGCCAATGTTTTAGCTTTGAATATTTTTGGAGTAATCAGATGAGGATAATCTTGCAACAGGTTTATCATGCTTGGTTTTTCTCACATTTTAATTAACTCCATTATGAAGTTAACAACACTTTACGTAAGTTTTTTGGGATATGCTCAGTGTACCTACTTGATACTTGTAATTGAAGTAGCTATTATATGAAATTACATATGATGATAGAATGTGTAGGAATAGTCCAAGACCCATACATGGGTAGCAGTTTATTTGTAGTTGTACTAGGTGATATTTTGTAGTTACAGGTAGTTCACCATTTTGGGAATGCAACCAGTGACATAGATAAATTATACTATCCCCACATTATACAAGATTAGTTTATTCACTGGCAGATCATCAAATTAGTCAGACACTTGTCTCTTTGACATTGAGATGTATTTTTCAAACTGATCCTTTTGTGTGATGTTGTGCTTACAATGAATTAATGATTTTCTATAAGAAAAGAATGACATGGCATGTCCATATTAGAATGGTAGTTTTAGAGGCCACAGAGTTTACTGTATAGATCTAAATGAGGCATTGCAAGGAACCAAATCCAATACCAATAAAAGGAATGTTTAATTTTGGTGGAACAAAAGCCTTCTTAATGGAGTGGCATGATCTGAAGGATATTTTCAGATGTTCCCTAGTTTTCTTTAAATATGGTCCATTGTGTAGATCTCATTAAGATCTTTTTGGTAATTATTAGAATGCAAAAAATGGGCATCATATGCTCCAGTTATCATTGGTCAAATTTTAGTCAGTAGGTGGTTAAAGCTGGTCAAACTAGAAAAATTGATGGTCTTGGAACATTTATGAACTAATGTTATGGCATGGAACTCATCACAAGCTTTTTGATGCATTTTGAATAGACCAAATCTGAGTTCATATGTGAAAGTTATGGTCAGTGAAAGTTATGGTCAAACCTAGTAAAAGTGATGATGTGACAACATGGACCGACTAAATGTTATCACGTAGACAAATTAGCATGGAACATGTGGATAAATTTTTAGGTGATATATGACATAGACTAGTCAAAATGTGGATCATTTACTTAAATAAATAAATTATTATTTCCCTCCATCCCACATATGAGCCTTATTTAAGGCATAGATAATGGTGAATCCCATATATATATAGGATAAGTGGGGGGATAATGTTAAATCCCACATATATTGTAAAGGGATTACTATCTAAAACCTGAAAAAGTGGACCCTCCATAAGTATATAAAGGGGGTGGAGGTTCATTTGAGGAAGTAGAACTTGATTGCAATTTTAGGAATTCACACTCAAGCCACTCAAGCCTAATACACGCAAAGGAATTTGATCTTAATTCGAATTTGTAAGCCTTAAATGAGATTGTGAAGGTATTCCAAGTCTATTAAAAGACATCTGGATTTTTTTTACTATTATTATTGCTTTGTAAAGGCTTATAAAGCCTAATTTTGGTGTTTATTACTCGAAGCTCAGGAAAAAATAAAGGGTTTTTTTTTGGAGCATTGGAGGAGTATTGTACAAAACTATGAAATATTTGATTCTAAATTATTTTTAGGGTGTTATTAATCCGAGTATTGTAATAGTAGTTCTATTGGAGGAATTAGCATTACTTGAAGGCCACGAAGAAGGATCATTTTATGGAGTTGACGGCTGATGCCTATTTTGACTTAGCTCTATGTAGAGACTATTGGAGGTCATGCAGTAGAGGAGAAGTCAATAAGAAGGTGTGAAGTAAGGAGGCCATGCTGTAACATTGTGAAAGCCTTCCAAGACTAGTCTGGGTCTTTGTAGGATTGATTGACACTTGAGTTCGTGGTAGATTCATTATAGTTTTGTAAGTTTTAAATTTGTACTTACAAACAAATTTTTATAATGAATTAGTTTATCATTTAGAGAACCTAGAGACTTAGGCATCTACCAAACTTCATTATCAACTTGTGTTCAGTGTTCATTATTACTTACATTGCATTCTTTTTAGTTGATTATATTTTTTGAGTTGAAGTTCAACATTAAAACTAATCCATCTATAAGGATCTAATAAGTAAAAAATTTAGAGTAGGAAATTTACCTATTTATGGATCACCTCCTCATATACAATAACTAATATTTAATGAAATAATGGAACACTACAACCTTTTGGTTACATATGCAAGATAATACAACCAGTTATTTTCTAACAATTTTGTCAAATCATTTATAATGCATGTGTACTTTAAAGAAACAATGTGGATATAAGATTTATCTTAAATAAGAAAACAATACTAACTAGAGTGTTGGCATTTTTCTAATCTATCAAGAGTCATCCTCTCTATTTATTCTCTTCTTGCTAATTATTTATCATCACCATGATCTAGAGATGAGAGGGCTTAATAAATGGCTATAACTCTAGCTATAAATAGTTGAATATGGAAGGAGCTTTAAAATGTCGATGATAATATAGATGAGACTAAAATTGGGTCTATTAACCTTGAATTTTCATAACTACACATATGAGGACTAAACTCTAAATAACATACTTTCCCCAGCCTTGCAAAGTTGGGGGACTTGTGAGAGGAGTTCTAAAAGTGCATAGGTCACATTGATGACCTAGACACACCAAATGACCACTTTGTGTTAATTTTACTTGCTCATCATCCCTTCATCATCCCTAATCATTTATTCCCCATCCCTCATCACCCCTATTCACTCTCTCCTCATTCCTCATTGTACCTAATTACCACCTCATTGATCCTCATGGTCCCTCATTATCTTTAATCACTCCCTCATTAACCCTCACCATCCCTCACCATCTCACCATCCCTCACCATCCCTATCACTCTTTCATCCCCTATCATCTATAATCACTTCATTCTCATCCCTAATAATCCATAATCACTCCTTCCTCATACCTCATCATTCCTAATCATTACCTTTCCCTTATTGACCTTCACCATCCCTCATTACCCCTAATCACTCATTCATCATCCCTCATAATCCTTAATCACTCCCTCCTCATCCTCATTAACCCTTACCATCCCTCATCATCCCTAATCACTCCCTCATCACTCCCTCAAAACTTCACCATCCATAATCATCCCTAATGATTCCCTCATCATCCCTCATCACCTCTACTCACTCCTTCGTCATCCCTACTCATCCCCAATTACTCCATCCAATACCTTGATGGTGGATGTAGTGGCTTCCTACTTATGTCTGATTGGCTTATGTTCTAATTCTATTTTTTTCTCTAAAATAAGACCCAACAATACTCTTCTTTCATTCATTTCATCATATTTCAATCAAATAAGGAACTTAGAGATACCATCTAATTTTATGGTGGGATTAAAATATATATATGGAAATCCATTCCCAAACCAGGGAGAGGATGTGTATCTAGATCCCTAAGGCCCACATTCCTATGTTATCTTTTGATATATTATATTAGGGACCAAAGAATACTCATATTATAGTACATCCCCCAATTTGGCCTTTAGGTCCATTGAGCCATGCCTAATATCTAAGTGGCCCCTCCTTAATACACTGCATTGTGGCATATGCCCTTCATTACCCTTCATATATCAAATTGGGTATAGATCAACTTGGGTTTGTAAACACTCTATCGACTACTGGATTGGAACATAATCTACTAGATTGGTGATTGCCTATCTATTTGTAAATCCAATCTACTATGGACATACTCTCAATGACATATAGAGAAAATAAGAAGTCAACAACGGGATTGGGATTATATTTATCAACTAGTCTCTAGTCACTCCTATCTATATAGATATAAATTTAGATTCTCAACTTTGGGATTGGGATTCTTACATTCCCAATTCCCAATATATATATGTAAGTAATACAATTTCATCACACATTTTACTTGATTTCTTTCATATTTATTATAATATGGGGCTTTGGATACACTCTCTCTCCATAGTCTAGTTGTGGATTGCCATATAGATCTTTGAATCCTACTAGACAATCATAAGATATCTCTGATTTCCTTATTTGAGTGAAAGAGGATGAGTGAAAGAAGAGTTTATTTGGGCCTTATTTGATTAAGTAAATTTTAGAATTGGAACATAAGATAATCAGGTACAAGCATGAAGCTACCACGCCCACCATCAAAGTATTAGATGGATTGATTAAAGATGAGGAGGGACAAGGAGGGAGTGAGTAGAGATGATGAGGGATGATGAGGGAGTCATTATGGAAAATGAGGGATGGTGAGTTTCAATGAAGGAATGATTAGGGAGGATGAGGAAGTGATTAGGAATGGTGAGGGATGGTGAGGGTCAATGAGGGAGTGATTAAGGATAGTGAATGATGAGGAGGGAGTGATTAGGGATGATGAGGGATAATGAAGCAGTGATTAGGGAAGATAAGGATGGTGAGGCTCAATGAAGGAGTGATTAGGGATGATTAGAGATGAGGAGGTATGGTGACAGTCAATGAGAGAGTGATTAGCGATGAGGATGGAGTGACTAGGGATGATGAGGGATGGTGAAGGTCAATGAGGGAGTGATTAGGGGTGATGAGAGAGTGATTAAAGATGATAAGAGATAGTGAGGGTTAATGAGTGAGTGATAGGGATGATTAGGGTCAAAGAGGGAGAGATAAGGGATGATTAGGGATAAGGAGGGAGTGATTAAGGATGATAAGGGATGAGGATAAAGTTATTAGGGATAAGGGAGGGATGATGAGCAAGTGAAATTAACATAAAATAGTGTTTTCATGTGCACAAGTCATCAATGTGACCTATGTTTAAATCACACCACTTTGTCTTGAATTCAAAGTGATTCATTTGTAAACTTTAATTTTGATAAACTTAAGACTCCTATAAATGCTAGCAAGTAATCTAAAAGGCACAAAAACCTTTAAAATGGCTATATGTTTACAAAAAATGGACATCAATTGTAAAAGTTAAGCCCTGAAATCCCTAGGTTCAATATTGAGAGCTTGAAAATGCTTAAGTATTGTCTAGATTGGATTTTAAAAAACTATCTCCTACATCATAAGCCATGCAATTGTGAAACAAACTCTATTAGATGTAGAGTGACCCCAATTTATTATATTTACTAAAATAAATTTAAAGTATAAAATTTATTTTAGTAAACCATATATCCCTTCCAATTAAACCATTATTCCCTTTCTAATAGGCCTTCTATGCTTATGTTTTACAATGTAAAAGGAACACGTATGTGTTCCTTTCACATTTCATGGAAAAAATAACATGTACACACTATAACATGTACACATTATGTTTTTAAATAGAACATGCACATGATATAGTAGGCACATTTTTATGTTTGGTGATCCTGAGCCTAATTTGAAATAACACATATGCATTATGGACATTATGCATACATGTTATGTCTATAACACATACACATTATGGTAATGTCCATAGAACTTCCTTGCAACTTTGTGCACTTACCCTAGGTTTAAAATTACAAAAAATAGGATACATAAGACAAGAACTAGGAACACATGCTCAAGGTATTATTGATCCTACTGAAGTAAGTTAACTAAAAGGAGAATAAGAATTTGGTTATTCTAAAGAGTGAGGGAAATCAAAGAGGAAATCATCTGAACCATTTATCATTTATACATATTTCCTTAAAGCACAATCAGATCCATTATATGAAATTTATTATGCATCAACATTATAGCTGGTATATCCAGACTTGATAGATGATGCAACTTCACCATAAAACAGGGATAAAAAACATAAGAGAAGGCTCACGAAGGTATTAAGACTCAAATATGGGATAAATGGCCCATCAGACACTAGAGCCATAAGTGGACACTAGTGCCATGTGGAGTTACTATCCTAAAAGTGGTGCTAGTGTCCTAAGGCTTATAATGGAGCTAAAATTAGGGAAGATAGGCTAGGGTTCCTTGTGATTGGGAAAATGTGACGTATGACTATTAGGAGTGTCACAAATAAGGAAAAATAAGACATAAGAAAGATTAAAAAACTCAAAATGACCATGCAAACAAGGTCTATAATCATCACTAAGACCTCATGTGAAAGAATAATAAAATATAAAGTACTTGTGGGTTTTTGATGAATTTAGGGTGTTTACACAATCCCTATTCTACCCTAATTCTACATACTACCATCTACAACAGCCCTAACCTCAAATTTTCTAGACTTCCAATCTCAAGCACACTCAAGGCACTCAAGACCACTATATTAATAGAATTAATTACACTTACACCAACACTTAAGCAGGGAGAACTACATCGGTATTGATCCCTCCTAAAACTATTGGTATGTAGATAACTCTTTTCATAATGAGGTGTTGAGGATGTTCAACCTATCTTACTAATGAACACACTTTTCATCTCATACCCTAATTGAAAGGAGGATTAGGTTTTGCATCATAAATCAGTAATTACATGCACAATATAGAGTTCCAAAATTCATCTGCGTAGAAACAAACCCCATAATTCCAAACATAGGTGCACCCAAAAGTTTGGGATAGTTTGCATAGAGAACATTAGTGCCAATATCAGGACAATGGAGCCACATGACACTAGTGTTCAAATGTGGTGCTATTGTCCAAAAGGGGTTATAACATAGGGATCTAGTTGATGACACATATACCTACTTCCATCTCATTTTATAGCACTCAGATCATTTGTATCAAGTATTTTCTAGCTAAGTGTTTATTTGCACTATTTATTACTATTTTTAGAAAGTTAAATCTAATTAAAATTTTAATAAATTAATGGATATTTTATGCATATTATTTCCCGATTTATTCTACTCAGCCCTTTAATCAAACATAGGATTTACATAAGCTAAACCTTAAAAGGTTAAAACACATTCCTACAAAGCCTAAGATCTTTCCTATGTTTCCTTTTGGGATTTGAACACCAACTTGTAGTGATTAAATAAACTTGAGATGTTTAAGAGGTATGTGAGACTGGTTTAGGTTGACTTGATGGCCTTTATCTAGTCACGATCCTACTTGGCCCTATGGACTTGAAAAAGTCTTTGGATTCTTTGTCTTCAACCTTAAGTTAGTGTATCTGAGCATATAATTGTACCCCTCTAACAACATGGCCTTTTTCCACCATGATGTGGTGTTTGAGTGAGGCAGAGGGATTTTTTAAATGACTATGAAAAGGATTAAACTCAAGAAGGGAGGAAACCTTTTTAAATTCCTTGAGCATGGCATCCTCACTTTGATTCCAAATTTGAGAAACTTGCTTCCCATAATGGCGAAGGAAGTTGGTGGTGCACAAAATGGCCTAGTTCCACCACTCAATCCAATTGGAAGCATAATAAGGGTGGGGAGGGCAAGTTCCATAATCGAGCTATCAAATGGATTATGCCAACATGGCCTAAGCTAGATGTATTAAGGATAAATTGATTCGTGGCACCTTATAATAACCCATGACCCATTCTACTCTACAAGAAATAGGATCATGATCAAAGAGAACCAAGTTTAAGTAGATAGTAATAGGCTAGCCATTAATATTGGAAAAGGAAAACATAGTTTTTTCTAAGAACATATAATGGTCAAGCCTTTTGAGCATGTGGTTTTCCCCATTATGATAATTAGAACACATAAACCAAGACGTGGTATTAAATGAGTGTTGCTAGAGGAGAGGGTCAAAAAGGCCCCATTTAATCTTAAATTAATACCATGCTTCATGTTCTCTAATGCAACACCTCATAGAAAAGGCACCAACTTTGTCCTTAGGATGCTCGATCATATTAAAATCCCTGCACACTAGCCATGTTGTAGGAGGAAAGTTATTCACCAAAGAACACCAAAACAAAGATCTATCAGGACAATCATTGAGGACATAAATGTTAAGAATGCCTAATGAATGGCCATCAATATCCAAAATTAGCCACAAAGTCTGTGTGGCGGGTCCTCCCTCATGGTAATAATTAAGAGGGAAAATTTAGGCAAAACCAAAATATTGGCACCACAACATCCATCTTCATGTAAAGTGGAGAATTGGGTGGCATCATATCGAATAGATCTTGGTGAGGTCTACAAAATAAACACTAAAATTTTAACTTCTTATAGACATACAAAATCTAGAGAACCTATTTGTTGATAAGTAGCACACACATAATATTTTTGAGAGGACTCTATAAGGCCTCAAACGTTATAGGATACAATATTCATTAGGTAATAACATCCATGTGGAGCTCCCCTTGTACATCCTCAAAATCTGCTAGGAAAAAAAATCTATTGTGTTGGTCTAGTTGAAAAAGTCCTCCGTGCATGACGAATTTAAGGTGTTTACACAATCCCTATTCTACCCTAGTTCTGCATACTACCATCTAGAACAACCCTAACCTCAAATTTTCTAGACTTCCAATCTCAAGCACACTCAAGGCACTCAAGACCACTATATTAATAGCATCAATTACACTTACACACCAACACTTAAGCAGGGAGAACTACATTGGGATTGATCCCTCCTAAAAGTATTGGTATGTAGATAACTCTTTTCATAATGAGGTGTTGAGGATGTTCAACCTATCTTACTCATGAACAAACTTTTCATCTCATACCCTAATTGCAAGGAGGATTAGGTTTTGCATCATAAATTAGTAATTACATGCACAATATAGAGTTCCAAAATTCATCTGCGTAGAAACAAACCCCATAATTCCAAACATAGGTGCACCCAAAAGTTTGGGATATTTTGCATAGAGAACATTAGTGCCAATATCAGGATAATGGAGCCACATGACACTACTATTCAAATGTGGTGTTATTGTCCAAAAGGGGTTCTAACATAGGGATCTAGTTGATGACACATATACCTACTTCCATCTCATTTTATAGCACTCAAATCATTTGTATCAAGTATTTTCTAGCTAAGTGTTTATTTGCACTATTTATTACTTTTTTTAGAAAGTTAAATCTAATCAAAATTTTAATAAATTAATGGATATTTTATGCATATTATTTCCTGATTTAGTCTACTTAGCCCTTTAATCAAACATAGGATTTACATAAGCTAAACCTTAAAAGGTTAAAACACATTCCTACAAAGCCTAAAATCTTTCTTATGTTTCCTTTTGGGATTTGAACACCAACTTGTAGTGATTCAATAAAGTTGAGATGTTTAAGAGGTATGTGAGACTGGTTTAGGTTGACTTGATGGCCTTTATCTAGTCACGATCCTACTTGGCCCTATGGACTTGAAAAAGTCTTTGGATTCTTTGTCTTCGACCTTAAGTTAGTGTATCTGAGCATATAATTGTACCCCTCTAACAACATGGCCATTTTCCACCATGATGTGGTGTTTGAGTGAGGCAGAGGGATTTTTTAAATGACTATGAAAAGGATTAAACTCAAGAAGGGAGGAAACCTTTTTAAATTCCTTGAGCATGGCATCCTCACTTTGATTCCAAATTTGAGAAACTTGCTTCCCATAATGGCGAAGGAAGTTGGTGGTGCACAAAATGGCCTAGTTCCACCACTCAATCCAATTGGAAGCATAATAAGGGTGGGGAGGGCAAGTTCCATAATCGAGCTATCAAATGGATTATGCCAACATGGCCTAAGCTAGATGTATTAAGGATAAATTGATTTCGTGGCACCTTAGAATAACCCATGACCCATTCTACTCTACAAGAAATAGGAGCATGATCAAAGAGAACCAAGTTTAAGTGGATATTAATGGGCTAGCCATTAATGTTGGAAAAGGAAAACATAGTTTTTTCTAAGAACATATAATGGTCAAGCCTTTTGAGCATGTGGTTTTCCCCATTATGATAATTAGACCACATAAACCAAGACGTGGTATTAAATGAGTGTTGCTAGAGAAGAGGGTCAACAAGGCCCCATTTATTCTTAAATTAATACCATGCTTCATGTTCTCTAATGCAACACCTCATAGAAAAGGCACCAACTTTGTCCTTGGGATGCTCGATCATATTAAAATCCTTGCACACTAGCCATGTTGTAGGAGGAAAGTTATTCACCAAAGAACACTAAAACAAAGATCTATCAAGACCATCATTGAGGACATAAATGTTAAGAATGCCTAATGAATGGCCATCAATATCCAAAATTAGCCACACAGTCTGTGTGGTGGGTCCTCCCTCATGGTAATAATTAAGAGGGAAAATTTAGGCAAAACCAAAATATTGGCACCACAACATCCATCTTCATGTAGAGTGGAGAATTGGGTGGCATCATATCGAATAGATCTTGGTGAGGTCTACAAAATAAACACTAAAATTTTAACTTCTTATAGACATACAAAATCTAGAGAATCTATTTGTTGATAAGTAACACACACATAATATTTTTGAGAGGACTCTATAAGGCCTCAAACGTTCTAGGATAAAATATTCATTAGGAAATAACATCCATGTGGAGCTCCCCTTGTACATCCTCAAAATCTGCTAGGAAAAAAAAAGCTGTTGTGTTGGTCTAGTTGAAAAAGTCCTCCGTGCATGATGGAATAATGTTTATCCCCATGCTCATCTTAGGGGAGTTGTCACCACCATGGGGTGATCAATGTGACTTCCTAGAGAAGGAGCCACTTGTTGAGGATATCCCAGTGGCACAAACCATTCAAGCATGGGTGCTATTAGAAATGAGGCTTTATGGGGCCTAGGGGAGCAAGACAAAGGGTGATGTGATGTGGGTATCTCTTGAAAAGGTTTGTTTATTAGAGAAGAATCTGATGGAGGGAAGGGTTTCACCCCTAGATGTAATTTTTTGAGGTAATCATAGTCTAACCATGACCTTTATCTTCCACCTTGGGTTTCTCAATTTATAGAGGGGTCAAAGATGGCTTTGATCATCCTATGAGGGGATAATCTTTGATACGATGGTCAGAATTATGATAGTGAAAGTAAGTATTAGGCAAGTTGGAGTACACAACTTTCTTTGACCAGTAGACATCACCAACCTAGAGATCAATGAACTCCTTCAACTCCTTAAATAAGTCCCCCTTTATGCAAACTCATTGTTGGGGGTGAGACGAGTACCACTTCAATGGGTCATGACAAATATTGTGCCCAATGGGCACAAGTTGGTTTATAAATGACCATAGATGCATCGATACGCTAGAAAGCTCAACCTAGATGGGAATCCTAAAGGAGGCTTGGTTTGTGACCTTAAAATCTCAGGACCAATTGGATAGAATCAAGAGTGTGTTTTCTTTATTTGGCAAGAAGGGCCTAGATTTCAAACGTCTTTTTAAAGGTAACCAAGAAAAATACTTTGGTTAAGTTTTTGATGCCAACCACATGGATGCATATGGGCTCATAGTGGTGGCAAAACCAAGTTTGGAAAGACTCCTATGAAAAGACTCAATCAATAAAATAAATAATGAGTGAGAATTTTTCATACCATTTGCATGCATTATCAATAGAAACACCAACAACACATACCTCAGGCTGGGAGGGAAAGGGAGAGGATTACTTTGTTGTAGACTTTTGAGACATACTTTTGTCCCTATTTGGGTGCCATTCCTCTCTTTTCTTACAACAATTGAAGTCGAGAGTGGGGAAGCGATTATATAGGACTTTAGGCATGTTGATGTTGAAGGAGCAGTATCAGGCTCCCACTTCCAGCCCAACTTCTTATGTCTTTTAGACATGATTTGTTTGGTGTAGGCCAATAAGGAGATTGAAGAGATGCGTATCTTTCCTCTCACTTGTATGTGTGTGTGTGTGTGTGTGTGTGTAGTGATTTCTCATTGATGAAGATAATTCAATGAAGTAATATAATTCATAAGACAGAGCAGACTTCAAAAGAGTAAATCTGATTTATCTTGTTGTGTTCATTATTCATTATGTTTCATTTTTTTGATTGTTTCAATTCTGATCATAAAAACTAACATGGTATCAGAGCAGGTTTGAAGAAGATCATGATCAGATTTGTCATTGCAACAATACTATGTTGTTCTTTATATCTCCTGTCTATCCCTATTTTAGTTAGATGGTGAACAATATTAAAATTGAGGATAGACTCAAAGGAGCATCCAACTTCACGTCATAGAGGCTTAAAATCATGCTCACCTTGGAATAAAATGACTTAGTTGAGTTTGTGGAAACCAAAGTTCCTGAACCATTGGAGGAAGAAGGGAAGTTGTAGTTGCTCTGAGTGTGAGTGCAGAAGATGAATAAAAGAGAGAGCATAATCATGGTGGTTTAAAGAGAAGATGTTAGCAAGAGAGGTGAAATGGAGCTTCCAGTTGAGTGTTCATAGAAGATAAGAGATAATAAATAATCACCTATTTTGGAGATGATAGTGAGGTAGTTGAAGAGACTATAGGCTCAGACTAATAAGCATGCATGCTAGAAGCTAGTTAGCAATCCTATGTTGTAGCCCATGGTGCAAATCTTGGAAAGTTGTAGCAACAAAAACAACATTAGTTTCATTAGAGAAGAGCTCAAAGAAGCAGACATGTGTGAGAAGAATAGTAGTTCATGAAAAGAGAAGTAACAACAGATGTTGGGCATTCAAGGGAGAGCCAGCTATGTCATAAGGAGAACAAAGTAGTCGAGTTATTAAAATGAAGCACCTAGGCTAGAGGCGTGATGAGAGTGAAGGAATCGAGTAAACCCTAATGGAAAAGATAATGGAGTTGCATTCACCTAATCATGACAAATGCATCAAGTTTTAGAGAGTGCCACATTTATGTTGAAGGCTATTCCATAGGCCAATGAAGAGTGTAAGCCATAGGAGATAAGCATTGTAAAATGCTGTGTCAGAAGAAACACAACTGTCGAAAGTAGCTACTTAACACAAACTGTGCAACATATCGGTTTGTAGCTACAAAGATTGAGAAGCAAGCTTGAGGCTGTAATGTGCAAAGAATTTAGAGGGTGTATTTGCAAGGACTAAAGTTTGGCATGCATGGGACATTATGTGATGTACTCTAGTCCATCAGACCGTCCTGTGCAAAACTACCTCACCATGCCTATAATTGGAGTTATACATGAGAGCCTCTATAGGCTAATCACTTGTCCACTTCAGGGATTAGTACATGATTTTTCAAGCTTGTGTAATCTTTGGCATCAAAGATTGGCTCACCTACACTTTGGGCTCTACCTATCATGGAGAAGATGGTCATGGGTCTTCCAAAATTATACTAGGAGCATGTAGGTACCTGCAAAGGTTGTGCCATGGAATCTAAAGAAGTACTTGAGAGGTTCAAAGAATTTAAAGCTCAGGTAGAGAACTTATCTGGGAAGAGAATCAAAGTTTTGAGATATGACAATGAAGGGAAGTACATTTTTGAAGAATTCTATAACTTTTGCATTGAAGCAAGGCTTAAGAGGGATTTCTGTGTCCCTTACAATCCTCAATAAAATGGTGTTGCAGAAATGCAGAACATATCTATTATAGAAGCTGCCAAATCTTTGATAATGAGTTCTTCTTTGTGAGAGAAGTTTGAGGTGAAATCCCTTGATAACGAGTTCTTCTCTGTGAGAGAATTTTGAGGTGAAGTCCCTTGATAACGAGTTCTTCTCTGTGAGAGAAGTTTGAGGTGAAATCCCTTGATAATGATTTCTTCTCTGTGAGAGAAGTTCAAGGTGAAATCCCTTGATAATAGTTCTTCTCTGTGAGAGAAGTTCAAGGTGAAATCCCTTGATAACGAGTTCTTCTCTATGATAAAAGTTCAAGGTGAAATCCCTTGATTCCACCCTCTGGGAGAGCCATGGTGGATGTCATGTAAAGTGATGAACAATTGTACATACTATACATTATTTTAGCCATTGTGATTGACATCACGATGAGGTGATATGTCTTATGTAGCTGGAAGTATCCTCCCTAGCTAAGAGGGAGTGTTGATGTTGAAGGAGCAATGTCGGGCTCCCAATTCCAACCCAACTTCTTGTATCTTTTAAAGACATGATTTGTTTGGTGTAGACTGACAAGGAGATTGAAGAGATGTGTCTCTTTCCTCTCACTTGTATATATATAGTGATTTCTAATTGTTGAAGATAATTCAATGAAGAAGTATAATTCATAAGACAGAGCAGACTTCAAAAGAGTAAATCAAATTTATCTTGTTGCGTCCATTATTCATTGTGTTGTATTTTCTAATTGTTTCAATTCTGATCATAAAAACTAATAGGGTGGAGTGTTGAGCATAATTAATGCATAAGAACCCTAGAACTTCTCGCATGAGTGGTATGAAAATCAAGCAAGGAAGCACACAAGGTAAGGCATGTTGACCATGAAAAACCATAACAAAACTCATCCAAACTTTTTTGACATCTGATCAAAGTATCCTCTATAAAATTTTGAATTTAAATGAATGATAAATAAACTCAATTTAATATTTTAACTCTCTTATATTAATATATTAATTATTTAATTTCATTAATATATACTTTTTTAATTAATAATTTCTTTTCAATATGGATTTAATAATTATAATATATATATATATATATTTTAATTGAAATTAACTTATATTAAGCATATTAACGTGTATAAAGTTAGCCACTAAAAATATATTAAATAATCTGAAATTTACGACCATTTTTTTGGACCAACCATAGTCTTTAACTAAAAGCTAAAAACTGACTATTCATTTCATCAAAAAAGAAATTGCGTACAATTTTTTTTTGTCTAAATGAAAAATACCAAATTAAAATACCCATAAAATGAAAAAAAAAAAAGCAAACGCATGCCTCATGAAAGGACTCTGTAGATTGTCGAAAGGGGCAACTTGTTGGTCAAGATGACTGCCTCTAATTTCCTTCCACTTCAAATGTGCAGTCAAATACCACTCAATCACACATCAAATCTATGTCAACTTACCCACCAACCCAACAAAAAATGTGGAAAGTTGTCCTAAGATCTCAAAAATGTTGTATATGAAGGCCATCAAAGGTTGTTTTTGATGGCTCATGAATATCATGTTAAAAATTAAAGTTTGATATAACACTTAATACTAGACAACCTCCAAATATTGTTTTCAAATGTAGGTTTTAAAAATTAAAGTTTGATATAACATGTAGGTGGCTAATTTGATAGTGGTATATCTCAAATGTATCATAGTTTCAAGAGAAAATGGTCATATGGGTTTGTTCAACTTAGTCCCTAGTTGCAACGAGCTAAGTTTTAAGTGATGCATCCAAGCACAACAAAAGTTATGCATGTTCAAAGTTGGCTCCTCAGTCAAAATTCACTAAGTTTCCACAGCCATTTTTGACCATGATAGGTATGCAAACATCATGCAATATTTCAAAGGTAGCTCACTTAAACATTTTGTAATAAAAATTAGAAGGCTCCCATGATTAGTGGATCAAGTGGGTTAATCCCTTTTAGTATCAAAAACATCTCTTATAAATTTGGTGCCTCCATAATTCTTGCACTTCAAGATCCAAGCCTTCAAAGTTGGTCAAAAATCATAAGACATTCATGCTAGCGTCAAGTTAAAGCCACTGCAAAAATCCATTGGAGACTACATTTGACAGTCTACAGGTCATCAAATACATCTACATGAATGTTAATGATGGTCATGTGAATGTCAATTGACAAGAACGTGAACGTCAATTTTAAGATCATGAAGTAGTTGTTGGCTTTCAAACAATGGGTTGCAGGTGATCTAATGGTCTGTATTGTATCATACATCCTGATCCAATGATGTGAGCAAAGGTCAAAGGGTCAAATAGCTTGAGAGATCAACATGTGGCATAAGTGCATGAGGTTGCAGACTGACAACGGATCTTGAAATCAAACATGGGGCTGCCATGTGGTGTAAACTAGGATAGAGTAGACAAATCAATGGGCAGGATCAATGGATGGAACTTAATCATATAGATCAAGATCAACAGAACGAGCATAGGTCAAAATGTCAATGAAGCTGAGTTGGATTGCTGATAACCAATGGGAAAAGGATCAAGTTGGGACATTTTTGACTAAAGTTGATGGAGCAGTTTAACTCGAGCAAAGCAAATGAATGGACCCGAGTTGACAAAAAATACATGGAACCAAGCTCGAGATTGACCCAAGTTGAACTAGGATGAATAATAAGGACCAAACATTGCCAACAGAGCTTTGTAGAGATAGATTAGGTCTTTTAGACCTACTATATATCAAAGGTTGGTAAGTTGGTGGCTAAATGGGACCAAGCATCGAGCAAAGTATGGACAACTATAGTAAAACCAATGGCCTTAGATCGGTTTTTCGTCTATAGATGAACCTATGATCTAGATATGGAAATGGAATAAATGTGTGATAATTGTAAAGGGGCCCATCCTTGACAACTTAGGTACTTTGTTGCTCAAGGCATGGCATGATTGTCATTTTCAAGATTTGAGGATTTGATCTTCATAAACATGCCAAGTAGAATTAGGGTTGCAAGGTGGCAAGTTGGTAGTTAGAGAAGCAGTTAAGGGTTTTATTTCTATTCAAATAGACTTTAGCACTATGCATAACAAGCCCTTGTCTTCTAGTGGGATCTCTCAACCAATGAGAGGAGCTTGAGGATTATTAAGATAAAAATATATCTATTTGTTGATCAAGGCACACAAATAGAAATTAATCAAGTGCTACCACCTCACTTCTTGATCACGAGGACTCCTTTTTTACTCTCCCATGCATTGTTCCCTTATCTCTTTCTCTCTTTCTACTATATATAGAGGCTTTTGAGCCAAAAAATGGATCCTCTCTATATTTTCTCTACTCCCTCTCTTGGGCATGACCAAACTCTGCCAAGATGGAGCTTATAACCTCTTGAGATGAATACAAGACTATTTTAGATTTCATTGTTCTGGTATAGTGTGTACATGTCAGATTTGCATATGTGGTAGAGGTTTATCCCTTATCAAATTATGATCTCAACTAGTAACGAGTTCATCTTGTTATGCATGTCATGTTTAGTGTTCTATAGCTCTTGATTGAAGCACACATGTGGATATTGTGACTAGTTAGTGTCTTGCTCTAGACCTCTCCATCATTTCCCTCAGCTTAGATCATTTAGTGAGCCTCTCCATGAAACACTGATGTATGACAAATATTTGGAATCCTAGATCTAGTCTTGTGCTTATTTCATTACTATTTAAGAGTCAAGCAGGGTGGATAAACCCATAATTTAGGTGCATCATCATTCTCTCTCTCTCTCTCTCTCTCTCTCTCTCTCTCTCTCTCTCTCTCTCTCTCTCTCTCTCTCTCTCTCTCTCTCTCTCTCTCTCTCTCTCTCTCTAAAAATATGAGAGGAATGCCCTAAGTATTACATCTAAAAAAAGATTATGATTCCATTTATATTCCAAATCTAACACCAATTATGAACATGGATTTCATAAACAAGGATTTTCTCTTATTCAAAAAGAAAAAGAAAAAAACTTCACAAAATTTATCAAGTTTATTGACATCAACAAAAAAATTCAAAAGATAGTCTCTCTAAAATTAATTTTAACCAATGTTCGTTTAGAATAAGGGAGTAGATTTTAGGAGGGGTTATGCATCTAGAATACTAGGTGGATAACTCAAATGTGGTGTTAATTATGGCCTTCAATTATGAAATGATTCCTTCTTTAAGTTTGCATTCTTGAGTTGTTCTAGTTTTAATCTCCATTAATTTAGATTGTAGGCTATAGTTTATTCTTTAGCCCATTTTTATATTTAATTGTTTTTATTTATATTAGAATTAATGGGATTAATTAATCATAACTAGATAAAACTATTGTGAATGAATTCAGATTACAAGATATATTGTAAAGTACAAACTTAAATATGAAAACTTGAAATTGATTTTACAATCTAGCTTAATAAACATGGAAAGTACAATAAAAGGATAATATGCTTAGTGGTTAACTATGTTAGAGAGTATTGAGATTGTAGACAATGGGTAATAATGATGGAAAATTAGACTACAAACTATTTAGATTAGGATTTGTGCCTCTATTGCATTAAGACATTATCATCAACCTCAGGGCATTATTGTCTTATATTGTGTTCCCTATTTGATGGTTATATGTTTGTATATTTTTTATTTGTTTTGATATAGGCATATGCACATCCTTTTATCTTGGCTCTATGTGTGATCTTGAGTTATGATTATGTGTGCAACTCACAAGAATATATCTCCACCTGAAACCCTAGGTCCTCTTTTAATTATAGAATTAGGCCTATAAAGTATAAGAAAGGTGAGATGAGTGAGTTGAACCCAATCTCTCTATTGAATGATTGATCATTGCCTACATATACAATACTCCAAAGAAGTAAGTCAAACTACATGTATTTCTACATATTAGTGAATATGTGAAATTGTGTGTGTTCAATGTATGTAACTTATAATTTAGCTCTTGATACTTGGAAATTAGCAACTTTGGCTTTGATCTTGAGTGCTTTAAACTTGAGAAAGACCTACTACTAGTGACTTATTATAAAATTGTGAATAATAGGGAAGTTGTCTTGAGTGTGAAATTTTGTGAATATGTTTGCTAAGTGTTTTCCCAACGGGTAATAATATTTCACCTATTTTGTATTTATATGAGTCTCTTTGGGTAATGCATCATGCCACTTACACACTATATGGATGTGCCGACCCATAAGAATGATTTGAATTTCAAATGTGACAATTTATTGGTATAAAATGAAATTGTTAGACTCAAAATATATTATTAGACTATATGTTATAGGTTTGATGTTACTATCTAGGATATAAGAATACTGATATGATGATCTAGAGATGTGCGAGTAAGGAAAAAATTGGGAAGGGTAGACCCATGGAAGGCATGAAGATGTGATATAATGGTGAATGAGAGGGTGAAGGTAAGTTAAAACTAACATTTCCAAGTATCAATTACTTATTTCTTATGTCTGAAAATTCTCCCACCCTTTATTCTAGTATTGAAATATAATACAAATACTAGAGTAAAATGATGAAGAAACGCACCTAAGTTTATACAACATAATTTGTCTTTGGGAGATGTTTCACATATATAGCCTACTCGAAAAAAAACCTATAGTGAAAATGTATGAGTCAATGTCCTTGGAATGAAATATGAAAAATACATAAATTAAAACACAAAATTTGAAGAGCATGGAAAGATTGCACATGTATGTGGGTGAACCATTTTGTCCTGTAACTTGTTGGAGATGATGCTTCCTTATTGAAGCATTAGATATTGATTCCTATTTCTAAACCCTTTTAGATAATTAGAGGTGATCAATCCCTAATTTGTGTAACTAAGAAACATGCCATGGATTGGGAAGGTAAATGCCCCCAACCCTTATTGGAAAATAACAAACAAATGGAATAGTTCCAAGTTCGTTGATCATTAGAAAAACCACAACTGTAGTAACCCATGTAATTAATATTTCACTAATATTGTTATGATCTTGTAACCCCAATATCGAAGGTGGGAGCTACATATTGGGCCCATAGAATAATGCCTAGGCTATTGAGGGTGTTGAATCTCAACAACGTTACTCATATAAACATGAATCAATAGATGTATATAGAATTATATATTAAAGGGTGATCACTAGTAGGTATCATGGAATGTATTTTAAAAATAGAAATTTCTATATTGAATGTGCATGAACAAGGTTATGCCCCATAATTTGAAATGATCGGTGCTAACATTGGTAAGCTTTGATAATGTATATGCATGAACTAGCTTCATGCTTCATAATTTGAAATACTTGATACTAATATGATATAGAATTCCATGCATGTATATGTTATTTGTGTATCAAATCTATAAAAAAATGAAAATATGTGAATCGTGTCCTATAAAAAGAGTGTATATGCTTTGCATGTTCCCATAAAATATGTCTAAAAACTCTAAATATATATCCATATCTAACATTTAAATTATTATGAAATCTCTATAATATGTATAATCTATGCCCAAATCTATAACTTATACTCATGGAGGCTTAAGTCTCTATGATTAACCCACAAATATTCCCCCTTTTTGAGATGAGGGGCATAGCTGGCAAGTAACTCTTCTCAAAAGAAAGAGTTATTTGTATCATATTATGTATAAATATGTAATCATGTATTATCATGTCAACATGTGGAGAATATGTCATCATACTACTGAATATGTCATCATTGCATATATGAAACATAAAATGCAAGGGAATACAAGTGTCATGTGAAGACATATATAAATATTAGGCATTTAGTAAGAAACATCATTATAAATATACTCAATAATAATACACAAGAAAGGTTCCTGATATGGATCATGGCACCATGAACAAAGGGGAGGCAAATGAAATAAATAACAACAACCACAAACTCAGAAAACAATGTCACACAATAAAAGTATATGAAATAGTAGACAATATCAAGTATAAGGCTAAGGGGTCATATACAAGGGATAAAAAAATGTCACAAATAATGTCAAAGGACCACAAACAAGGGGTAATAAATGTTGCACATCCCAAGATAAGAATCCACATTCAAGGGTAAATAAATGCCATAAATACAAGATCAAGGAGTTATAAATAAGGGGCAATAAATGTCACACAAACAAGGCTAAAGAGATATAAATAATAGACAAGCATATAAAAACCTAATATAAAATGATACACCATCAAAGAAGCATAAAACATAAAAGGTAGCCTACACCATCTAAGTATATAAATATCACAACATAGTACAATAAAATATCCATGTAACATTGTATAAAATATGAGTAATATCAAGGTATGTGTAATAAATCAAGGTGGCTCAACATGGTAAATGTAAAGCTAATAGATCCATATAACCTGTAATAGTGCAACCTTGGAAGAAGATGCCCCCAGCATTGGCATGGCCCATGGGTATAAGAAAGGTCTAACATCTATACATCCATGTATCATGTGTATATATATACCCTTCACATCACTCATGTATATTGTAAAATGTATGTGCATATATAATAAGATATATAATCTACTAAACGTGTGAAATAATATATGTAAATGATGTAAACTAGCAATCATGTCATGCTCAAGTCCCAATTTTTGATTTTTTCTAATATTATAATTTCTATTATTATTTTTTACTTTTTTTATATTTTTTGAAAATGTGATTAAGAGAGATGTTAACCAATTAACCAATCTAGGGGATGGTAATGGGGAGGCCTAGTATCAAACATTGGAAGGTTCACCATGTGGGAGCAAGTGGCGTAATGGGAAAATGCATATGAATCTAAATATAAATATAAAAATTGATCTTGTATTTTAGAATAATCATTTCCATTATCACTTATAGTGTCTTGCATATGATTAATAACTTGAGGATGTAGTATATATGGTGAAAAATGTTCTATCATAGGAGAATCATGTGCCTTTGTTTTTTGTGGAACGCAATGAACTCTCACATAATGTATTCTAGAACATGGAGTGAATACTACTTGTCATGAATCCTAAATGACCCTATGATGTAATGGGAAATTGTAACATTGGTCACTTATCAAATTCCACTACTCTCTTCTGAATGGTGTGCATAGAATAAGCCTGAGTATATTGTATAATTGACTATGTATAAAGAATCAAGTTTTGTGGGGTAGTTGCCTTGGTAACATAATCTTGAATAGGTGTAGTAAATGACTATATAGAGTGATTTTGAATAGGTTTAATAACTATATCTATAGTTGTAACAACCAACTTTAGTATTGATTGGGTGAGGATGAAATGCATGTGCTACAATAGGAAACGCATATGGAATACTTATAACTATCACAATCATGTTGTAATGTATATACTTAACACATCAGTGCACCAATGATGGTACTACAAGGATATTGTATATCTAAGGGCATCCCAATAAGATATTTAAGACTCATGTAAATGGTACAACTAGGAATAGAGTGCTACTATTGCAGGGACTACCTTAAGAGGCATCACAATGTATTCCAAGGTATTTTTCTAGTTCTATCAAATCGCTTGTTTATATTGGTTATCTTTATCAAATCCTCATGTTTGTATACAAGATAATGTAAAAGTGACATCATACAAGTATTCTCACTTGAACCATGGTATATCATGATGGTATGAATAGGTTGTGAATCCACATAAGCTTGTACAAATAGAGAATTGAAATATGAATCGTCATCCACAATATCACTATCATCAAATGTAATTATGTGTCTTCATATTGTGAGACGTGTCATTTTATTAATAATAATATCCAAGGGTGATCTAATGTAGAAAGATAAGGATGTGGATTATATGTATAATACACCTCATAAATATCCTTGGTCTGTGATACCTTGTGATTTGGAAGAGGATTAGAAAATATTTTTAACTTGGAATTTCCATTAGATTGTGGTCTTAAATCCTTTAGGGGTATGCTAAGCTCAATAGTATTATCATAAATGAGATCTTGTATCTCATACATTAGGTTGAATCATATGTTTGTATAATGTCTATTACAATGATGGTAGTCACAATAGGAATTATATGTGTATCCCTTTTGTAATGGTTGGATCATATCAACTTCTAATAGGAGAGGTAAAGATATGATAATAGATTCTAGTAACTTTAGAAATAGGATATGAAGAGATCAAGGTAATCGTGAAAAATTCCTCTTTGGTGGGACAAATAAAAGTAGTTGAATTTCAAGTTGTGATACTGCATTAACTATGGTCTTGGATTCATTCTTAGTATAATTTGATTTAGCCTTGTGGCTTGGCTTGCTTTGAAACATGAATTTTGAAGTATTTGGAACATTAGGCATCCAATTAATTTTAATCCAAGCTATGATAGTTATTTCTTGATCTCCAATTGTATGGCATAACTCATCAAAGGACTTTAATTTCTTTAATACAATAGACTCATCGAGTGGAACAAGCAAACTTTGCTTCAAGATATCTTGGAGCTCATTATCATACATAAGATTGGTCATCTTGGTTAACATGGTCTTATGCCTTAGTAAATAATCAATAAAAGGCTCATTAGATCATTGTATATATTTTCACTAATGTTAATCAATAAGTGTGCTAGAAACTAATATGACAAAGGAATTTATTTCCTTGCCTATTGGGATGGTAGATCATAAAACCATTAAAATGTATAATCCTTAAGATTGTATGGGATTAATTTGGTCAATAATTTGTCATTAGATTCATAATCTAATCATGTTGTGTGGAAGGATTAGAGGTGTTGCTCATGATCACCTTTACCATCATACAATGGAATATTAGAAGCTATGAACCCCATCGCTTAAGGTTAGGTTTCAACATGAAGCAAAGCATGTGAATTTATAGAATGAATAACTCTAGAGGCACCAATACCTTGGTTTTCAAATCTAAAATAGTCTGCTCAAGGAATCATGCAGTAAGTGAGGCTGATGATGTAACATGTGTATTCATTATAGTATTGGCATAGGCTAGTTATGTAGACATAGGCATGATAATTTGAGAGAACCCTTATGTTCCCCCCACAACTTTGGTGGGCAAGACATGTTTAGACGTAGGAATAATAGTAATGGTAGTTTTTTGAACACACATGGTGGAATTTGTACCTCCAAAAGGTTGATTAATAATATCAAATGGATCATAAGGTTGTTCTTCTAATTTTACAACCTTAGCTTTATGTGTAGCTTTAGATGCTACATTTAATATAAAACCTTATCCAATATTAATGATTTTAGAGAATTATATTTCAAAAATTTGATAAGGCCTTAACTTGATCAATATCTACCCCATTAAGGCCATTATTGTTGGGTTCATTAATATGTTTTATATGTATTGGGATTAATGTTATTAATTAACCATAATTAGATAAAAATATTGTAAATGAATTCAAATTAAAATATATAAAATGAATCATAAATCTAAATGTGAAGTCTTGAAACTAATTTGGTACTCTAGCTTACTAAAAATGGAAAGTATAATAAAGGTATAAGATACTTCGTAATTAGCTACTCTATAAAAGATCAATACTATAGACAAGTGGTAAGAAGGGTAGCAAGCTCAAATATAATTCATTCAAATTAAGATTTGGGCCTTTATGTTCTTTTAAATAGTATCGTCAGCCTCGAGTTAGTACCATTAGACATTATGTTCCTTGTTTGACATTTTTATCTTTACATAATTTTCTTCTTTGTTTTGATATAGGAAAATGCACCTACTTATCTTTCATCTCTGTGTGTAATCCCGAGGTTCGATTATGTGTGTAACTAACATAAAATATATCCTTCACTTGAAAACCTAGGTCCACTTACAATGATTTAATTAAGCCTAAAAAATGGAAAGAAATATGGGTTGAGTTGGCCCAAACCACTCCCTATTGAATGGTTGAGTTCTACCTACATATCCAATACTATAAAGAGGTAATAAAAACTACATGTAGTTCTCCCCATTGAGTGAATGTGTGAATCTATGTTCATTTAATCTATGCAACTTGTAATCTAACTCTTCAAAATTGGCAATTGAAAACTTTGTCTTGGATTTTGAGTGTTACAAACCTGGTAAAGACAAGTTAATAGTGACCAATTAGTAAATTAGGAAGAGTAAAGAAATCCTCTTGAATGTGCATGTGTTTGAAAATGTTTTGGTAAGTACATTCTCGATGAGGAATATATTTTCACATATTTTTTATTTATATGAGACTCGGGAAATTTATCACATCATCGACACATTATATGGATGGGTTGACCCATAGGAATAATTTGAATTAAAAATGGGATTATTTCTTGGCATGAAATGAAACTATCAAACTCAAACTCTATTATCAGATGGTATGTTATGAGTCTGGCGTTACTATCTGGAAGACACAAACATTGATCTAATGATCTAGAGATGTCTAAGTAAGATAGATAACTATTTTGACATAGACTATGAGATTTATTGTAGGTGAATGAAATAAACTTGGGAAGAATAAAATTGTAGAAGGCATGAGGATGTAAATGAATTGAAAATTAGAGTCATTTATGTATACACAAGTCATGTAGGGTGAAAGTAAGTCTAAACTAACATTGCCAAGTATCAATTGTCATGTTTAATGTCTACAATAATACATTATTTTAATAGACCCCTGATTCTCAAGGTCCTACATTACTTTGTAATGAAATTCCAAGAAAGTGGAAGCCCATGGGTCAATGGTCATTAATTTTTTCTTAGTCAAGTTTTTTCCCATAAATAAAAAATTTATCCATAATATTATTATCTCCTACCACTTTTGACAATATGTTTATAATATCTATACCAAAAAAATATATAAAAAACTTTTCTTCTCCTAAAATTTTTACGCTCATTTTTTTTATATTTAAAATTATTTTATTTTTAAACCAAAATAATTTTCATTTAAATCCATTATTACTTCACCCAAAACATTTTCATATACTCCATTAAAATCATTCCCAAATTTTCCCACACCACTCCACTTTTTATATATCCATTAAAATCATTCCCAAATTTTCCCACAGCCCTCCACTTTTTATATATAACCTTTTCTGATTCCCACTTCCTCATATTATACCATGTCAAACTTAAAATCTGTTATTTATACATCTATGGGATTTTCACTAAAAACATTAGTTGTTTTCAATCTTAACTTTATTTATTTCCCATAGATTATATCCATAATTTTAATCAATCTTATATAACCCAAATCTTTCCAAATACCTTTTGAATGGAATTTATAACAAGAATCCTTAGAATAAGATTGTAAAATTAATTTTCTCAATTTTTTTAAAACCGAAGAATGAACCTCCTTCTATGGCTAAATTTAATTTATGGGAGAAAAATTTCCTAGAGATAATAGTACTTTTATACTTCATTGCATCCAAGATAAAATTTTAATAAGCCCAAAATTAGCTAGGGATTTGAGATTTCTTTTTTGAATTTCAAAAGTTATTTTGTTTGTAAGTTTGAAGAAGATGAAAGGAAATTTTATTTTATACTTATGTTTTAAATGATAAAATAATTTAAAGTGAAAATAAAAAAGTAGTGAGAATTTATCTTAAAAGGTAATTATTTTTCACAAAAATTATGTCAACATGTCTTAATGTATAAGCAAAGAAGATCTCAACACACTTTTATTATTGTCCACCATTTTTTTTCCTAGACAAATAAATTTTACTCATAGCTTTAGACCCTTAATTTTGATCATGTAGCATAGACCCCTTTCCAATGCTAACTGAGTAATCCTAACTATTACCTTATTAATAATATTGATTTTTACTTCCCTCTGAGTTACCACCTTGTTATTGATTTTTTTTTTCAAATTCCATAGTTAAATTTTCATCCCCATCTTGAAACCTTTCTAAAAAATCACTCCAACCTACATCTTAGAAAATATAAAGACACTCAAAATTTTCACTCGGTTTTGAATGATCCCTCCTTTACAAATTATTTATATCACCCTCCATTCAAACATAATGATACCTATTAAACCTAAACTTTTCACATTTTCCCAAACCAAAACAATGAACACCTAATTTTGAAAAATAATAAAACATTTATCAAAATATTTCTAAATCTTAATACATTAATAACATATAATAATTTATCAAATTCCACTCCTTTTTCCTATATGAAAAATTTAATTAGATACTAAACTTACCCTTATTTTCATAGTCATACTTACCACCATCACACAATCTAACTTTGAATAATTACCATCATAATTCCTCTTCTAATGCCAATTGAGACGTTTATCCAAACCCTCCTTAAATGATTCCCCTTCCACCTATTACCTTTAACATGATTATAACTTGATCTTTTAAAATTATTTATAATTTTAAAGAACCTTGAAAATGTAAAATATGCCTTCAATTCTTCAAAATCCTTTCTAAGATCTTCAAATTGACCATCCTTGCCTAATTGCTAATAGCATTAACATTAACAAGTGTCCATAAGACACTTCTAAATAGTGGGAAAATAACCCTAGTAAAAAGGTATATCATTACAGATTAAAAGTATGAATCTTCATCTTTTTATTAGTAAACATTTTATCCACCATCCTTTGAGCACTTGATTTGATCTCTTCCTTATATTCTTCTTGAAATATTTTTGCTTTATTTTTTATCTTATCTTTTCTTTTCAAAACTGGAGGATCAAGAGTAACTAGTTTAATTTTGAGATCTTGAATACAATGTTTTCTTCATTTCTTATACCACAAAATTCTTTTGTAATTTTCTCTTTTTCCTTATCAAAAATTAAGTTTTCCATTGTCTCAAAAATTGATCTTCTTTGAATAAATTTTAATCTTTCAAATCCCATTTTTTTCTAAGCCACCCACTAAAATCAAAAGTGAAATAAAAAAATTATCTATTTTAAATTATTCAACATCTTATGCAATAATAAATTGGTCCTTATGTTCAAGTAAAATTGAGTCTTCCACATCTCAAAATCATCCTTTTATCACAATCTGTTTCAATATTTTGGATACCAAAAACTCACCATCCTTGAAACATTCCAAGACTTAGGTCATTCATCAATAATTTGAAAATGATCCATATATATCACTTGACTAAGCTTTGCAAATGACCCTTCAACCTTGAAATCTTATTCTATTTTTTTAACCAGAGAGATTAATTTTGATAAAATTTTCCATAGTCATTTATTTCCCCATCCTTTTGGCAATAATTGATTCTCTTTCTTCCTCCAAATCCTATTTATTATATTCCTTAAATTTCTCAAAACCTTATTAAAAAATTTATTTAATAAAAATTCAATGTGGCATTCTAAAAAGAAGGAGAAACATGTCTTTACATAACTTTTAAAATCTACATTCTGTACAAATTATTTCCTTTCACAAAGTGAAGAAATTGTGTGAACTCCATAGCTCACCAAATTAGTGACAATTTTAATTTTTCCATAAATATAATACTAACCAAATGTTTTGGATCCACATCACATAGTTTACTAAGAGAATTACCAATCATCTTAAAAATATTTAAATTCAAGTATTAAATATGTGATGCATATAATATTACCTAATTTATTTTTTAAGGTTTTCTTTAGAAACCACTTAAAAATTATTCTTATGAGATTGAATAAACTTATTTTATAATTTTCAAAATTTTAATTTTTTTTAATAATTTTATTTCTTTCATGTTCATATATAAATTAAGTAGCAAGATCCAACTTTTGGTTAATATTAAAGATTTTCAATGTTACATTCTCCCAATTTTCAATCATCCATTCTTTCAAAATCTTTCCTTTGCATAACTTATGAAACTTTCCCTAAGATCACCCTTAAATATATACTATGGAAATATTCTTTCACATGGTCACTTTGTATCCTAATCTTTCTCAAATTATTTGAGTCCATGTCTACATATATCTTCTCATGATCCATTCTTTGCGAAGGAAAAGAAAGACCGTTATGATAAACAAGTTGCTTCTTTTTAGGCATGAAGTTAGGCCTTTGCTTATTCCACATGAGTTTCATTTTAATTTCAGAGGATCTATTTTTTTTTAAAAATATTTATTTCAATTAATTTATTTTAGATCTAATTTTTTTAATAACTAAGTTAATATTTTTTAGAATTAATTCATTCAACATATTTGGGGTTAGTTTGATCCCATATTTTCTTTCAAATTCATGAATTAAAATCAATAACTCTCCTCTTTGCATATAATGACTTTCCTTAATGTTGTAGGCCTTTTTAGATCTATAGTTTATTTATTTGAAATCTATTTTCTCAACCCCCCTTTGGTTTATCATCTTATTTATTTCAATTTATTTTTTCGTAAGTTTTACACTAATTATCCTTCTCTCTCTTCTACAGCTTCTCCTCCTCCTCCTTTTTCCACATCCTTTTTATGTATCTTCTCTTCCTCCTTTTGCAATTTATATTCCTCACACTTCTTTCGTAACTTATTATTCTCCTTATTCTAAAACTCCTCATCCTCATCCTTCCTAATTTTATCATAACATTTTATATTTCAAAATAAACTAAAATTTAATGTAATATTATATTATATATACATAATAATTAGTAATATAAAAAATATTATATTTTAGGGATGACATAAATCAAAGACAATTTGCACTAGACTTGAATCACCCTACCCTGATTTAAAAAAATAAAGTGGTGGAAAAAAACCCTCTCACTTTATTTCATTTTGAGTCAAAACATTTGTTGAAAGGGAGGAGAAGAAAAATATATATGAAGGAAAGATAAAATAAAGGGAGTTGAGATAGGAGAAAGAGATACCAATACAAAATAAATGATAGAATACCAACACAATTATGGAGGAAAAGTACGACGAGACCTACACACACAAAAAAAAGAGGAAGAAAAATAGTATATATATATATATATATATATATATATATATATATATATATATATATATATATATATATATATATAAGTGTGCTAGTATAAAAAATATATTATATTAGGATGGTTAACTAGTTTGTTTAAATTGTCACCTATTCTTATAGATATTTTTTGTTTCACCTACAAACTTAATTAAACTAACAGGTTGTTAAGAAGTTTCCCTTATTCTTAACTTGTTTTGAGTTATTTATATGGATTTATTTGTAATACATATTATAGATTTTGTATTGGTATTCATAGTTCATGGTTGGAAGAGCCTGAGAGATAAACCTATGACAAGCAACATTTTAGTGAAAGGGAGGAAGCATATAATGCAACATGTACCTTGATAAATCTAGCTACATTCAGTAATATTTGGAAAAATAAGAAAGGAGTTGTTGAGAGTAACGAAGATGTTGTTGTAGCTAATTTCAAAAATAAAAAAGAGAACATGGCATGAAGAGGCACCAATGTATCCCTTATATTTTTTCGTGGTGGAAGGTGACAAATACAATACTAGTTTTGTGAGGAATGACACAGTCTAAGAGGAGTTTCACAGTGGAGGGCAACATCCATTGGGAAACCTTGGTGATTTTTTAAATCTTTTTTTTTTATATTTAAAAAGTACTAAAGATATCATTTCTATTGGGCAAAAAAAATCAATGTTGAAGATCTCATTTTTTATTTGAAAAGAATGCAGGGCCTAGTTTGGAGCGAGGTACCATTTTCCTATCTTTTTTGTCTTTTTATATGATTGAAAACATCATAGGAGGAGGGCATAACACTCATTTATCTTGATATTTATTTTCCAAATGTTTCTAGTCTTTTCTATGTGTGCTGGAGAAGGAAGGAAGGTGCCATTTGTAGAAGTAGAGCACTATATTTTGTTGATGCATAGATCTTTTTTAATTTATCAGTATAAGTATGGAAATTTTAAACCAAAGTTTATGAAAATTTATAAATAATTATGGTAAATTGATTTTATTTTAAAGTTTATTAAATTTAAACTTTATAAAATTTCAAATAGTTACCTAAGTACTTGTCTTAAGGAATGATGGTTGATTTAGTATAACAAATACCTAAAACTTTGTCACATTGTCTATTTTGAATTCTTAAATCATATGAAAAAATAACTTTTGTAAAAGAGTGTGTAGAAAATGATATTTAATTATTTCCATATTTTTTAGAAAAATTTACAAAAAATAATTAATTAAATTTCTCGTATATTGTAAGATCTTTTTACTAAAAACTAGCAGTGTTGTAAAATTTCAATGTAGTATCAATGATAAAAAGAAAATTTTGTAAATTCTTTTTTAGAGTTTGTCTTTAGTAAAAAACTATATCAAAATGACTAGTTTACAATACTTATTGTTTTCATATTTCTAAAAGTTGAAAGGTTTTTCTAATTTATAGTCATAAAATACTTATAATATGTGAGTAATGAAATCTTGATTGAAAAAGTATTTTCTTAAAATGATAGACTTGATGATGAACCTAATAAATATGATAAGCATCATCATGAAGCTTTGATGTTGTTAAAATTTTCTTTTGCTGATAATTTAATATTAGAAGCTAATATATAAATCTAAATTTACTTGCTTTATTTCTCATCACTAATATTATTATTAATAAATACTAATTTCATTTAATTTATCTTTTTTTTTTTATAATTACATTATTAATCCTCTTTTAATCTTTTATCTAATACATCCATTTTATTTCCCTTGTCATACTAACCTTATTCTCATCCTATGATTTAATTAATTTTTCTACTTTTACCCAAGTCGCACCTACCACCACCATTTTTTAAACTTAATTGTAATCCTCATCTAATTGTCTTTTAATCATCATTATGAATCCTAACAATTCTATAGAGTTTTCTACTCTCTAGAAGACTCTACCACCTTCCCAGTTTCTAGAATCTTCTAAAGAATTTAAAATTTCCTTAAAATTCTCCCTCCATCGTCCATCATCCGTTCAAATCCCAGGTTTGGAGGGGGAAGAAAATGAGGATTCTAACAATAACTAATGATAAGAGCCTTAGTACAAATATTTTAAATGTGTAGTCTACTTCTCCATTGATCAAGTTATTGTCTATATTTATTGTCAAAATTCTGAGTCTACATTCAAGCAATCCATTTTTATTACCTTGGGCAAATCTTATCAAAACTTTAAATATGAAATGCTTGTATTTGTATTGACATGGTCTATTGCATGCATTTTTATTCCATTTATCCCAATCACTGAGCATAGAGTATGGATTTGAAGTTGAATTTCAGTCATTGGCTTGCTAGTTCATCTCCTTGTAACAATTAAATTTTAATTGCGAATTTTGTTTCTACTACATATTGGCGACCACAGTGGGAACGTCCTCTTCAACTGATATTATGTGCCTTGAGTAAGTTTGCTTAAATCTGCAGAATAGATTGAAGAAAAATTGGTGGCTTCAAAGTCGTAAATTTTCTATCCACAGCCAGTTTCAGTGGATTGGTGATTTTGGACTAATATTAGCGGTTTCAAAACTGCAATTGTGCAACGTGATCAGCAGCTTTGCCTTGGCCGTTCTGCTTAATCGTTAGCTGTCCAACAGACCGCTACAGTTTTTTCCACGTTGGACAAAGTTTTCTAATGCCGTTTTGATACTAACCCTAACCTGTTTTGGCTCTGCGTTTACCTTTGAGGCATTTTGTCACACGGTCTGCCAGGCCATTTTTTCAACAAGCTAATTGTGTATGGAACCCTAGTCGTTTTGTCAAACGGCCCACAGGTTTTGTAGACTGTGCCACATTTTTGGCGTAGAAGCTTGCAACGGCAAGGTCTGATGAAAATCCTCTTTCCATTATGCTATTGAATGTCGATACCCAGTTCCAATGCTCTTATATTCGCACAGGCTGCAACTGATCACATTTATTAGCATTGCATTTGGTAAAATAAGCTTAAAACCCTGACAAGAACACTGTTTTGTCCATGTCTTGTGATTGGCAGAGTCCATAAGACCACATTTCTTTGAGGCATTTCGTCAAACAGCTCGCTGGCCGGCTCGCCTTTGAGACATTTTGTCAAATACCTCACGTGTCACCTGTACCTGTCCTTCACCCGCATCTCCTAATCTGAATCTGTGACATATCTCAAAACCTCGTTTGAAGAAGCAGCGGCCCACCGTGGCAGGCTGTGATTTCCATTCTCTATACTGTGGAACCGTAAATGCAACGATCAACTCTTTGATCCGATTGAGACTTATTTAATTGCTACCTTTTTTATTTCCAATTGGCATTAATTCTAGTAGTCTCTCTCATTCACGTGTATATTTTTTTTTCTTTTTTTATATGTTTGAGGGTATTATATGGAATCATTAAATAATAGAGAATGTTTTGGTCTTTGTTTTAGATTTATATTTTGATGGATGGATATAAATAATTATTATTTTTATTATTCAAATTATAATTTTTTTAATATATTTTTATTTTTTTAAACTTATATTAACAAGATAATTAATTTAAAAGATGTCATATTTTACCATTATTTATTTTTCATGAAAAGTATTATATATTATTTTTGTTAACGTCATAACTTTATAAAGCTCTATTGTTTTATACATTTATTCTTTATATTTATATTTATTAAAAATTATATAGTTTCCCAAGCACCTCGAGTTTGCACAGTGGCTCTGCTCCCCATCAAAAGCCTCCCAACACACACACACACACACACACACACACAAAAAAAAAATGACTTCAATCGATGGTCGCATAGTCTACTAAATAGAGTATATATTAAAAATTATACTTATAAATGTGTGTTCTTTTCTATTTAGTATTTTGTTCATCTATTTAGGGATATATATCAAGTATTAGATCAACAACATCCCACCATTTAATGAGAGCAAGTACTAAGATATAAATAAAAAATAGAAAAAAAAAAAAAAACAAATAAATAAAAGGTTTTTTTTTTAATATATATAGTTTATTTTCTCTCATATATATATATATATATATATATATATATATATAGAGAGAGAGAGAGAGAGAGAGAGAGAGAGATTGCTTCCATTACTTTTACTATTGGAACATTTTATATTATATTAACAAAAAAATATAATTACAGAAAGTTGTAAAGTAGTCGGACACATCATGGTTCAAACTTCTTGTCGGAGGAGCATCTTAGCTTTAAACTAAATAATTGTTCGGTCAAGGCATGGCCCAAAAAACTACATATAACCAGAGAGCAAATTTTTACTCACAAGCCACCCCTTTAGGAGGTAGAGGCAAAAAATCATCTTGAGAAGCACCAATTAAGCTAGAGGTTCCACATCAGGAATCTTTGGAGCATTCCAGTGATCCAACAGGTCATCATGAATAGTGATAGGCTAACCATCAGTCAATTGTGTAGGGACAACAATGCTAGTTAGATACCATTGTGAAGGACAAGCATCAAACTTGTCATGAGAATTCTAGCCACCCCCTAGGGGAGGGCGAGGAGAAAACTGGCCCCTACTTTTGGATTGACTTCTGCTTCGACACCCTCTGGGAAGAGGAGTGGGCCATCAGGTGGAACCCTATTCATGATGTAAGGGGCACTTCCACATTGGTTGAGGAGCTCCTACAGGTGGTGGAGGTCTAGATCCATCTTTTCCATTTGAGCTTGAATCTATAAATAGATCGAAGAAATAACAACTTTATCATTAACAGAAAATGAAATTTCACAAGTCTCATGATTAAAAATAGCATTGTTCCTAGCTTTCCATAGCTAAAATAGAGTAATAGCATAGAAGAATTACTAGAGAAAGGAAATAAAATCTGACCAATTAGAATAATCCTCAAAGAGGGATTGTTTCCAAGAAAAAGGCTCAAGGTGATAAGGCTAAAATAATGAATGAATCCAACGCTAGGTAGACTGGGCTTTCAGACAAAACCAGGATAGATGTTTAGAGGATCATGGATGCTTGCAAGCTGGACAGAGAAGCTGGGGAATACGGAGGTGGAGCAGTTTCTCACTAAGGGGAAGTCTTTGATAAATCAAACACCATAAAAATGAACTAGCTTGGGCTCTAGGGTAGGTTACCACACATGACCCAAATGGGCAAGCCAAGTCCTAGGAGAGGACTAGAGCCCCTAGCGCCTCTTGAGCTTGCCTAAAGCTAGAGAGAAGTGACTCATCACTTGATAAAGTAGCTTGGGAGAGTATCTCTTGAAATGTGTATCGCAGTTCCACCTAAAATCCCTCCACTAGACCCTAGGAAGCTACAAGCCAAATTTATACAACATAACATTAGGTAGCAACTCCAGAATAAAAGGTAAGTTCACATTGTTTAACTAAAACTTGATTTTTAGTTCAGGCTAGGAAATCCAATCCTTGGAGGTAAACAAAATATCAAATAGTGTGAATCTCTTTATAGAATAATCACAGAGCTTTAATACCAGGTAATTTAGCTAGGGGAACATAAGGAGTAGTAAGAATAGGGGGGCATCATAAGCTATGGTCATTAAAAGACAATCCTATGTGAAAACCATCCCCCACCCACTTCAAGTGGGGTTTGATAGCTTCAAAATCTTTCCAAATGCTTTTGACCACAAAAGAGCCATAAATATTGATAAAAAACATAGTGATGAGAAGGGGTCAAAAGTCAATATTTTACCAACTAGTTTTACCATGAGGAGAGCCTACAAATATAGTGCTTTAGCATAATTTTCTAAGATTCATTGTCCTCAATAGCCCAAAAAACTCATTTAGCACATTAAGCCATACTTTTATAATAGGTGTCAATGATGCCCATGCCACCTTTTTCATGAGGAAGGTAACAAATATCCCAGGTTGCCTGATGAAAACCCATGCACAGTTAGAATTGGCCTAGAGGAAGTCTCTAAGGATTTTGGCTAGAGCATCATAAGAGGCCTTGGAAGGAGCCCAATAGGAAGAATAGTAGACATGAGTAGCGACCAAGATTTTGGTGAAAATATGAAACTTGTCTGCTAGAGATAAGGGCTTTAGTAATCTAATATTCAATCTTCTTTTTCAATCATGTTGAGGACATAGTGCCAAAGCCCAGCCAGAGAATTGTTAAAAGTAAAGGGGATGCCCAAGAACTTGAATTGTTCCCCTCGAGCAATCTATTTCCAATTATACTTGCAAAGCCACTCAAGCATAGGCATCATGCTTTATCTAAAACACTGAGTTTTCCTCCATTGGAGGTTAGAGCCAGAATCCAAACAAAAAGTGTCAAGGCATTGGATAGCTTCATTAAAGGTGGCATCTTGTTCTTAGACTGTGAGGAAGGTGTCATTTGCAAAGTGCCCATTGATGAGTTGGGAGGTGAGGTTGGGAAAAATAATGCCCCGAACAAGCCCTTGAGAAGCTCTAGAAGCTAAGAGATAACTCAAAGCTTTAATAGATAACACATAAATAATTGGATTAAGGGGAAAACATTAGTGAATATAACATTAAAGCTCAATCCCCTCAATTTTATGCCCATTAATAGTGAGGTAGGCCAAAGCATCATGAAGCAATGTATGCACAACATAAAAGAAGTAGCGGCCAAAGCCAAGAGCCTTGAACATGGAAAGAATAAATTTCCACTCAATTATATCATAAGATTTTTCAAAGTCTAATTTAAGAAAAATAGTTCTCTGGAAAGAGGAATCGGCCCAAGCCATGCCTTCCCAAACCACAATAAGATTATCCAAAATATAGCACCCTCAAACAAAACCTATTTACTCTGGTCTAACAATGGTAGGGAAGATGAGTTAGATGTGGTTGGCAAGGGTTTTAGCAAGAATACTGTATGAAAGATTGAACAAAGTTATCGACCTCCAATTGGTAAGCAACTTAGGATCTCCAGCTTTAGGAATTAATTTGATATTACCTTGGTTAATCATGGTTCTAAGAGACTGAATCCAAAAGGCTTATTTTTAGACTTGTAGTAAATTTGTTCAGACAAACTCCTAGTTGGCTTTATAAAATTCACGTTCTAATCCATCGATGTCGGGGGATTTATTGTTGCTCATGCAATGCAGAGCCTCTATGAGCTCCTACAAGGCAAGTGGGTGATCACAAAGCTACTGATCAATAGGAGTGAGCTTATGAGGCACCACATTGAGGCATTTATGAAGCGTCTAGATTCATTCAAATATGGAAGGTTGAGCTTGAAAAACCATCCTATAGTGCTCAAGGAAAGCCAAAGAGATGTTAGACAAAGAGGTCATCCAAGATTGAGCCACTTAAATAGCTTTGATTTTCCCATGAGCTTGTTTGGATTTTAGTTCTTTAAAAAAATCCTTAGAGGCCTTTTCACCAATTTTGAGCTAATGCAGCTGAGCACAAAGTTGAATGCCTATGGTTTCATGGTTGTCTACCACCTTAAGGTGGTGTTTGAGAGAGCCTGCAAGCCATTGTAGCTACATGTTGAAAGGATCAAGATTGAGAGAGATGAATACCCATCATAACTCATTGAGTGTGGCCTATTTTGACAACTTTTTTATTTGAGCAACATGTTTGCCATGGTGGCAGAGGAAGGAAGTGGTGTGAATAATGGACTCATTCCACCAGTCAATCCATCTAGTGGCATATGGGGGTCATAAGGTGAAGTTTTAGATCCGTGCGATGAATTATATCATTTCAACATGACTCAACATAGAATTACTAAGGATAAATTGATTATATGTCATGTTATACTATCCTAAAGTCCATTCCACTTTGTTTGAAATAGGGGAATGGTCTGACAAAATAATAACAAAATGAATGTTGATAGGCTAGCCATCAATGCTGAAAAAGGAAAAAAAGTTTTTTCTATTACAACATAAAGTAGTCAAGCCATTTGAGCATGTGGCGATCCCAGATCGGTAGTTGCACAACATAAACCAAGACATAGGTTAAATGTTTACCATTAGAGGAATGGGTCAGTCATACCTCATTTACTTTTGAAATAATACCAAGACTCATATTCACCAATGTATGGGTAGGGCACCAATCTTGTCTTTGGTGTGTTCGATCATGTTGAAAGCTTCACACACTAGCCACATGATAGTCAGAAACTCATCGGCTAAAGATCACCAAAGTAGGGAGTAGTCAGGGCCATCATTAGGTGCATAGATGTTGAGAATGCCAAGAGGATTTCCATCAATGTCAAGAATAATCCAAACTTCTTGATGTGAAGGGTCCTCCCCAATGGAAATAATTTCAGATGAACCCTTACAGGAAACTAAAATACAAACACTACCACATCGCTACTCATGCAAGGTGGTGATCTAGGTGGCATCATGCCAAATGCTTCACAAGGATGTCTAAAGAAGAATGCTAGACACTTTAATTTCCTTTAGATAGATAATATTTATAAAACTAATATGCTAACAAACATCATACACAAATTATTTATGGGTAGAATCTGTAAGATCCATAACATTTCATGATAACACATTCATGAGGAAGAGTCATCCATCTGAAGCTCTCCCTATCCATCCTCAAAATATGCCAACACCATAAAGCTATTATGTTGGTGAGGACATAGATTTATTCCTAACAAAAAGAAGCAACATTTGTCTTTGTGTTCCTCTTGAGGATAGTCTGCACCCCTATGAGTGGGCTATAAGACCATCTAGAAAAGGAGCCACTGGTTGAGAGAACCTTAGCCATAAACATCATAATATTCTAGGAAATTGAAGAAACACTCTGGGGGTTGGAAAAAACTAGGATAGTGTTGATGACAAAAATTGCACTTGATCTTAATCAATCAAAAATGGGAAGTTTCAAGCTGTGGAACAATGCGGCTTGAAACAACCTCCAGATTTTAGAGAAGCTGGTCTCTTCTTTTGTGTCAAGTGTTGGGGGAAAAGGGATAGAAGATTAAACAAAAATGCAAATGTAGGAATGAAACCTAACTATGATGGCAATGCACCTGAGTATAATCCTAATCCTAACTTGAGCACAACAAACTTATTATAGGATTCAATTACATTTAAGAGTAGACAAGTGCATGATCAATGTAAAAGATTGAAATAACAGAAACAAAGGTTCACAATAGGGGATTCTTTTGCTGAGATACAGAGAATGTCAACAAAGGCATAGTGTTCAATATTATGAATAGAATATTGCAATCACATAAGAAGCATATAATTCACGTACAGTTATGTAAACCTTCCAACTCAAGAAAATGAGACAAAAGCAAATGACATTTCTAATCACAACTCTAGAAAATCTGCGGTATAAACTACTTTGCAAATGACACAGATAACACCAACCAAGGCATGGAGTTCAAATCTTCTTAATTCATTTAGCCACATAAAAGGCACATAAACATGCATAGTTACATCAACTTTACAACTCAAGAAAATTGAGATAAGAGCAAATGATATTACTGGTCAAAAACTCTAGAAAGTCTAAAACTATATAATTCCCCCCCACTTTTCCCTATAATTCTTCCTCTTTTATAGCCTCGGATCACTCCTTCCATCATCCCCTTTCCCACACAATTCCCCTCCATCCTTTACTCATAGGGGACAAACATAGGCGGTGCCTTTAATTCCTTGGGGGCTCCAAAAATCTACCCGAGGAACTGTTCCATCTACTCAAATTAATTCCAGCCGATTTTCCCTCCATTTCACTTTATGCGACAATAGATACACAGAACACTCTGTTATGTCAAAATGGGAGAGGTCACTTAGTCAATTTCCTAAAAAAAATTCTTATTACTTAGAAGGCACCAGAAAATGACACTTGGCACTTTTCACCGGATTCATCGAATACACACGGCTTTCTCTGCTTCCCTTTAGCTGTTATGTAGCATCACTCGAGACGTATATCAGACTCTTACAGATGGTGACACTTGGCAGCCTCCAAAAACTCTTGAAGTAACACTCGAGGCCCACCACAATCTTTATTTGTCAATTAGGCTCGAAGATGGTTTCTCAGAAGTTGACACGTGGTGACTTCCGTTGCTTCTGGGAGGATACGTGGCATCTTCTGCTTCTTCATCTAGGGGTATGTGGCACCTTCTACTTTTTCTAGGGATGGAGCAGAAAGGGACTCGGAGAGTGACACTTGGTAGCCTCCACTGCCCTTCAACACTTAAGCAAAATAAAATGACGCCTATATGCATTGAACGAAAGCATTGGACCCAGGGGTTGAACCAAAGTCTCTCGGTAGTCGACACGTGGTGACTTTCGCTACTTCACTACTTAGTTCATTGAAAGTATTTGTCAAAAAGGGATAAGGAAACGTGGGTGCCTCTATGATACGTGGATGCTAACACGTGGTGCATTTCACCTAGCTGCTGTTGGATACGTGGCATGATCCACAATTTTTTGGAGAGCTACAAAAAAGGCCTTAAAGGATGCCAGCTAATCGGCTCAGTTTCTCAGAAAATGACACTTGGAAGTTTTCTGCTCGAATTCAACTCTTAAGCCAAAAATGAAATGAAAGGAACAAAAATGGGGAAAAGACCCACACTCAGAGGGTGACACTTGGCAGCATTCACTGCGCTTTGACACTTAGGCAAAATGAACCCATCCTCTACTCCAAACTCTACTGCTACAACCTAGATATGTGAGAACCCAAACTAAAGTGCTCGACTGAAAATTTGAATGCAATGTAGAGTAAAAAATTACTCTATAGTTACTAGCGACCATCAGGACTTTTGAGCCTACTCAAAAAGAAAACTCCACCTCCCGCTGGATCACAATTGCAAAAATTACAGCCTCAAAAGAGCCATCGACATATGTTTAAAACACTTATTTAAAAGCAAAGTGGGAAAACAATGAAAAAATAATGCGAGAAAGGGAAATTATTTAACTATAACACATAAGAGACCCAAGTCAATTGAAATGCTTTAAATATATTTCTGTTTACAGGAATCTCTTCAGGTTCTCCTTCCATCAACTCTAGCTCAAAAGAATTCTTATGTTTGCACGTGTGAATTCTATATGGACCAGCCCATAGCACTTCGAATTTGGTATGCTGACCTGGCTTGGCGGCCCGTGCATCCCATTTCAAAACAATCGAGCGCACTTCAAAATTAGGATTCAAAGTCCTTTTGTCAAAATAATTCTTAACCATTCCCTAGTGCTTGATCAATGAATCATGGGCCATATCCCTTTTTTATTAAACCTCCAAAAGTTCTGTGAGTCTGACCTACATGGGGCCATTTTATTCAATCTCATTTCAGGGATTTCCAAACTTAGGTGGATCACAACAGACTTTCCATATACCAATTTGTATGAGGACATTTTGATCACCTGCTTAGGCATGATTTGATCAGCCCATAATGCTAGATTAAGCATTTTATGCCACTCTTTGTGATGATCAGCCCCTCTTCTTTTGATGAGTCTTATCAAGTTCTTATTGGTTGATTCTGCCAGACCATTACCTTGAGGGTAATAGTTAGATGAAGTTTTCAAATATATTCCATGTCTCAAGCAAAATCAGATACTTTAGACCCCAAGAATGCTTTAGCATTATCTAAAATGATGGTGTGAGGAGCCCCAAAGAGAGTAGTGATACCCCCTAGAAAGTCTAGGATCACATTCTCGGTTGCTTCCTTAAGTGGGACTGCCTAGGTCCATTTGGTGAAATAGTCTGTGGAAGTTAATATCCATTTGTGACCCATGCTGGACACTAGATTTATAATTCCAATGAAGTCAAGAACCCATTGAGCAAAAGGTTCATCCACAACTATAGGACTAAGGGGCATGGCTGCATTCCTCCTCATTCCCCATATAATACTGGCAGGATTGACATTTTCTAACTAGCTGATAACAATCTGCAAATAAAGCAGGCTAAAAATACCCTACCTCACTTATCTTTATGGTGGTGGTCTTTGCAAAAAAATGCCCCCCTGATATTCCATGATGCATTTCGTGTAGTATCCTTTGAGCTTTAGCCTGTTCTACACACCTTAACAATTTTCCATCAGATTTCTTCTGAAAAGGACTTGTTCAATTAAAACAAAATGAACTCCCTGTATCCTATAATACCTCCTCTTGTTTCGAGGGAGTTCTCTTGAATAAAACCCATTTTTCATTAATTGAATTCTTCTTGTGACCCAGGATTCTTGATCGACCTCTTGTAATTTTAGCACGGTCTCTGTCTCTCCTTCTGAATCTGCTTCCTCAGGTAACATCTTTCCAAGTTCTTGGGTTATATATTGGCACAACCCCCTGCCTCTAACTAGCTTGGTGGGTCTGACCTCCACATCATATTCAAGGATCTTAGTGATCCAATTGGCTCTTTTCTCGATAATCTCCCCCTCCATGATGTATTCCCTGACACTTGGGTGAGCTACAAGTATCAGAATTTTGTTCCCTATTATCAGATGCCTGAACTTTTTGAGGGCTTTTACCATGGTATAGGCTTGTATTTCCAAAAAATTGTACCTAGTCTCATAATCTCTGAGAGTTCTTGAGAAAAAGGCTATTGGGTGCTCCCCCTCTAGTCTGTCATTCTTTTGAGTCAAGACAGTAGCAATACCTGACTCTCCTCCATAGACATACATTATGAAGGGCATGGAAAAATTTGGATTCTTGAGCACTGGGGCTGCTAAGATAGCCTTCTTGACCCCCTCAAAAGCTTGCCTTCTTTCTGTGGTCCACTTGAAGACCATGTCCTTTTTTAGCAAGAGTGTCATTGGTCTAACCAAGCCTGCAAAATCAGATATGAATTTACTGACAAAATTGATCTTCCCTAAAAAGGACTAGATTGCCTATTTATTCACTGGAAGAGGTAGGTCCATTATAGCTGCAATTTTCTTAGGATATATAGAAATCCCTTCCTTAGATACTATGTGCCCCAATAGTTTACCTTGAGGTACAACAAAAATACATTTCTTGGGATTCAATGATATCCCAAAATCTTGACATTTCTTGAAGACAAACTCTAAATGATCAAAATGATCATCAACATTTTTTGAGAAAATAGTGAGGTCATCCAGATAGACCAGGATGACCTTATTTATAAGCTCACCAAAGGCTATATCCATAGCTCATTGAAAGGTGGCTCCTGCATTTGATAAGCTGAATGGCATCTTCGCGTAGGCAAATGTTCCCCATTTGGTAGTGAAAGTAGTTTTGTACTGGTCTTCCTCAGCTAACCAAATCTAATTATACCCAAAGAAACCATCAAGAAAGAAAACCTCTCTAATCCGGCCACAATTTACAAAATTTGCTCCATGGAGGGCAAGGGATAGTGATCTTTTAGAGATGCTCTATTTAAGTCTCTGAAATCAACACATAGTCTTACATCTCCATTCTTTTTCCTAACTAGGACTAGATTTGATACCTAGGTTGAGTGCTTGATTGGAAATATTATTTTGGAGTCTAAAATTTTCTGCAACTCATCTACCATTAGAGGCTCAATCCTTTGATTCACTGGCCTCTACTTCTTTCTGATGGGCTTAGATCCCTCAGTCAATTCTATTGTGTGCTGGATAATGTCTCTATTGTATCCATGAAGGTCTTCATAGCTCCAAGCTATGACTCTATCATATCTTTGGCACAATTCAATTAGTCTTTCCTTCTCTTCTTGAGTTGTAGAATTCCCAACTTTTAGCCTCTTCCCATCACTCACCTCTACTTCAGAATAGTTTGCTTTATCTACCTAGAACCTTTTCTTTTCCAGGCTTACATCCTCTAGGTCAAACAAGTTTTCTAAGGTGATCAATCCTTTGGGGAGCTTATTAGTCCTTAATTATATAATCTGATCACCATATGCCTCTTCAATTTTAGTTTGCAACTGATCAGCAAACTCATCTGATTATTGTAAGAAAGAGACTACCTGAGCATCATTTTCAAATACTTGCCAATTTTCATCATTGTCTGGGATGGTCGGTTTCACTATAACTTTTACTTACTCATTGTTAACCAATAGGCCAGTTGCTGGGTTAAACTATGAGCCAATCTGAGCCATCCTGTCAGCCTTAGAGTTTTGAGTTCTAGGGATTATCTCAATATTAAAAGCTTCAAAATCTTCTATCAAATCCCAAATCCTATGCCTGTAGGATCTCATTCTCACATTTTTGGCTGCTGCCTTTTCTCTTATTTGCTTTACTACTAATTCTAAATCTCCTTTTACTCTTAGGTTCTTTATCCCCTTTTTCTTGGCCAATAGGAGCCCATGTACTAAAGATTCATATTTTGCATCATTGTTAGTGCAAGCAAATTGGAATCAGATAGCCCTTAAAATTTTATCACCATTTGGAGCAGTAAGACAAATTCCTGCTTCGGCACCATGTCCACTTCTAGCCCCATCAAAATTCAAAGTCCAGAGCTCTGAATCTTGAGTAGTAGGTGCCTCTTTCCTTATAACATTTGGGATCGCCTGATCCTCACCAAAAATGACATACGTGCCCAAACCAGTAGAGTCATAATTCCCATATGAGTCGCTATGCATCATAGCCAACAATTGGCTATTTTCTTCTTCTTGATCATGTTCAGTCTAGTCACCTAGTTCTTCAACAAAATTTCTTTCTTCTTTATTCAACATGGCATGATCTACTTCTAATCTTGTTGTTGGTTCATCGGTGATATGGTCCTTGGACAGTGGTTCAGATAGAATTTTCATCTTTGAACCGTATCTGGTTCTTAGGATGAGGTGAGGCCAGTCAAGAGACATGTACCCTACTATTTTTGTAGTAAAGTCTCTGGATAAACATAAACCAAAGATAGGAGGGATATCTATGAGAACTATATCTTGGTTGACAATTATGTTGGGACATGTGTATAACTGTAAGGGGAGTTGTTTAATCTTCCCTATGGTTTGCACTATTTTGCCATCTAGCTGCATAACCCCCTTTGTAAGGGGTTCATATTTTATTTTCAAATCATCAGCTATTCGCTTAGGCATCATAGTTGTGCTAGCTCCTGAATCTATCAATGCATTATGTAGAATTTTCTTTCCAATTATCAAAGTCAAATAGAAAGGCTTTGGCTTGGATTTACTTACTTGTGCTGCATTGTTCACGAACACTGTTGTCTTTGGAGGAACTGTATCTTTGAGTTTTTCCTTTTTAGCAGGTCCTTCCTTGGTAACAACATCTTTGGGCACTGCTTGCCCTTGCAGAGCCTCTTGCAGTAGTGTCTTTTGTTCAGGAATAACCAAGATATCCCATATAGATACTTGCACTGAAGTTTTCTTTAATTGGTCCACTATGTTGATTGGTCCCAAAGACTGAGTTTTTTGGAAATAAGGATACCTCATTCTTTCTTGAATCTGGACAGAGATCCCTTGATCTTGTATTGGCTGAGGAACTTCTTATTTAATAGAAACGTTCCTTTGCTCTTGAGATGGAGGATTATTCTTGACCTGACCACTTGCATTTTTGCGCTGCTCCACCATCCTCCTCTTTGATCTAGTGTAATAATCAGATTGTACTACTGGCCTTTGAGAGGTAAATGCTTCATTCAAGAAAACTAATTCTTCATCCTTGACCCATGAGAACAAAGCATGTTCAGGGGATATTTCTTCCTCTTTTTGTAAGGACATTCCTTGCATCTGAGCCACTAGGACTAAATTCTGCATGTCGGGAGACTGGTAGGCTTGACTATTACTGGTACTGGCAAACTGACCATCCATTCTTCTCTGCTCAGCAACCCTTTGTTGTAGATTACCCCTAGGACAATCTCTGGGTGTGTGAGCATTGTTGCAGGGGAAACACCAAGCATTAGTATCATCCACATAATTATTCTGACCTGGAACCATTTCCCTATTTGAGTTGGGAGGAAGGGTTTGTGAGGGTGTGGGAATTGCAACTAATTGATTTGTTGGTTGATGGTTGGTTTGTCTTAGAGGGCCTTGATATTGGTTTGGTTGGGATGAAAACCTATTTCCTTGATAACCTTGATAAGGAGGCTTGGGGAAAGTATTTTGCTGCCTCTTTATATTTATCAACTCATTAGAGAATGTCCTTAGCATACTCTTGATATCGTCCATCTCAGATGACTGAGTAGGGACCGATTGCTTTGCAGGTGATGGAGGGTAAGTATACATAGACACAAATAGACTTACAACTTTAGAAACCTCTTGAGGTAGGGGCAAGGTAATTTTTGGGAAAATAGGCATGGGAGGCCTCAGAGGTAACTTCCCAGCATCAATTAAATGATTCTCAGCTCTGACCGCAAGGTTATAAGCTGTTGGCAAAGTGTGTCCTCCCAGTGACTAAATCATAACGGATATATCTGAATTCAAATCTTTGAGGAAAAACACTATGGCCATACTAGGTGGTGGTTTAGCCACAACAAGGATTCTGTCCCAAGTTTTCTAGAATCTGGGGTTGAAATCAGTCATGTCCTCCTATGGTCCCCTTTGAATGGTGATCAACTGTTGTAATAAAGAGGACTTATCACCTTTTTTAGCAAATATTTTGAAGAACTGATCTCTGAGCTGGTCCCATGTAGATATGGTATTTGGGGACAAAGATCGATACCATTCTAAGGCCTTCCCTTTGAATGAGGCTACTAAAAACCTTAGGGCCACATTTTGCTCTATGACACCATGTATGGCACAGACATCTGATACATCTTGAAGATGTTCCACAGGGGTTTTTTAGTCTTGTCCACTAAATTTGGGTAGAGCTTTTAGAGCTGGGATAGGATCCCAAATAGCTAGGATTAAGGGGCTACCAGTGTTCCAGCTTGCATAATTTTTTGGGGGTACATGGGCTCCCATGTTTGGTACTGGTAGAAACTTGGCTCTTCTTCTTGAATAATTACTAGAGGTGGCATTAAGGGGCTACTGGTCCATAGCTCTAACTCCTATAGCTCTTTGGTTGTGGTCTTGAAAGAAACTTCAAAATTGCCCACCGGGCATTGCATATATTAATCAATTGGGAAGTTTCAAGTACAATGCGGCTTGAAACCCTCCAAATGTTAGAGAAGATGGTCTCTTACAAGTGTTGGGGGAAAATAGAAACTGGTTAGCTCTTCTTATTGGAATAATTACTAGAGGTGGCAAAAGAATACCTGGATTTGTATCAAATTGTGAACTCTGGTGACGAGTCTTAAGCTCATGGATAATCATTCGAGTCTAAGTTATTGTTTAAGTCTGGGATCTATTTATAGACCCATTGGCATGTAGCTCTCTGGTTCATGCGGGAGATCTTGAAAGAAACTTCAAAACTAATCCCATCGAGCATGCCAGAAACTATTGATGAAAAAAATTGTGCTTGATCTTAATCAATCAACAATGGGAAGTTTCAACATGATTGTGGGACAATGCGGCTTGAAACCACCTCCAAATTTTAGAGAAGCTGGTCTCTTCTTTTGTGTCAAGTGTTGGGGGAAAAGGGATAGAAGATTAAACAAAAATGCAAATGCAGGAATGAAACCTAACTATGGCAATGCACTTGAGTGTAATCCAAATTTATATGAAAAACCCTCAGCTTTGAATAATCCTATTTCTGAGCACAACAAAACTATTATAGGATTCAATTACATTTAAGAGCAGACAAGTGCATGATCAATGTAAAAGATTGAAATAATAGAAACAGAGGCTCACAATAGGGGATTCTTTTGCTGAGATACAGAGAATAACCTGCTAGAAATGTGGAAAGCAAGGACACTTAAAGAGAGATTGCAGGTCGGGTGAAGATCAACATGAAGGACATGAAGAAGAAGCAGATGTCAACAAAGGCATTAATCTTCTAAATAGAATCTTCCAATCACATAAGAGGTGTAGAAGTCAGGTACAGTTATGTAAACCTTCCAACTCAATAAAATGAGACAAAAGTAAATGACATTCCTAATCACAACTCCAAAAAAATTGCAGTATAGACTACTTTGCAAATGACACAGATAACACCAACCAAGGCATGGAGTTCAAATCTTCTTAATTCATTTAGCCACATAAAAGGCACATAAACATGCATAGTTACATCAACTTTACAACTCAAGAAAATTGAGACAAGAGCAAATGATATTACTGGTCAAAAACTCTAGAAAGTCTAAAACTATAGTAAGCCTCAAATTCAATTCCCCCCATTTTCCCCTACAATTCTTCCTCTTTTATAGCCTCAGATGACTCCTTCCATCATCCCCTTTCCTGTGCAATTCCCCTCTATCCTTTACTCATAGGGGACAAACAAACGGTGCCTTCAATGCCTTGGGGGCTCCAAAGGGACATGGAAGGTCACAGGTTGACTTTGTTTCAGGATGACTGTGTGAACTGTTCCATCTACTCGAATTAATTCTAGCCAATTTTCCCTCCAGATACACGAAACACTCTGTTATGTCAAAATGGGAGAGGTCACTTAGTCAATTTCCTAAAAAATTTCTTATTACTTAAAAGGCACCAGAAAATGACACTTGGCACTTTCCACTGGATTCATCAAATACACACGACTTTCTCTACTTCCCTTTGGCTGTTCTGTAGCATCACTCGAGACATATATCAGACTCTTATTGATGGTGACACTTGGCAGCCTCCGTAAACTCTTGAAGTAACACTTGAGGCCCACCTGGTTGGAGAGGTGAACACCAATTCTGTGTGTGAGTTGTGTGTTGGGACCGTTTTTGGTAGGAGAGTGAACTTTTGATTTGTCAATTAGGCTTGAAGATGGTTTCTTTAAAGTTGACACGTGGTGACTTCCACTGCTTCTGGGAAAATACGTGGCATCTTCCACTTCTTCATCTAGGGGTATGTGGCACCTTCTACTTTTTCATGATCAATGTAAAAGATAGAAATAATAAAAATAGAGGCTCACAATGGGGATGCAGCAAAAAGGGACTCGGAGAGTGACACTTGGCAGCCTCCACTACACTTCAACACTTAAGCAAAATAAAATGATGCCTTTATGCATTGAATGAAAGCATTAGACCCATGGGTTGAACCAAAGTCTCTCAGCAGTCGACACGTGGTGACTTTCAATGCCTTGCTCTTCGCTACTTAGTTTGTTGAAAGTCTTTGTCAAAAAGGGAGAAGGAAACAGAAAATGGGTGCATCTATGATACACAGATGCTAACACATGGTGCATTCCACCTAGTTGCTACTGGATATGTGGCATGATCCATCTTCCACTTCTTCATCTAGTAGTCTTTTTTTCTAGGGATGGAGTAGAAAGGGACTCAGAGAGTGACACTTGGCAGCTACAAAAAAGGCCTCGAATGATGCCAGCTGATCAGCTCAGTTTCTCAAAAATGACACTTGGCATACGCTCCCACTCGAATTCAACTCTCAAGCCAAAAATGAAATGAAAGGAACAAAAGGGGGAAAAGGACCTGCACTCGGAGGGTGACACTTGGCAGCATTCGCTATGCTTTGACACTTAGGCAAAATGAGCACGTCCTCTGCTCCAAACTTTGTTGCTATGACCTAGATATGCAGGAACCCGAACTGTAGTGCTTGACTAAAAATTTGAATGCAACATAGAGTAAAAAATTACTCTATAGATAGCAAGGGGGTGATGAATTCCTCTGAGAGGGTTTAATAGCCTAAGAAGAATCATCCCAAGGTGGTGGCTGGGGTGGGCCTTGTGGATTAGGGCCTGATGACCTTTTAAAGGGCACTATGGTCCAACTATCACCTTGGTCTATTGTTTTGGGCTTCTCACTCTGAGGAGGTAGCTGAGGGGGCTTGGTATGACCCATGTGAGAATAATGCTTGATGCAGTGGTCCAAAGCCTAATAATGGAAACAAGTCTTTGATAGGTTCAAATAAATAACCTTTTATGACCACTAGGTCTCCTTGAATTGAATCTATATAAACTCCTTTAATTATTTATAGAGGTCGACCTCTACACATACTTGTTCGTTAGGTTAGGGGGAAAACTACCTATTTGTCTCAATCATAACAACATACCCTCTAGGGGTAATGATCTTAGGTATGAAATCCCAGAGATGAAATGACAGACTTAGAAGCTCAACCTAGATAGGGAAATGAATAACAACATTGTTAGAGAATTTAAAATCATGGGACCAAGCAGAAAAAATCATAAGCTAGTTGTGAATGAATAGACATTAGAATTTGCAAGGATAAGCTACATCTTAGAAGGTTCCTTGAAGGTAAACAAGAAAAATCTTTTGGTAAGGTTTTGGATTCTAGAGACATGAACACCCATAGGATCCTAATGGTTGCAGAGCCCATTATGGAGGTATACCTCTGATGAAATATGACCAAAAAATTAACAATATCATTTAAAGCATTATTCAATAACTGTGATAGGAATGCTTATCTCTAGAGTGGGGGTGGGGTGAGGGATTACCTTGTTGTATACCTTTAGAACAAACTTTTGATCTTGTTTTGGCACCATTAACTCCAACTAGGATGTAGTAGAATGTGGACAATCCATAAATATATGGCTTACCCACCTGAAGGATGGTGTACTAAGTGTAATTAATGCATTGAAGCCCTAGAAAGTCCTATAAGACAAGCAATCTAAATAAGGTAAACTAAAAAAGCAATCATGAAAATGCAAACCATGAAACCCTAGTAGAGCAATTCTCTCTCCTAATACTTTTTGGTAGCTTATTTCAAAATAACATCAAAATATTCTTTAAAATTTTGTTTTCAAAAGTGAAATCTCATATGAATAATAGGGGGAGAATCTAACCTAAAGGTCCACAATCATCAACAACCAAGTTGTCAAAACTATTCATAACTTTCCTTGTAGGTTGTCTATCGATGGATAAATTAAGATTACTAAATTTGTCTTCCTTTCAAGTTTTCTAGACAAAGCAAGAATATCAAAATCATTGATGTCATTTCTCTACGGGGTTGCTTGCCTAAGACTATGAGTCCAAACCTATGAATGTTTTTTTTTGTAGGTTACTATTGAAGCTGCCAATGTCAAAATATTAATCCTTGACTTGTAGGATGTTTTTCTAATATTTAGCATTTTTGAAAAGACCTTGTATATATTTTAATTAGGTGAATTAACTTTTTGGTTGCTTATCTATTTCCTAAAGGCTAAGGTTATCTATGCTCTCTTCCTTGTGTCCTTATCAATGATTACTAGGGGAATAAAAACAAACAATAAACCTTCATATTTTTATTTTTTAGGGGGAAACATGATGTGGAATTGAAGCCCTTGCACTTATCATATTTCTAAGGGGATTGTGACCATGGATTTCACCACCATGCACAAATCCACACTCTATTTTTTGGCAGAGTATAAACATTAGGGATAACTATCATTAGGCTAAGCGGATTTTACCATATAAGATCTTATGAAGTGAGGAGTTAACTCTCCAATACCAAGCATTAGACAACACCCTACATGGAATTTATCCCTATTTTACCTCATTTATAGAGGGGACTCCCCTAAATGTCATGTATAACTTAGCTTAAGACCTTCAGTCGTAACATGCATCCACTACCTAAGAAATAACATACCAAAGATTTCCACCAGGTATAAATGGTGAAAGAGGGTGGGAGACCACCTTCATTTATTTTTAATTAATTAATTAACTATTATACTTTTCCTCTCATCATAAAGCCATAAGGTGGGGAGAATGTTGAATAATACTCCCATGTTAGTCATTAGTTTAGGTTTATGGCTTATTTGATTTGTTTATGTTGTCGAGACCAACATTATTTGTTAAACCTAAAACCAACACACAAAATCATCCCCTTAGTCAAAGATTAGTTCCTAGGTCAAACATAGCCTCCTTCTTCACATGTCACTTTATCTTCATAATCTATTCTTATCTTATCCTAGTCCATCAACCATCATATCCAAACTTATCTTGATCATTACTTGGTCAATCATCTTGTCCCATATCATCCTAGTCTTGTCTCACTTATCCTCTCATCTTGGCCATAACCAAGTTATATCTTACCATAATCCTCATCTTCTCACAGATTATCCCAATCAAACCTTTTCATCATATTGTCTAGGATTACCAGTCTACGTCTTTGTCATCCATTGTCTTCATTTTACCTTTCCAAACCATTTAGTCATCCCCCCTTGTCTAATTTTTTTAAGCCAATCATCATAGTATCCATCTTATTCTATTCACCCCATTCAACTTAGTCGACCCATCATCCCTCTTGTCCTAATCTAACACCTTGTCCATTATCTTTATCTTGTCTAAGCTTGCCATCATTATCTCTTTTTATCCTAGTCAAATATTATCACTTGTTTATGTCTCATCCTTTCCATCCCTCTCATCATAGTCATACTTGTCCCTAATCCTAGTCATAACGTTTGTCTTATTCACCCTCCCTTGTCCATATATTTTCTAGTCTTCACCTATTCCTCATCATCATCTTGTCTCATCTTAACCATTAATAACCTTGTCCCCTCTTGTCTTAGTCATATCTTATCATTTCATCATCATATTCAACATTTATTTAATCATATCCTAGTCCCTCATCTTCATCTTGTCTAGTCTTGCCTAAACCATCTTATCATCATCATACCATCATCATATTCAAACATGTCTCACTCATATCTTAGTTACATGTCTTCAAATATACCCTTTGATCTAGTGTAACCTTGTCATCATCCCTTTTCTAAAATATCTAGTCATCCCTCATCCTAATCATCCTTAGTCAAGCTTGTTTTAACCTAATCACCTTGGGATGTTAGTCAAACACATCCTATCACCATCACCTTGCCTTATTGACATAATTTCAACCATGATATCTTGTACTTATTGACCTTGTCCATATATTGACATGGTATTAGTCCCTTGTCTAAATTTATTAGTGGGATTATCTTCACTTCATCGACATATAATCCTAACTCATCACTCTGATGGTTTCCATCATCTCTATCACTCATCACTTTGTCAACCTAAAAATAACACTAATCAAACCCCATCGTGAGCACATTAACCTTCGGGTAGCATAATCCAAACATCTTATAGTCCACTTGTATCATATTTAACTAACATTTAATATACATAACATCCCTAGTTCTAACATCCTTAGTTTAAATCCATCATTTACCCCATCATTTACCTAGTCACACAATATCCCCATAGTCTACCTTATCAACTAATCATCCCTAATCCTGCCAAAGTCTATAGTATATCAAATTTCAAATACATTGGCAATAATCCTATAAGGGCCACAATCCTATGCTTGATTATATCAACACATAGTCAAGTTTGATATCATTCATTCAATCAAATATCATCTTATCATTCACCTATTATAATTTAATCAACCAATAACTTAAGTTTATCATATTCATCTTAAGTTAGTCTAAATTAACCAATCAAGTCTACCATGTCAAAGGCCATTTAAGACCAAAGATTTATCTCTTTGGCTAGTCTGACCTAGCCCCTATCAAAACCTTAGGGGTTGTCTTAGCCCATCATTATCAATCATCAATCAAGTCAAAAATTTTGAAAATCATTTAACTAGCCCTTATCCTAACCTGATTGATTCAACTTTGTCTTATCCCCGTCAAACGTATCACATCACATCATGTTTCACAATCAAACTTGAAATCATAACCGAACACAAGCCATGTATTCCCAAATTGATTTGAATGTCATTTTTGAAAAATATTTCCTTTCTAAAAAGAATGATATACTTCTGTAGTTCCTATAAATGGGTGCCCAACAATTAGTATACTTTGATCCCATCAAACTTAAATTGCCTCCAAAACAAAAGTCCCATGTCCTTCCTTGTCAATGAACTTGTCTACTCTTAATCCCCATCCTTACCCACCATAGTCAAATCCTCTATCTACCATTTATAGTCTGTCACAAATTCCCTCTAACACTAGCAAAGGGAACTCCATCTTGGAAAACTTATCACCCAAAACATTTGATTCAAAGTCAAAGGCTTCCATGACCAAGCCAAAAACTAAATGAAAGCAATACACTCCTCTTCTTATATCCTTGGAATCCCTCTTTCATAAACTCATCACTACTAACATGATGATTTATTCACCCACAAAGTCTCTAGACACAAGCAAACCCAAATCCTTTTAGTATAGAGAATACCAATATTGTCAATACCACAGAACTTGGGGGCATTCCACTAATTTATGCCTAACTTTCCAAGACTTTGTCCTAGACCTAATAGATCATAATGATATATAAATTAAGAATGAATTAGATGAATCTTCATCTAAGGGTGAGTCAGAGGGGATATGCCAAGACTCACTTAAAGACCACAATCAAGCCCTTCCAATTGCAAGCCAAAGCCAAGATAATAAACCCATCCTTACCAAACCCATCATTCACCAACCTTATACCTTCCATTTATCATATTTGGCCCCTCATTTCCTAAAGTTCCTTCATCCTAAAACCTCCAAAACTAAGAAAATGTGAGGAAAAAATTTGAAAACAACAAATCAAAATAGGCCCTCCTTATGACCACCATAAAAAAATCCTATACCGATAGTGTCATCAAATTAACATCATATATGTCAAAAACATAAAAATCAGTGTTAGATTTAGCATCAATGTCCTCTACATCTGGATCATGTCTAATACTAGCACTTGAATCATATTCCATGTCAAAATCTTCATCTTTCACAGATGTTGCATATTTCACTGATGCTTACCTTTTTGAAGATGCCTTTAATTCAAATATCAACCAATCACCAAACATGTATTTTGATCTATATACAAATAATGTTGTCATAACAAAATTTATGAGACTTCAATATGATTTAATAGTAGATGATTATCAAAATGGATTTGATCTATCTTGGGAAGCTTCTCCTACAATTCAATGCAAAAGTGTTAGTGATCCTCCCATGAGTCTTGAGGAGGATTTATATAACATTGGAATTGGATCTCTTAGGAACCTCTATGAGGATCATGCTTCCTATCATCCACTCATCAATCCATACCCTGCATCTTCACATGTCATCAATCCTTATCCCCTCATTTTCAAACATTTAGTCACACTCCTCCCTGAGGATTGAACATACATCATTTGATTCCTCTTTAGGTAACATATCATGTGCCAAAGATGCAAAGATGCTAGACAATATCCAATATCATATTCAAAAGGCTAAGCATAATAATACCATCAAATTTGATCCATCAATAAGTCAAAGTCAAGATAAGTCCAATACCTAGCCAAATCTCAAATCATATTCCCTTAGTGACAACCTCTCCAATATGTTAGGGGATCTCCAATTCAATTCCCTTTGGTAAATCCCAATATCATGCACCAAAAGGCAATCAAAGTGAAAAATCATCAAACTAAAAAGTCATTATCAAAATCAATAAGGCCAAAAATATTCCAAGAATTTAGATCAAAGAGAAAAAAGCAGGTAAGTCTCAGATCAAATGGCACAAATCACAAACAACACCTTTAGTATCTCCAATGGTGTGTGTGACTGTTGAACCCTATTTATTCTTTCCTCTTAGTCACATCATTTATCATAATCATATCACTCATCCACATCCTATATATCACTATCAAAACTATCCAATCCCATCCACACCATATATCACCTTCATTATAAGTGTTCTCTCTCATAAGGGCTATGAAGGCATCTGGTTGAGATGTCCAAAGAACACCAAATCAAGAGTTAATAAAGGTCATAGGGACATCAGTGAGTCTAACATCAACAACATGCTCTTCTCAGCATAACTATACATGCCATGTGCTCTCTAAGAATCAAGATAATGTCAAAATCATGCATCTCACAAACCTCAAATAAATTGAGATGCAAAACAATCAAAAAATAAAAAAAGTAAAAAAAATCAATCATCCAATGGTGAAAACTAGTTTTTTTGCACCCTAGGAAAGTACCATGATGAAAACTAGTCTCCGAAATCATGGTAAAATAATCCATTATATGAAATTACCTTGACACTTAGGGTAAAAGTCCACTTCATCCCAATAGTCATATCTTAACATCCCTTATCAACCTCACATGCCTAACTAGTCTTCTCATCCTTGTCTATCATATCCATTTGTCCCTTATCCTTATTTGTCTTACTCGATCCATCATTTCTTCCCATCTTGACCTTTGTAAGAGAACAAAATATATCTTAAGACATGTTTATGAAACCTCATGGCATATGCTTTGAATGACACTTAGATAATGAGACATCTAGTTACCTCATGATATGGTCTATGGCAATCCCAAGTCCATTCTTCTTTGCCCCTCATTATATTTAAGCATCATCCAAGTCCACTCATCATTCCTGTTGATAATTTTGACCCTATAGGTCAAAATTTCAACCTCTATCACTCAAAAATTTGCTTAAACATGTATTTCAAAGAAGGGGAAGAGGACCAGGTCGAGGGTATACTTTGAAAAGGCTTAAGATATAATTCCTTTAAACTTTTATTCAAAGGAAATACAAGAGGAATGGTCCATTACAGAAAGGCTGAAGGACTATTTTCCAAAGGTTGAATGACCATTACATTTTTCCCAAAGGGTACTTGGGAAGGGCTTGTCATTATTTTGAAGGGACATCACAAAAATCCTAAAGGGTAATCGCTCTTCAAGAAAGTTCAAAAGCAGAGGATCCAAAGGGACATTTCCTTCAGACTTTTTATCCAAAGAAATTTTCTATGAGAGAGATTTCCAAAAGAAAAGTATTTTGTAAAAGCTAAAGGGTTATTTCAAAAGCCTTAACGGTAGTTTTGTGTGTCGGAGGGACAATTTAAAAATTTGAGGGGATCATTTGCAAAAATTTGAAGGGTATCTACCCTTCAGAAAGGTTCATTTACATAAGCCTGAAGGGTTACTTCCTTTCAAAAAGGGGAATTTAGAAGATTTCAAAGGGTCACTTTCCCTTTGATAAAGTTCAAGTCAAAATCCTGAAGGGTACATGCCTTTCAAAAGAGGACATTGGCAAGAATCCTAAAGGATATCTACCCTTCAGGAAGGTTCACCTCACAAACTTCAAAGGGAATGCCGAAGGGTTCATTCAATTTCCAAAAGGTCATTCAAAAAATCCTAAAGGGTATGTGCCCTTTAGGAAGGTTCATTGTAGGAATCCCAAAGGGTATGTGTCCTTTAGGAAATTCACTACAAAGAAAGGCACAAGTAGAAATAAAAGGGTGTGGACTTTTTCTCTAAAGACAAAGGTGATAAGTAGAATACCAAAATAATTATTTTAGGGAATTTGGCCTAAAGAAAGGAGAGAGAAAAGTGGTAGAGCTTCAGGATTTTTGTCTGAAGATGAATATCCAAAGGAAGGGCTTGAAAGAGAGGGAACAAATAAAATAATTCTCATGGACAAATTGTTCACAGGAAAAAAGAGAAATACACAAATAAGAAGTTTGAAGGAATCCCTTTAGATAAATTATATGAAGGAATTCCTTTGAAAGGTTTAAACAAGGGAAAGTGAAATGGAAAAGAAGTCCAAAAGAATTCCTTCAAATGATTTATCTGAGGAAATGTAAAAATAAAGGCTTGAAAGGATAAGTCTCATAATTTTTGTCTAAGGAGAGAAGTCTGAGACAATTCCTGCAGATAATTTGTTTATAAAAAAATGACTTGACAGATAGTCAGAAGGGAAGAGGCCAATAGCCCAATGGATATGGCCGTAGAAAGGGAATAATAGAAAATAATTTTGAGAAAGATGAAGCCAAAATAAATTCCATAGGAAAAATATAGTGTGGACAAACAACAGAACATGCATAGAAATGAAGAACTGGATAAAGTGAGGGATTTTAATAGTCAATAAACAAGTTAATAAGCATGCAAACAACCATAAATATGATTAGACATGTCCAAGGTGTATAACCATTTTAAACATGACACCTTCAATTATAAAATAGAGACTCGTTTTCATGAAGAACTCAAGAAGTTTAACATTGAAGAGCTTAACAAGAGATTTCATGCATGCACTCTTGTTTGTTTCGAGCCTTTCAAATGTTCCAACAGTTCAAGTGGAGACCATTAGAGGTTGAATAGTCTTGAGCTTTAGTTGACTAATTGAAAAGTGTCACATCCACTCATGCTCTCCATGCAATAGAAGACATTCTCACATTCTAGTTCAGCTTCAAATCGGTTCAATATTAAGTCAAGACATCCAAGATTGGCATAGACATCATGCATGGGGAAGATTAGTCCAAGCTAGTGCCCACCATCCATTTTTAATGCCAAAGGACTTTTCATGCAAGGCATAATACACTAGAATATTATTTTTGGAGGTTTTGTTATCTTTGGATAGTAAAAATTAGACTTGGGCTAATGAAAGAGTTTTCTTCTTCTATTTTCAATGCTAACCTCTTGGCTATTGTGTATTGTTTTATATAAGTTGGCTTTTCATAGTTGAATTATATCCCTCTTTTGGCAAGACAAAATTCTACCAAAGATTGAGTTGTAACTTTTTTTTAGATTAATAGGATAGTTATTTTTAGATTCCAGCTACTGGTATAGTGTATTTATGTCATTGATTTGCATAAGTGATAGAGATTTCTTCCTTGTCAAGTCTTGATTCTTGCCTAGTTACTAGTTGGTCAGATTATGCAGGTCATGTTCCATGTTTAATGTCTTTTGGCTGAGTTTACAATGGATGCAAGTAGCTGGTTAGTGCCTTGAATTAGGCCTATTCCATCATTGCCCTCAAGCTTTGATCACAAGATAAAACCTTTTCATGAAATACTTATGCATATTGGGCAATTAGAATTGAAGGTTTAACCTTTCTCTTGTCTAAATCGATGTTTTTAGGAGCTCCAATTGAGTGGATCAACCAATCATTCAGGTGTATCATCATCATTAGATAAGATTTTCTTTCAAGTTTCTCTCTCTTTTCCCAGAGAGTTTATAGTGTTGAGTAAGGATCCTAATTGATACACCAAAGGGAGTTATCCCTTATAATCTAGAGATTCAATCCGTTGATTAGGTCACCCACAACCTAATATTGTTTCCATGTTTTAGTAGACTTTGAAGGATTGAAACTATGTTCACAGGGGTGTAAGTCTTATTGAGAATATTTTTTGGCACTCCTAGTGGGACCAACAAAGAAATAGTTTGTAGATCTGAAGAATTTTGAAGTTGAAAAAAAGTGTTTACAATATAAAAGAATATCTATCTTCATTACAAGCTAAAGATTCTTCAAGTTGCAGAGTTCATAACATCATTCAGGTAGCTCTTTCATGCCAAAAGTTACCACAAGGTCAACAAGCAAAGGTATTCATTTTGAATTTATATCTTAAAAGAGATCAAGATTTAGGAGGGCAAAATCATATCCTCAAAATAGTATTTGACTCCTAGTCATCCTATTGTTCTAAGCACTACAATCCCCACTATCCAAACAACCCTCACAAATCAAGTGTTTTCTCCATTAAATAGAGGTAGCCCACGAAATTTAGCCCAGTTTGATGACATTTTAGTGTATGCTCGTAAGAGTATCCCATTATTCTAAGGAAAAAATCAAACAACCCCTATTGAGCATATCTAAGATGTTAATCTCTATTTAGTCCATAATGCGGTTGAGGACAATGTTGTTATTAGATTATTGGTTGCCTAATTCAAAGGAAAAGAATTGAAGTGGTATAGAAATATCCCACTTAATTTCATCTCTACATGGGATGAATTAGGTGCAACCTTGGTCAAGTAATTTTAAGATAAGTTTGATCACCTATCTTTAGTTGAGCAACTGACTGCCATAACAAGGGCTCCTCATGAGTTCATGTCTAATTTTAACCTTAGATTCTAAAATACATGGACCAAAATAATTGTGTTGGTAAGGTCATCCTTTGAATATGCATTTTTATACTATTTGAAAGCCCTTAATTCTGACATTAGTGTGATGATACAACCAATGGATGGTACTACCTTACCAGGTGCTTATGAGATTGCAATAAGGGAAAAAAAGTAGTTTGAGACAAGATAGTAAGCTTTATCCAAGACCTCTAATGCCTATATTACTATAATTAAGTTCTATACCATCCCCCCAAATTCCTCAAGTTCCATCCTTAGCTCCTATTCCAACACCTCAAGCTCAAATTGTAGCCCCTACTAGTCAAGCTAGTGAGATAGGAGAGTTGAAAAGTTTGCTTCAATCTTTTGGAATGAAATGGCCCAACTCAAGAGGTAGAAATTTTAATCTAATAAGCCTTATCCATAGTAAAATAAGAACACCTATCAGCCCTTCAAAGATCAAAGGCCTCCTTATCAGGGTTTCAGAGAGAATAGACCACCATATCAAACACAAGGAGCCATAACTCTAGCTAAGCCATATGTTTCCCTTGATATTAATGTTTCTTCCACTTAAAATTATATTATTCCCACCCCACCTCAAAACAACATGATGTAGGATTTAGGTTGGCAGTCCTCAAATATCAATGATGCTCAAAACCAAGCCTTGGTATCATAGAACATCATTATGCCACAAATGACACAAAAAGAGTTTTCTTTTCAAGGAGGTTAGTACCAAGGTATAGGTTTGGAATCATAAGGAGAGACTAATTAAGTTCAAGGTCAACCTGATGCCATTAATGTAAAGTAACAAGTAGATGATCATGTTGCTTTTACTCAAGGTGTTGAAACTAACATAGTAAGTGGTCAAGTTGCATCTTTAACTAGAGATAAAAGAAGAGCCATTGAAGAGGCTCAAGAGGTGACAAATTATTCATGTACTCCTATGGTTGTTTCTAAGAGTGAAAAAGAGCAAATTTTTGTTCCTACAACATAGAAAAATCAAAATATAAAGGTTGGTAAGGTTCACCAACTACCTCTAGTTCGTGAATACCCAGTGCTTTAGAAGGTACAACCAAAGGTTAGTGGATCTCATTTCAGTATAGTGGATAAAATGAAAAAATCTAATATCAACATTAGAATTTGGGATTCTCATTCCATTCCACAATAAAAAGATAAGCTCATTCAAGAGATTTTAGCTCTCGAATTGTCTCCAAAACTAGTTGAGAAAGAAGATGTTGTCTTGACTAATTCAGATAAGTCAGCAAAGCAATAGGTACAACAAGTAAATAAGATGGAAAAGGTGGAAAAAACTAAGATAAAATAAAATAAAACTCCTCCTTTTTACCTTTCTTTGATAGTAGATGATACTTTGGTTCATAATTGTATGGTGGATAGTGGAGCTAGTAGTACACTAATGCCTAAATAGATTACAAACAAGATTGGACTTGTTTATGAGCCAAATACTAAAGGAGTATTGAAATTGGATGGGTAAACAACTAAGATGGTAGGCATCATCAAGGATCTAAAATTTACATTACATGCATATCCCAATGTTACTATTCAATTAGATGTTGTTGTGGTAGAATTGCCTCCCTACTTTACTATGTGCCTTTTAAGAGACTTCACCTCAAAGATTAGGGGATATTTATCAGCTGATTAGACTTATTTGTTATTTAAAACTAGTTATAATACCAAGTTAACAATTCATTTTTATCATATTGCACATTTTCATTGGATCATATATGCCAAGTGTTATGAATACTAACTGTATCATCTTAGATGAGGTACTAGAAACTAGTGAAGTAGAAAATGGATCACCTTTAGATGGATTTCTAGATTTGTTTCTTGATGAGTGGGCTTATAAATTTCATGAGCATGATCCTTATAAGTTGATTTAAAAAGTACTTGGTGTGTATTGCCTTCATGAGAATGATGCACCAATTCCATCGATGGTCAAAGAAGATGAGTCTAATGAAGGTTTGTGGCAATTGTACTTTGATGGATCAAGGAATAAGCATGGAACCAGATCTATAATGATGTTTATTTATCTAAATAAACAAAGTTATTTCTCTTTTATTAAATTTTAGTTTGGTTATTCAAATAATGTTGCCGAGTATGAAGCACTAGTTCATGGTTTGCAGTGGGCTAGGAAGATGAAAGTCAATTCTTTGTAAGTGTCTAGTGATAGTGAGCTTGTAGTTCACCAAGTGAGAGGTTTTAATATATGTAAAATTTTTTTTGCTTAAATCTTAAAAGCATAGAATTTGGGATTTACTTGAATATTTCCAAGCTTTTAACATTCAGGCAATACCAAGAGGTGAGAATAAACATGTCGATAGGTTGGTTGCTATTAGGTCCCAATTTAGCATCCCAGCTAATATAAAAAGTGAGAATATTTAGTCATATATAAAGGTGGTTATAAGTCCCTCTATTCTATATAATCATGATAATTGGCAGGTGTTCAAATATGACAATTAAATTGTTAGATTCTTGCAAGAGGAGGCTGAGTTTTCCTCATGAAACCAATCAAAGCACTTGTAGAACTATGGTGATCAAATTGTACAACTGAAATCAAATAAGTTTCCAAAGGAATTGGTCACACTTGAGAACATTTTTAGTGGTGATGATGAGATAAGGAAGGAGAAGTCATCCTTGTCAAAAAAATAAAAACACTATGACAATGTAGAGATTGTAGCTGGTAAGATTTTGAAATTGGGTAAGGTATGCACTCTTTCATAAAATCAAGATTTCATTGAGTTATGCATAAGTTTTACTGATGTATTTGCATGGTATTATAGTGATCTCAATGGATTTGATCCAATTTTGGGTCAACACACCATTGAGTTAGAGGAACAAACTAAACCAGTAAGACAAAGACAAAGGCTAATCAGTCCTAATCTTGAACCTTTGATGAGAGCTAAGATTCATAAGCTCATAGAATCAACTATTATATTTAAAATCAAGCACTCAAATTGGGTGGTAAATATTGTTAAGTATGAAAGAAGAATGGTGAGATTTATTTGTGTGTTGACTTCCATGATTTGAATAGATCTTCACTTAAATATCACTATCCATTACCATCAATGGATAAAATTTTATATCTTGTTACAGGTTCAGAGAGGTTTTCTTTATTGGATGGATATAGTGGCTACAATCATATTTTGGTCAAAGAAGAAGACTAATTTAAGATAGCCTTCACAACTAAGTGGGGGATATTTGCATACAAAAATATGCCATTCAATTTATCTAATGCTAGAGCTACCTTTTAGAGAGCCATAGATATGGCATTCTAAGGCCTTATTAATAGGTTTGTACTTATTTATTTGGATTATATAATAGTGTTTTCAAATAATGTAGAAGATCACATGGTTTATCTCAAGCAAGTGTTTGAAAGGTGTATGCAATTTGGGCTATCTCTAAATCCTAAAAAGTGTGTTTTTTCGGTTCATGAAGGTAAGATTCTTGGACATGTTGTTTCAAATCATGGTTTAAGCATAGATGTTGAAAGGATTCAATCCATTCTTGCACTCTCCTTGCCTAAGCACAAAAAGGCTTTAAAAAGTTTCTTTGTGAAAATCAATTTCATAAGGAGATATATTTCAGATTTTGCCATTTTAGCTAAGCCACTTACAACCATGCTAAAAAAAAATTAGAACTTCAGCTGGTCAAAAAAAGGAATAAAATGGTTTGATGATATTAAGAAGGCCATAGCTAGTGATCCTATGCTTATAAATCCATATTTCATGAAAGATTTAATTTTGTATACTTATGCTAACATGGCCACCATTTTAGGCATTCTTATGCAGCAAAATCATGAGGCTTTGGAATAATCAATAGCCTTCTTTAGTCAAGGCTTGGACGAGTATAAAACAAGGTAATTTTTTGTTGAAACACATTTATTTTTAGTTATAAGGTCTCTTAAAATTTTTAGATACTTGGTGTCTAGCAACAAGATACACCTAATGGTTGCCCATCGAAGCATTAAGGAGTTCCTTTTGAACAAAGATATAAATGAGAAGAGAGCTGGTTGGATAACTAAGGTAATGGAGTATGATGTGGAAATTAAGGTCATAAAGCTGATTAGAGGTAAAGGATTATGTGAACATATAGCACAAGACTTGCAAGAGGCTACTGAGCTTGTTTTGGTGTCAAATGATGAAGAGGTTACATTTGGTCATACCTCACCTTCCAGTTGGTTTCATGACTTGGTAAGGTATCTCCAAGATGGTATTTATCCCTCTCATCTCAATGATTCAAAAATAAGGTATTTTAGATTGCAATCAATTTCATTTATGCTTGTTGATAGTGTTTTGTTCAAGAAAGATATCAATGGAATGTTGATAATATGTGTAGAACCAAGCCAAACTCAGAGATTTCTTGAAGAATTCCATGATGGACATGGTGGTATAAATTTTTTTACAGAAACTATAACTCTTAAGATCATGAGAGGTGGGCACTATTGGCCTTGTATATTTGGTGATTGCCATGCATGGGTTAGAAAGTGCAAATAATGTGCTATGTTTGTAGGAAAAGTGAAGCTTGTAGCCTTACCTCTTCATCCAATAGTGGTGGATCAACCCTTTGCCCAATGGGGATTGGAATTTATTGGCCTCATTAATCCTCCTTCAAGTTTAGGACATAAATGGATTCTAACTACTACAGATTACTTCACACACGGGATAGAAGCAACAACATTGAAAGAAGCAAATAAAATCAATGTTCTTGATTTCCATGAAGGTTTTCTTACTAGGTTTAGAGTTCCCTCAACTATTATTTATGATAATATAATGGCTTTTGTGGGATCTAGGATCAATCAATGGGCTATCCAACATGGAATTTACCTCAGCACTTCATCGAACTATTATCCACAAGGCAATGCATTACCTTGCTAAATTTATGAATAAGAACCTATTAAGGATCATAATGAGGACTATTGAAGACAATCAAAGGTCATGGCATCTCAAGTTGAAGTTACCTCTATGGGATGATAGGATCACCTACAAAATATCAATAGCCAACTCTTCATACAAGCTGGTATATGGTAAGGAAACAAGGTTACCCATTTCTCATGAATTTACTACTTTATAACTAATGCATTAGCTTGAGTTATTTTAGAATGAGCCTATGGAAATTAGGTATGTTGATCTTATGGAGTTGGAAGAGACAAGAATTCAGTCCATTCCATTATGAGCTAGCAAGGGAGATCCTTCCATTGTGAGTATGGTTTGTTGAATTGCAGGTTGCAGGTTCATGGGAGATTAACAAGTATTATAGAGTGCTTGGTGTACTAGAGAACTTGGTTGACAAATTCTGTGTGTGAGTTGTGTGTTGGGAACATTTTTTGGTAGGAGAGTGTTTTGAAGAAGAATTACTGTACACTTGAGGTGAGTTGCTTCTTCATGAAGTTTCAAAGAAGGAGATTTAGTCCTTAAGTGGGATGAGGATAGAGCTAAACTAGGAAGGCACACAAAGTTTGATTCCCTTTAAAGTGGCCTATACAATATTTCCAACCGTAAATCATACAATGCTTTCTAACTTGCAAAGTTAGATGGTCAAGAGCTTCCAATCCTAGTCAATGGGATACATCTGAAACATTACTATTGAAGAGTAAAGTTCCTTGTACATAGTTTATTTTACTTTCCTCTAAGTGTTGTTCAAGAAAAATAGTTTCTTTATGTTTTATTTGAATAATTTCTTCTGTGCACATTTGTTTCTTAGTTATTTTTCCTATGTTTCCCTTCTTATTTTGAAGGATGAAGGTTAATTCTTGTTTGGTTAAAGGAGATTTACAATCATGGAGCAGGTTTACCATTATTTTGTGAGTTCAATATCATGTTTATGGTCTGATTTCTCAAGCATATTAGGCATGCTTCCTAGTTGATTCACCAAAATGTTGATAATTTTGACCCTATAGGTCAAAATTACAACCTTTATCATTCATAACTTTGCTTAAACATGCCTTTCTAAGAAGGGGAAGAGGACCAAGCTGAGGGGATACTTTGAAAATGATTAAGACATAATTCCTTCAAACTTTTGTCTAAAGGAAATACAATAGGAATGGTCCATTACATAAAGGCCGAATGACTATTTTTTAAAGGCCTAATGATTATTACATTTTTCTCAAAGGGTACTTGGGAAGGGCTTGTCATGATTTTGAAGGGACATTACAAAAATCCCAAAGGGTAATTGCCCTTCAATAAAGTTCAAAAATAGAGGATCTGAAGGGACATTTCCTTCAGAATTTTTGTCTAAAAAAAACTTCTATGAGAGAGATGTTCAAAAGAAAAGTCTTTTAGAAAAGCTGAAGGGTTATTTCAAAATCTTGAGGGGCAGTTTCATGTACTGGAGGGATAATTAAAAAATCTAAGGGGGCCATTTTAAATTTTTTTAGCATTAATTCTTGGGTATTTACACTTTGAAAAGGTTTATTTACATAAGCCCAAAGGGTTACTTCCTTTTGAAAAGGTGAATTTGGAAGCTTACAAAGGGTCACTTTCCCTTTAGGAAAGTTAAAGTCAAAAGCCCTAAGGGTACATGATTTTTGAAAGAGGACATTGGAAATAATCCTGAAGGATATCTACCCTTCAAGAAGGTTCACTTCACAAACTTAAAAGGGAATGCTTAAGATTTTATTTAGTTTCCAAAAGGTCATTACAAAAATCCTGAAGGGTATGTGCCCTTCGGGAAAGTCACTACAAGGAAAGGCACAAGAAGAAATAAAAGGGCACAGAATTTTTGTCTGAAGACAAAGGTGATAAGAAAAAGACCAAAATAATTATTTTAAGCAATTTGATTGAAATAAAGGAGAGAGAAAAGTGGTAGAGCTTTAGACTTTTTGTCTAAAGATGAATATCCAAAGGAAGGGCTCGAAAGAGAGGGAAATCCTGAAAGATTTCCCGTGGACAAATTGTTTGTGGGAAAAAAGAGAAATACATAAATAAGAATTCTGAAGGAATTCCTTTAGAAGGTTTAAACAAGGGAAAGTGAAATGGATAATAAGTCCAAAGGAATTCCTTTAGAATATTTACTTGAGGAAATTTACAAATAAAGGCTCGAAAGGATAAGTCTTAGACTTTTTATCCAAGGAGAGAAGTTCAAGACAATTATCATGGATAATTTGTCTATGAAAAAATGACTTGATAGATAGTCTGAAGGGAAGAGACCAATATCCCAATGGATAAGGCCATAGAAAGCGAACAATAGATAATAAGTCTAAGAAATATAAGGCCAAAGAAAATTCCACAGGAAAAATATAGAGTGGACAAACAATATAATATGCACAGAAATGAAGAGCCAAATAAAGTGAGGGATTTTAACAGTCAATAAATAGGTTAATAACCATGCAAAAAACCATAAATAGGATTAGACATGTCCAAGATGTATAACCATTTTAAACATGACACCTTTAGTTATAAAATGGAGACTCATTTTCATGAAGAGCTTAAGGAGTTTAATGTTGGAGAGCTTAACAAGAGATTTCATGCATGCACTCTTGTTTGTTTTGAGCCTTTCAAATGTTCTAGCAGTTCAAGTGGAGACCATTAGAGGTTGACTAGTCTTGAGCTCTAGCTGACTAATTGACAAGTGTCACATCCACTCATGATCTCCATGTAATAGAAGACATTCTCACATTCCAATTTAGCTTCAAATCAGTTCAAGCTTAAGTCAAGACATCCAAGATTAGCATAGACATCATACATGGGGAAAATTAGTCCAAGCTTGAGCCCACCATCCATTTTCAATGCCAAAGGACTTTTCATGTAAGGCATTATACAAAATAATATTATTTTTAGAGGTCTTGTTATCTTTGGACAATAAAAATTAGACTTGGGCTAATGAAAGAGTTGTCTTCTTCTTCTTCTTCTTCTTCTTCTTCTATTTTCAATGCCAACCTCTTGGATGTTGTGTAGTTTTATATATAAGTTGGTTTTTTAGCCTTGAATTGTATCCCTCTTTTGGTAAGACAAAATTATACCAATGATTGATTTGTCACCTTTTTTTAGATTAATAGAAAGACTGTTGTTTTTAGATTCCATCTGCTGGTATAGTGTATTTATGTCATTGATTTGCATAAGTGATAGAGTTTTCTTCCTTGTCAAGTCTTGATTCTTACCTAGTTACTAGATGGTTAGATTATGTAGGTCATGTTTCGTGTTTAATATCTTTTGGCTAAGTTTATAGTAGATGCAAGTGGTTGGTAACTACCTTGAATCAGGCCTATTCCATCATTTCCCTCAAGCTTTGATCATAAGATATAACCTTTTCATGAAATACTTATCCATAGTGGTCAATTGGAGTTGAAGGTTTAGCCTTTCTCTTATCTAAATCAGTGTTTTAGGATCTCTAATTGAGTGGATCAACCAATCATTTAGGTGTATCACCATCATTAGATAGGTTTTTATTTCAAGTTTCTCTCTCTTTTCCCAGATAGTTTGTAGTGTAGAGCAAGGATCCTAATTGATACACCAAAGGGAGATAGCCCTTATAATCTAGAGATTTAATCCACTAATTAGGTCACCCATAGCTTAGGATTGTTTTCATGTTTCAACAGACTGTGAAGGCTTGAAACTACCTTCACAGGGGTGCAAGTCTGATTGACAATTCCTATCCTAATTTTTAGGCTTGGTGTTCCTTTTTATGGTAATCCCCTATTTGTACATACATATTCCAAAAAATTATAAAAATTATAAAATTTCAAAAAGTCCAATATATATATATATATATATATAATCCAAAAAATCCAAAAAAATCCTAGTCCTCTTATCTCATGTCCTAAGCAATCTATATCTGTAGTCTAACTCATTTCCTATCACTCACCACCATCCAATAATCTTGATCAATATTCAAATAATTGGTCACCCTTTTTACGTAAATCCACCTCACTGTCATATGACATTATCAACTAATTATTATCCACACATCCAAACTTGAGCAAATCCTATATGATTACATTATTGAGCTAGTCTTATCACATAAACTTTGGTCAACCTATGACATAGTCAAATATTATATTTGATAGTTTAAAACCCCTCACCCCTAAAATCATGATCTTGTCTTAGATCCCAAATAAAACTATTCAAGTCTAGGGTTAAATTACCTTCCCCTATCATCATCAAGCTAGCTCGTGTACCATAGTCAAATTATCTCAAGAACACCTCATCCAAGTCTCATTACTAACACGTCATCCTTTTATCAAAACAAAATTTATTAGTCCCTTGTCCCACACATCATCCATCAAATATAATGCCATGGCTCTCATATTGTCACCTTGAGTCATACCCTGATCACTCATCCCATAGGCCTTTCATCAAGACAATGGACAATACACTGGTCACATAACATTAAAATATCATGTAGTTTATATGTATATACTTTTGTGTTTTACTTATATGGTACTTGATAATGTTTAAATTATATATTTTATAATTTATATATCTACATTTGATTTTTTATGCTTGTCTTCTTATCTATGTCTATGTTTGTCTACTTGTCTGTATTTGTTCAGTTTTATCTATGAAAATCTTTGTACGCATTTTTTTTAATATCATTTTTGTCTTCTATCATATTTGTACAAATAAAATATGACACACATGTTAGATAGGATCATTATATTGATGATGAATTCTACCATGTGCTACTTGTGCACTTTATTTTTAATCTTTGTGCCTTTTAGCATCTGACCAATATGCACTTTGACAAAAAGTCATCATGATCATATGCATATATCATGATACATACTGCCAAGTGCTATATTAACAAGGATTAATTAGAATATGATGAGACTTGTTTCAATAATAATGGGTTAATAATAGACAAAATTCTCATCACATTCACATCCCATCACATAAATCTTGATCACTTGTCCAACCACCTGATCTGATAATGTCAACCATGTCTAAGCTCTAATCTTCAATCATTTATCCAAGTCTTTCATACTTTGTTTAATCATAAGATACACAACAAAATCCTCATACCTAAAATCTAATTATATTAATATATCTAACAACTAATATTTTTGCTAATAATCACATCATTCATCTTCCTTATCATCCTCATCATCTTCCAAACTATGCTAAACTATGTCAACCTGAGGTCTTTTTAGACTATGCAGGCAACACTCAATCACATGGGATGACTGACATCAGCTCAAACACCATCATAAATTCTTCCATCATTCTTTAGTATTCCTCATCTTCTATCTGAATTCATCATCATCATCATCATCATCATCATGATTCATTATCATTAATTCATACAATTAGTCAAATCCTTGAGCTATAATATCAATCATCAATCAATTTTTTAATCATCAATCTAAGACCTACATTTCTCCTAGGCATGCATATTTACTTGGGATACGTTGAAATATTATGGCTCTTATTATCTCTCTTTTGTTATGGATGGTTCCCATTTGGGGCATTTTGACAACCATAACACTATCATCTCTTGCTCCCTTGCATATGTCTTTACCATTGGCATTGTCACTATCAATCATGTCATAATTCATCAAATAACAACATTAAAACCCATCCACCCCTATTATTCACATCCAAAAAATCTATTTAGACATCCATTTCATTCATTCATCATCTAATATCTCATCCATCACATCATTCTTTCCATTTTTGGAGAACTACATCAGCCTAAGGTGTTTTCACACTATGTAGGTAGTGATAGACCACATAGAGGAAAACTCGATTGCACTAACACCTTCTTAATATTCATTCCTTGGTTACTTGATCAAATAATTTTTACCCTATCCACTCCTTTTTACTCTCACTTGAAATAAATTTTGAGCTACACACATCATTAATCAATCAAATATTTATCTTATTTTGGATCGATACTCTCCAAACATGTGTCCTTACTTAGAATATATTGAAATATCATGGCCTTTATCATCTTGGTCTGCAACTCTCTAGCATGCCTCCTTTCTTGGTATATGTCTAAATCTTGTATCCTTTTATCTTATCATCATTCCTTATAGTTGGTTCCCATTTGGGATATGTTGATAATCATGCCACTATCATTTTCACTCACTATACATATGTCTTTGCCAATGGCATATTTAAATTTTAACTCATTTATTACATCAATTTATTCTTTTTCATCATCAATTCTTATTTTTCTATCCCAACCCCTCTTTATTCTATTCATCCATCCTTCCCCTCATTTACTTTATCAAGTGGCCATCTATCTCATTCTTACTCACATATCCCCTCGAGGGGGCATCATATGTACACCAAATTAATAACATCCATGATCATATTTATTATGTGAAATATCGTTACTTATTTCAACTCATCCCATCAAAATTCCCTTTCAAAGAGGGGAAAAATGTATACATCTAAATTTTCTCACCTCATTTCTCATCGCTAATATTTTTATTAGTTGACACTAATTTCATCCAATTTATTTCATAGTCATGTTATTAGTCCCCTTATCATCCTTTATCTAACACATCACCTTTATTCCCCTTATCATACTAACTTTATTCTCATCCCATGACTTGATTAATGCTTCTAACCATGACATTATCTTGCCACTTTTCATCTAACCTCATCTAGTCATTATTTTGTGAATTTTAAATTCACTTATACCTAACTTCCACCTACCACCACTATCTGCTACAAATCTTAGGTCTAATCATCATCTAATTCTCTTGTAATCATCATTATGAGTCCTAACTATTATATATAGTCTTATACTCTATAGAAGACTCTATCACCTTCTCATTCTCTAGAATATTCTAAAGATTTAAAATTCCTTGGAAATCCCTATCTTATCTATATAAATAGTCCACTTCATTCAAAGTCCATCTTTGGAGTGTGAGGTAAATCAATGTTAATAATAAATAATGATCAAGAGGCTTCATGTAAATATTTTGAATCTATAGTCTACTTATCCATTGATCAAGTTATTGTCTATATATGTTGTCAAAATTTTGAGTCTACATTCAAGCAATCTATTTTGTCATATTGGGAAAATCTTATCAAATTTAGAGGTAAAATGATAATGTTTGTATTGATATTGTCTATTACATGCATTTTTATTCCATTTATCCCAATCATTGAGTATAGTATGGATTTGAAGTTGTATTTCAATCATTGTCTTGCTAGTTCATCTATTTGTGATATTAAATTCCAATTGTAAATTTTTATTCTATTATAGTTAGGCATTTCACTATTGATTATAATTTATGGAAACATCTTACAGCTAAATACTATGATTCTAAAGCCAATGGGGTATTTTACTTGAATTGTTTTTTGCTTTTGACTAAGATGAATGAAGGTGATTCTATTTCTAAATTCTTATTTTAGTTGAAGGACAAATGTGATAAACTGAAAGCTCTTGAGAACCCTATATATGAATAAGACCTAATTGCTCTAGTAATTTATAAATAAAGGAAACACAAACCCTTAATTTTTAGAAATTGTCTACACTTCTCATGTAGAAAGAAAAGAGTCAAGAACATTTAATGGCTTCAACACTAGTTTCCATAGAAAGCGTGTTCACGACATAGTTAAAAAACAAGTGTAAATAGTGGAATGCCAATAGTTATTCAGAAGAATCCTCTAAAAAAAATGTAACTATTTCTAATAAATCTAAAGAAAAGTATTTTTTTATCATAAATAACCTAGTCATATGAATAAATATTATCATAAGAGACAATATGATTTGGAAAATAATAAAAATAAGTTACAATCTACAAATGTGGCTAAAGAAAATTAATAAAGTTCAATATGTGTTTTTGCATTTGTGGAAACACATAATCAATAAGTGGAGTCAAGAATGTGGTTTTTTAACTTAAGTGCATCAAGACACTACACATGTCATAAATACTGGTTTGTAAACTTTTTTGAAGATGATAGTTGAAATGAATTAGTTTCCTTATATTATGGCTGGGTATACTATGTGAAAGGATATAGAGATGTTCGTATTTAATTGAATGTCATTACTTACACTTTTTAAAATGTTTAGTTTGTTCATGACATGAAAAAAAAAATCTTTATATAAGTGAAATAACTATGAATCCTAACCTTTGTGTGTAGTTTGAAGGAAAAAAATGCATGGTCAATAATCTTCATGAATATAAATTCATTGTTGTAGGTATAACTAACAAGGGATTGTATAATTTGATTGATCCCAAATCAATAAAAAATCACACACAAGAAAAAATTGAAAGCACTAGTGAACTATGGCATAAGAGGTATGTTCACCTTAGTTATGATCATTTTCATATATTAAGTTAGACTAACATGGTGAATAGACTATTTTCTATTCAAAATAGTTAGAATATATGTTCAAGATGTCCAATAGATAAGCAATTTTCATATTCATTTGACATTGGTAAGGAACATAGAACTAATAATGCATTGGATTTGGTACATGTGGGTTTGCATGGTCTAATGCAAACACCTTAAATATATGAAGCTTTGTATTACTTTCTGATTATAGATGGCTTTTAAGGAAAGTGTGGGTCCATTTTATGCATACAAAATCAAAATATTTTTATATATTTTTTACTTGGAAAGATATGGAAGATAAATAGGGAGGCAAACATGAATAAGCTCTTAGATCAGTATATGAGGATGATTTTGTCTCTAAAATATTCATGGAATTATACAATATATAAGGTATACATTGGAAATATTATGCAGATCAGAATGAGTTCATGGCAAGGCATAACAAGATAGTCATAGAGATGGCATGGTGTATGATGGCTAGCCAAAATTTACCACATCAGTATTTGATAGAATTTTGAATATGACTGTGTACACTCTCAACCAAAGTTCCACACATGCCTTCTATAATGTAAAACTAGAAGAAACATGTCTGGAAAGACACCGAATATAAGTAATTTTCATGTTTTTAGATCTATCGCTTCTATATTGGGGAAATTATACATGTTTGTTGGTTATTGTGAGAAAAGAGATGCATACATATTAATATATGCCTCTACATACATAATTTTGGTTGATAAAATGTTGAGGTAGATGAGAAAGTACCATTCTTTTTTTACAATGGTCAATCTACTTATAGTAATGTATTGCTACCTATTGATTATGTTTCTTGAATAATTTTTGGTACTAAAATTGAATAGAGTTCAAAGATGGAAAAACCAAAAGAGTCAAGTTATAGTGGTAAAGATAATATTTCTCACTCTTGACAATCAAATCAAGAAGACTAACACAAAATTCCTAAATGATACCATACCACGATGAAATATGTAAGAAAAGACGAAGCACCTTGTTAGAAGGGAAATATAAAAGGTTTAGAAAACATAAGGTGCAAGGTGAAGGGTAGGAATTTTTTTCTCTTACTACTATTTTAAAAGTATTGCAACCAAGCATAAGTTCAAAGACCAAAATCAAACCAAAATAGAAGTTTCTATGAAGGTTGGTGATAGAAGAAGGGGCATACAGAACAAGCACAATAGTGTTTTGAATAGTAAATGTCCCAAAATTATTCCACAATGAAAAGTGATAGGCATTTTATTTTTAATAGCTCAATGTAAAAATATCTTTTAAGGTATATTTTATGTTGTATAGTATTAATGTATATTATAAACTTCTTATTAGAATTGATCATTTTAAAAAATAGGTAAAACATGTCATAGTCAAGAAATGATAATAATTTAAGGAATAACAAAATCTAGTGAATCCATTACCCATGTACTTTGATAATATTGATTGGTAACAATAGGGACATTTTAATACATTGTTTAAAAGACAATGAAACTACAATTTGGTTAAGTTATTATATGGACTTAGTCATTTATTTTAATAATGACTATGTATATAGATTAAAATAAACCATATAATAAAAATGTAGAAGAAATCATAATAAAAAATCCTTAGGATAGATTGTAGGAAGAAAACAAAAAATAAACATTAGGAAACATGAATATAAATAGACAAAAAAATGGTCAAAAATATACATGAAACCCTAAAATATTGAAAAAAAAATCATCATGTCAGCCCATTGACAACAACAAACCCTAGATCCAAAAACTCCCATTTTTTTGGGGATTTAATTTTGAAATTTTATTTTCTTATATACTTGAATTTTTTTTTGTCAAAACCATTTATTTTTATTTTTTTTGCTTACATTGCATTCTGTGAGAGGATATTTGGAAAAGGGCATTTCTTACCCATTTTGTGCATAAATTTAAATCAATACATTTCATAAACTTATTTTTTTAATTTGAGGCATTTTGTCAAATAATTATATTTATGATTTCAATTTTATTTTACATTTCATTAGGTTATTTTGTAAAAAAATTCATTTAATTTTTATATGATTCCACATTTTTCATTTATGTTTATCCTGGGATTTCAACTATAACATTTGACCCCCCCAAAAAAATTAAAATTAACAAAACTATATTTATGTACATCTCCTTGAAACATTAAAAAACACCCCATTTGACAAAGGCTATAAATATTATAACAAAAGTTGTGGGTATTAGATTCACACTTTTGAAATGCAATTTATTTAGTGTGCAAGGCCTTTTTAACAAGCTCATTGTGTACATATCCTATAGTTATCACTTCCATGAGACAACCTTTGTTTGAGGCATTTTGTCAAACATTTCATGGTTGTGTGTATATCTCCTATCAAACTAAAAATTCTAGTGCAACATTAAGACTAATCTTAATCTAGAAGGACAATACTTCTTTCCAAGTACACAAACTCACATTAAACATTTTAAAAAATTAGATTTATTTTAAAGTATAAAATGGTAGGTAATCTAGCTCAAAAGACTAAGAAAAAATTAAATATTTTTGGCTAATTATTAAGAAAAAACATAGTTAAAAATAGTGATATAATATTTAGAAAAAATATAAAATTTATACAAGTTATAAATGGAAACCTAAAAATGTTTGATTGATATATCTAATTTTAAAAAAACAAATTGATTAGGCCCTTATAGTTTGTAGGATTAGGGTAATTCTTCATGTGATTTGGTGTAATCTCATTTATATTTCACATCACTTTTAGTCACTATTCATGTAGTGTGAAACTTGAAAATAAATTGCATATTTATAATACTATCTAAGATTATTATGTTATAAAGCCTTTAAATATTATTTTTAGATATGACATGTTTTCATGAGTAAGAAATCTCACCCTAATTTTATCAGGAAGTCATTGCATAGATTCAGATGTAGTAGCTCTAGCATTCATTCTTATAAATACCATGATATGTAGAAGGATGTTGATACAAATTATTAGTCACCTTAATGCTATTCCATGAGTAGACATCCTTCAACCTCTACTTCTAGGCACCCACCATGGAGGTATAAATTTGTAGTTTATTTTTTAATGTGAAAATCTTTTCTCATTAAATAACTATAATACAACTTGATTGTGACAAGTCTACTACTTATAGGTAATTGCAAGAAATTGATGACACACAACATCACATTTGAATGAGTGGACATCAATTGACCTTTGCTTCTAGGGACCTGTCACAAAGGCATAAATTTTTAGTTTATTTTTCAACGTGAAATAATTTTTCTCATTCAAAAAATCTAATACAACTTGATTATGACAATCCTAATTCTCATATATACCATCAGGAGGATGAGGATAATGGAAGGAGTAGACATCCTTTATTTGTTGTTATGGATTCACCATGGAGTTATGCATTTTTATTTTGTTATTTAAATTGACTTTAATTAATTATGACTTATAATGTTATGTATTTTTATTCCAAATCCATGCCATTCATAGGACCCTCTCATCTTGCAAGTTGTAGACAACATATATGACCCAAATTACAAGAGGCCTTTTTGTGTATCCTTAATGACATACTCCCTAACCAATTAAAGAGAAGGGTATAGTGTACCCAACATACTGAGGTGATGATAGACCCTCTCATCTTACTCATAAAAAGTATAGACATCAAGTGAAAGATGCACTTGAAATGGATCTCTATGCAAATGATAACATGAAAATATTAATGAATACTCAGGGAAATTAATTATTTTAATATGTTTTATTTTAATATATTAATATGTTTTATTTCATTTTTTTCATTTCATTATTTTTGATATATTAAATTTATTTATATGTCAATTTATAATGTTTAATTAATGTAAAATAAGTTTGACATTCAATATATTTTGGTTTCTATTATTTCAAGAAAATAATAGTTGATTGAGCCAAAAAAATGTTTTTTAACTTTCCCACTTATAATGGTATAAAATACTAGTTGAGCATCGCTCATGGCTAGTCATTATAATTCAAGATGAGTTCAATAAATCCCATTACAAAAGTAAAGTTTAATTGAAAATATGAATCATAAGCACTAAGGAGAATCAAGAGGTATCTGATGGTAATTATATTACATAAATACATTTTTTTATATAAATTTAATAGTCTTTTAATAATTTTTAATATCTATAACTTATTGGTTCAATACTTGGGAAACATTGACATAGAAATAATAACTCTTAAACCTCTCAAAGTAAATAAATAGGCTTGGAATAAGTTGTATGAAAAATTAATAGAAGGGGAAAATAAAAGGGTTTCATATTAGTGTTTTATATATTTTGTGTTTAAGCAATGAAAATAAGAAAAATTAATTGCACTAGAGATATATTAGTCAACAATGTAAAACAATAATTTTTTTATTTGTCTTAGGGCTCAAAATAGTAAACATGAAAAAATAAAATGTTGAATTAATAATTGAACTTGAAATAGAAACAAATGCAAAGAAATAGTCACATATGATATGAATTTATAATTCTTGAATGCAAAATTGGATTGTGCAGGTCTATAACTAATTGTATGACAAATTTTGAGTCATAAATCCACAAGAATAGGAATGATGCCTACAATTTTCATTCATAGGATGATATTTGTCTTGACCATATTTGACCATCATTTGTGTTCTCATGTAATAATTCCATTCTACACAAATTTATGGGTTACACAACTTTCTATACTAATTCATATTTGAATGTCATGCCTGACTATATTTACGCTTTGAAAATTTGATGGACATAACAGTTTGATTTTGATTTGTAATACTCTTGACCTAGCTTTCCAAAACAAAACCATAATTCAAAATGAGAAGGGGAAGAATAAGTTAGGTCTAGGAACCAAAATTGTGTTGTGATTATGTATCCCACATGCTAAAATTAAACCCTCATAGTTCATGTGTAGTTTGTATGGATAAATTGAATAAGGTCTTCAACCTCCTATTCCCTAAGTTTGAGATGAAAATACATACAAATTATATTAGGCTTTATTTTGGTACAATATGTGATTATAGATGATATTTATGGATTATATAACA